>MKYO02028132.1:143103-189095 GCA_002013955.2 Citrus medica | reverse complement strand
AAAAAAAAAAAAAGAAATATAAAAAAGTGTATGTTCTGGGGATGGAATAGTTCCTGCTTTTGGTCATTAATTGTTGAGTTGCCGGTGCATGTCATCAAATAAAGGAGACGTGTTTTGACCATATTTTACTAATATGCTAAGTGTTAATTTAACTTGTTATCAATTACAAATAGAATGAACTAAATAAATCTTACGTATTTCAAAAGAAAAAAAAAACTATGAAATTGCCGATGCCGATAACTTATATTTGACTATTATTGGTAAAGTCAATATGAAAAGAAGCTAGTGGTTTCCTTCTTTCATATCTTAATTTTATCTGTCCTTTTTGGACTAAATCTAGAGACCTTTATCATTATTTGAACAAACAAGAAGCTTCCAATAGATGTGCACACATGAAAGGAATAAATCAATATGCGATCCCACATAACACACACAAATCGAGCTGTAGAATTTGGAATAATATGAGTTGCCAAGTTGAGCTTTCAAAGTAAAAAAGAGGTGTAAACAGCTTAGATTAATTTTTAACCTGGGCATCCGAAACTTTAGAATCATTTTTCGTACAGCTAATTGTACTTGATGGTTTTTTTTTATTCATTTATTTTGCAATTGGAAGTGCAGCTCCTTATACCCCAAATCTTCTTTTTAATTAAATATGGGCTACAAATAAATAGATTCGAAGCCCAATTACTCGAATTAGTACGTGTCGGTAATAGAACTCAATTCAAACATGATCTCTCTCAATTCTCTTAAAAAAAAAATTACACCGACATTTTTCTTAAATTTTTGGTGTGAACATACCAAATAAGGGATTTAAAAATAAAAATAAAAAATGTGCGAATTCACATTAAAAAAGAAGAAGAAACTTTTAAAAAAATAAATAATAAATTAGTACGATCCTGATAAGTATTGCTCTTAAAGGTGGTAAGTGTTGGTGAAATGGGATGTTAAGCTGAACAAAGAAGAACTGTTCAGCTGACGGCTATTAATATTAATTCAACTTTGAATTTGCCAGCAGCGAAACATAAAACCCTCCATCGAGCTGGAACGAGATATTTCATTATTAGGAGAACAATAAATAAAGACCAAAGGACCAAACTAAATATCCCATATTTGATATTTTTGGTTGAGTTATCGAAGAAATAATTTGTACAATACATGTGCATACTCAATAAGGTGGCGAACCAAAGGGGGTCAGTTGAGGGCAGCAGCTTTCCGACAGGAAGCGGCGGCGAGGCTCAGGATCAACAAGATGATCAGAGTTACGGGCAAGAGAATATTATAGAATCACAATCAGGTCATTTTCAAAGAGCTACTAGTAATCAAATAACGGAGTCCCCATCAACAGCCGCTGCTTCTTTGATGGGTTACGGCCATGCCAGAGAGATGTCAGCTATGGTTTCGGCTCTTACAAGAGTTGTTTCCGGTCAAAGAGCTGCTACTGATGTGGGATATTCGGCTACTGGCTTTGGTCTTGCTTCGGCTTCGGCTTCGGCTTCGGCTTCGGCTTCGGCTTCAGTTTCTGCTTCTCCAGCTTCTGCTTCTGGCCTTTGGATTGGGCATAAGAGAGGGCGAGAAGAAGCAGAAGCTGCTCAATTAGCTGGTTCTTTGCCAAGGCTTTATCGAGGGTTTGGTGATTTCAGAGACTCTTCTTCTTCTTCATCAGCTGGTGCAATAATAACTCGTAATTTTTTTTTTAAATCAAATTAACATCATTTATCTTCTTCATTTTTTTAATTAAAAATTCACCATTAAATTCATTCTTCTGACTACAAATTTATTAAAGTATAATCAACAAACGACAAATTTTCTCAAAAAATTTTAAAAATTCTGGATTGTCTCCATGCTTGTTATTCTTCGTCATCTAATTTTCTTGATGAACTATTCCTTAAAATATCTTCTTTTTTTTTTAAATATCTTTTTTTTTTTTGCCCTTTCAAATACGACTAAAAATTAACATATGCTGTCTAATATTGCATGTATTTCATTTAAGTCATCCTCCTCATATTTTCATTTTTCTTTTTCGTTAAGAACTTTGAGTTATTTGTAATATTATAGGATAATTATGAATAGTGAATAATTAATTTTTATTCCTCTTTTTTTTTAATTATTGTTGCTTGGCTTCAAAGCAATAATAATTTCATACAACTTCATCTAAAGAACTCTTCTCATCATGTTAAATGTAACAGAAGAGCCAACGAGCAGTACTGCAGCGCCGGCAACGACAGCCACGACAACAACGACGGCGACAATCCCAACAACCCCATCATCGGAAAGCAGCAGCAGCGGCGTATCATATGAAGAAACTAGCGGCGGCGAGCGGAGAAGAAGATATAGAGGAGTAAGGCAGAGGCCGTGGGGCAAATGGGCAGCTGAGATTCGAGATCCGCATAAAGCTGCGAGAGTTTGGCTTGGCACATTCGATACTGCTGAGGCAGCAGCAAGAGCTTATGATGAAGCCGCTTTGAGGTTCAGAGGCAACAGAGCCAAACTCAATTTCCCTGAAAATGTGAGGATTGTTCCGCCACTACAACCACAACCACAGCCACAACCGCTGCCTCAACAACATCAACAAGTGTTACAGAATATTCCCACTCGACAAACACCAAATTTTGCAACAGTAGCAACAAATTTTCATCAGCCGCAGCAGCAGCGGCAGCTACAAACAGCAACGATGCCCCCATTTTTCATGTCACAAGGGTACCAAGATTACTTTGATTATTCACAGTTGCTGCAGAATCAACCCACAAGCTTGCTTGAGCAAATGCTTCAACCTCAAACACAAACTCATCAGATTGCTTCAATGCAGCCACCGTTGTTATCATCTTCTCTATCATCTTATTCGTTTGGGCCTTCTTCTGCTTCTGCTTCTTCTGTCTCATCCTCCTCTGCTTCATTTCCCCTGCTTTTCGGTGACCAGCAGCTTGGATTTTTCCGTCCGCCGCAAAATCAATCTCAGTCTAGTGGTTCAGATTTTCCTGCTCCTCCGCCACCGTGGTCACATTCTGGTCATTATCCTCCCTCTTCTGGTTGATTATAAACTTAATTAATTAATATGAATCCATATATTTTTGAAAACAAAATAGGACAATTTTTTCCTTAATTTTTTTATAGTTATTTTTTGTGTTTAATTTTTCACTGTTGCATGAAGTTTTTGGGTTCTACGATTGTAGTTTGTTATTATTAATATTAATGTTGTAAAGATAAAAATGAAAAATGAAAAATGCAAGAATTTTGGATAAAAAGTTTGATGAAAGGAGGAAATTACGAAGAGAGATTTAGGAATTTTAGGCATGCTTATTGCTTAGTTCTTAAGATTTGATGTTTACATATTCTCGATTCTTGTGTATGTCATCAAACGAAAGTTATAGAAACCAAACCAAACCAACTTTTTTCAATCTGTCTGCCATTTGCTTTACAGCCAAAGATTCACTAATTAAATAATTAATGCACGTACTTTGTTTTGTTTAATTAATTATACTCTGATTATGATTATCTTCTACCCATGTGAGTTTTTTTTTTAATATTCTCTTAATTGTCATTATATTAAGTGTTGTTAAGTTATATCAGTTTTTTTATCTCTTTCGAAATATGAGTGAAGTAAATATTTAAAAAATTAAAATTTAAATAGTGTTATATAAGATTTAATATAAAATTACAATCAATAAATATCTTATTGTAAATATATCAGTATTAGTGATCTCATATAATATGAATTGTAATTTAAGTAATTATCTTATGTAATTAAAAAAACTTAAGAGTCATAATAAACTATTTTAGATTAATGTAATTTAACGGCTGCTTAGAATATTTGACCTTTGTGACCTGGAATGTAAAATTTGTAACATATACTAAAATACTTAAATCTAGATTGTTACGTGTTCTTTAACTTATTCATGATCGATTAAGAAATGCATTATAAGGTTTTGATTTTTTTTTTGCGTATTTAATTAAAATATCATAACCCATCTTAGAATGTATTATAAAATAGTACATAGGGATTGTACGTGTCTGTGGTTGCAAAGTCTATACTAGTCACATCATGAGTTTTGGATATTACCAGAAACCAACCAAATCGAAGGGGTTGCATCTAAGAAAGAACTTCTTCTTGTTTAAAGTCGAATGTCAAATTTATTTTTATTTTTTATAATATATATATTTCAAATTGAACCTAAGTACCTAACTATGGGTTATTAGTCAATTAATTAGACGAAGTAGTGACCTAATAATTCGAGATTTAATGAAGTTTCCCAAACATATTGTTTGGTTACCAGGTGGTATTTCGACTTTTTTTGTATAAGTTGATATGCATATTAAAAGAAAATACAAAACTTCTCAAAATATATACACGAGGTGAAATAACAAAAATTATTATTATTATTATTATTATTATTATGGAGTCTGGTGTCAACAATAGATCACTAATTGTTATATTAGTTGGCTCAGCTCAGTTGATTGTAAATGTAGTCACAGAAATTTGAGCGATAAATTAATATTAGGAATCGAGTGTTGGGTTCACTTTATTTGTAATGATTATTATCGATTATTCATTTGATGTAAAACGACGTTGTCTTTTTCTCAAACAAATCGTTGTTAGAAGGGGGGGCATATTTGCCGTTAGGAATAGTCCGAGGATTATTCTCTCTATTCTAGGTTTATAAAGCTATCAATACATCCGCGCCGAACAAACCAGGATTGTCTTTCTTTTGTTCTATCGAACATTTGTCGGTCGTGTTTTGTTACTTTCATTCCAAAAAACATGTTTTTCATTCTAACACCAAACAACGTGCAAAACAACGGGCAAAATAATATAATAAAATTATATTGAGGGATTGTCAATTTCTCCGCTGCTAAAATTAGTACGTACCGTTTATTGCTATGTAATTTTTATAAGGAAAAATGATAAACATACCCCTAACGTTTAGATAAATTGACAAAAATTCTCTAATGTTTAAAAAAATATATTTACACCATAATTTATTATAATTTTACCATTATACCATTGTAGAATATAAAAAAAATATTAGATTATCTAATTTGTCTATATATTATTAATCAAATTATAAATAGACAAATTGGATAATATAAAAAAAATTATAATTATACCCTCATTGTCCAATTTCTCTATTTAAATTTTTATCAATAACCAATTTTTAAAAAAGACATCTATACACTTAAAAAAACTGTAAATAAATTATAATTTTAAAATAAAATTAGTTATTAATAACTAATTTTATTTAAACTTTAAACTTGTATATTTAACAATTCTCCACATGTCAATCATTTAAACGTGTACATTTATAACCAATTTTCTATGTTATGTATTATGGTATTAATAACAATTTTATTTTTAAAATTATAATTTATTTACAATTTTTTTTAAGTGTGTAGATGTCTTTTTTAAAAATTGGTTATTAATAAAAATTTAAATAGAGGAATGAGGCAATGAGGGTATATTTATAATTTTATTAACAATATNGTGTGTTTGTCCTTTTCCCTTTTTATAATAGTAGCATAATTTTCCGTAGCATAATTTTATTATATTATTTTTGTTTTTAACTACATTTTTATTTATATTTGTTATAAATTAATTAAATTATATTAATATAAATTAACACAAAAAATTAAGTAATTAAATTAATAATAAAATAAGGAAATCGAATATTTCTCTTATATTTTTATTATTTTTTAAGTATTTTTTTATAATAAATAGATATTTTATATTTTTAAAATTATCAAGTAAATGACTCATTTTCTCTTCTTTTTCTTTGAGGTTTTAGTATTAAACAAATTTTTTATTATTATAAAAATTGTAAAAAAATAAATCATATATATTAATTTTAGTAAAAGAGAAATGGCAATCTCACATGTTGCATCTTAATAATATACAGTCTTTCTTCCCATCGTTGTCGATTTCCTCAACTTTGAATAGAACCCTTGCCAATTCAAAATAAAATAATTAATAATAGGGGAAGAAAGATCAACAAAATTAAAATAATATTTGATGGTCATCAACGTGATCCAAAGTGGGTTAAGGATTTCGCCCTTAGCGCACCAACCCCATTTTTTTAATTTCTCCAAGATCAAGAGTAGTAGTAGGAGTAGCTCATTCAAAGTATTTAAATTGACTGTCTTTCTTTTTTTTTAATTCAAATACACTTTATAGTTTTTGTACGGTAAGGATTACTTTAGCATCGTGTTTACGTCTTCATCAGTCATCACCCATGGATTACACGGGTCTGTCACTTTCATCCTCCCTCTAGAATGACGTTAGTAACTCTAGGTCCCTCATCCTTTTATCATTTTTTCTGAGCAAAAAAGTATTTTTTCATCCTATCAATTTGATCCACAACCTCAAATTTTATGATCAAAGTGCCCTCAATTGGGAGGTTTTACTTCACGGTCTTAAACATGGGAAATGATTCACTCTAGAAACAAATGTATACAAGTACAACTTTGGTCATTAATACTTATAATTATCTTTAAAAAATAATTAAATTAATTTTAAGCTTATCACTTAATCAAAATGTATATAATATTTATGAGGATATGTTATCAAACTCATTCTTCCAAATCCACTCATACACATGAGACGAAAATTAAGTTGTTATCATGCTAATAAAAATATATTTTTTACTTTAATAGACTATATCTTTTTAATTCATTAGAATTTTATATATATATATGTGTGCGTGTGTAAAAATAATATTGTATTGTATTATATTATATTGAGTTTTGGTAAAAATTAATAAAATGTGTTATCAAACTTTAAATTCAAATCCATTTGAGTTTTAATATTAACAAAAGTTATCATTTAAAGTTTATTTAATAATATTTCATGAGATGAAAATAGGAGATTTGGTAAAAGTGGACAAACTATAGTATAATTTGCTGAAATGCAAAACTTTTAGGGGGTCCATATTTTACTATCCCGTCGTCTCTTCTCCTCCCGCCCCCACTAACTTTATGTTGCACATGGAAGCACACGTGACATAGGGAAAGGATCAGGTAAAAAAATCTACGTGGGACCCAGAACCGACACGTGGCTAATGAACGCTTGTGAGATGACGCAAATGGAAGCGGGGATGCGTTGAAGAGTGGGGATATTAAGTTATTAACTCAAATAAGTAGATGTGTACAGCTTGGTGACCGTCTGTTCGGTGACCCAACGTTTAGGACACGTGCTGAAATATTTGCCGGCCAAGAAAAGAAGTTGGGGTACAAAACAAAAGTATGTTAATGGTGTCTCAGTGGATAGGGCAATTGGTTGTTTGCCTACCGTTTCGGGTAAAGGGAAAGTTATGCTGGTTCATTGTTTCTTTCTTTCTTTTCATTTTTGGTATAATTTTCTTTTTCTTTTCTTTTTTTTTTCTGGATAAGGGTATAGACAAAGTTAAAAGAAAGAATAAAAAATAATTTGGGGAGATGTACAGCGTGACAAGTGAGCATTAAATCACCATGAAGGATAAACTTTGCAGCCATGATTATGGTGGGGGTTCCATTTAGGGACGTGATGAATTATACGGCTGAGTTGTGGACGCAACAAAAACAATAATTAGGTAGTTTGATGAATTGTGATATTCTTATTAAAATATCTAATTAAAAAACTAGTTCAATTTTCACATAAATGAGGATATTACCTACTTTCGAAATCGTTGAGGGTTTAAGAGAGTTTTTGGTCTTATGTTATCCGTTTGGTTCAATTATATACACAAATTTATCCTCTCCTGATTACTAATAAATTCGTTCAATATATGAATCCTCGTTTAATAAGTATCATTCGTTTATATGATTAGTTTGATTAGTTGTGACTTTTTTATGTTACCAGTTATGATTCATAAACATAAATTAACTCATTAGTCGTTTCAAGAGGCATCTTCTAGTAAAAAGGTCGATGTTATAACCACATCTAGCTGCCGCGAGTCCACAAATTAGAAGGAGAAAATCAATATAAGAAGAAAATATGACGCAAAAAAGAATTTAAATTCTCTCGAACAAATTAATTTGAAGTAAATATGCCATATACATGCCTTTTCAACTTGTAATTGGTGCATAATTTTTTGTTTTTTGGAGATACTGTACGAGAACTTTTGAAAACGTATTTAGCTAAAACATCTGGGAAGCATTTCTCGATATAAGTATATCCAAAGTAGGTTAATTGTATGGTGGTTTTGCAAATCGTATTATTTTTAAAATTTTGGTGGCCATCGAAACCGTTCTTTTAATGGCAAAGACACAAGATTTTGTGACGCGCCAAGCCCTGGATTCTTTCCGTGGCCATAAATTGAAGTTGTTGGTTCATGTCCAACGTTCACAGGACATCCATGGAATACAAAACCCAAATGAAAAACAAAAAAGCAAAGTCTCAGATCACAAGGGTAATCTAATGTTTTCTACTATTTTGAGTAAATGACAGTGACAAAAACCCAACAAATCAAGCTCAAAATTTTCTGGAAGCAAAATGACAGAAGATTAAGATTTAAGAATAATGGAAATCAAATTCCATAAATGAAGAAGTAAAGGGTATGTTGAATAAAAAATGGAAATGACTCAAGCCAAACTATCTTCATTTAATGTTGATTGATTGGGATTGATTGCTAACATCGAAAATGAAATGGTCCAAACATGGTGCTTAATCTCTGCCTTGTAAATGTATACGGTTCAAATGAATGGACCCAAATCTAACTGGGGCATTTGGCATAGTAGCAAAGTCAAATTATGTGAGAGCAAAGTCATAAGAAGCAGAAAAAAGTACCAAACTTTCATTTGTTTACTGTTGTTGAGATTGATGGACGGCCTAATTTGTTCACATAGTATCTAATGATCAAACTTGAGTTGTGTATTGTCATGACGATAATGGTAGATTATAGGTTCATTTTAATTTTAAATTTAATTGTAAATACCAGTGTCATACGTGTGATTGACAAGATATTATCAATTTGACATTCAATTATTTTTATGTTAGTATTGTTAAGATTTATATTATCATGTAACTAATTTTTTGTTAATCTCTATGGTACTAGTAAGATCATAAATCTAATAACATATGTGTAACAAATGCTTTAACAAAAGTTATTGATATTTCTTATTGCATAATTTTGTATTTGAGTAGTTTTTTTTCAAATAAAAATGGTATGGCATAATTAGAATATAAATTAGACTTAAAATCAAGGAAATTTAGATCATAGTCGAATAAATTAACTCTAAAACCTTGTATGAGCTATGAGGAACCTCGCAACATTTTGAAAATTTAATGTAAAAGTGTCGACCATCCATATGACTTCAAAAAATCTAAGGACTTAAACTATTAAAATTGAGAAGAAATCCACTGCCTTCTAAAGGCCCCCAGTACAGTTTGATGCTTGATTGTAGTATAAAAAACTGTTGCAAAAATTTTGTGCATGTCGTCTAGGATTGAAGGTGATGGGACTTTTAATTTCGCTAGATAAACTATTAAATCTAAATATGTATTGAGTGCTGCTAAGTGTTGAGAAAGTTGAGAGAAATGATAGCACATACTACCATTTTACTTCCTCCCTCTCTCTTGGTTTTAGTAATTAAAAAAAAAAGAGGAAATCCAAAAAGCAGCACATGCTCTCCTCAATCCTGTCACCAAACATATCCAAAAAATTCTAAACTAAACAGAATTATCAGTATCATCTAACTAGTAAATCGCTTCCAGGAGTATTAGAGATTGCTATCATTTGATCTTTGAAGCAGTAGAACTTAAGGAAACGCATGTACATTTCTATTTCACCGAGAGCAGTGGCTGACGGCTATTATTACTAATACAACAGAAATTGATATTTTAAATAAAATTCTATTTTTATAATCAAACAATTACCACCAAACAACAGAAAATGAAACCCATCTGGCTAAACACAACGATTACAAAAACATGAAAAACAAGCATCTGGGGAATTCACAAAATTAATCAAAGAATGCACAATGCACAAAAAAGTTATCATTTTCTTCAATCACTAATCATAGCAACAACAAAAATCTCCTCATGCTTGTTAGGAAATTGAGCTTCCTCACAAGATCTCTCTAAGCAATTTATCAAGTAATAAATTAATAAGAAAAATTAAATAGAGAATATATCAATCACATAACACAAGATTTACGTGGAAAACTCTAAATCCAGAGAAAAACTACGGCCGTTGTCACAAGACAACCAGAGAAAAAATATTCACTATGTAGAAAATTATTACAACCACACTCTCATAAATAATTTCTCTCACCCAAGCTCCAGATACACCCAAAATACTAAAATTTCCTAATACTCACTTAATGCTTAACTTGCGTTAAGATTTTACAACTTTGAATGTTTCTCTCTGGGATTTTTGGGATACAAAGCTCTCAAATTAGAGCTTCCTTTTATAGGCAAAATTTTGCCTAAAATCAAGCCAATTTTTCAACATTCAATAGCCACCATTTCAATAGTTTTGACCACTTCCAATTGCTTGTCAAACTTCTCGACTATCTCCAAATTAAATTCAAATGATATCTTCCAAATTGACTTTTCAACTCTTTTTTTAATCAATTTTCAACAATCTCCACCTTGATTAAAAAAAACTTTATAGCTACTGCTACAAAACACTGTCTTCACCAACAGTCATAATTCTCAACATAGAGAATTATCATACTCCACCATAAAGAGTATACCACTTAGAATTAATTACCAATTCTAAGAATTTTACATCGGCACATGTCGAAACATCCTGCTGAAATTTATGGTGCAACTTCCATGTTGGCTTTCCTGGAAATTCATCAGCCATCGACATAAATTCCACCACACACCCTACATCAATGCCAACCATGCATTGTGTGTAAATCTCGTGGACCCGCTAGTAGTAACATATCCCCTTTCATGGTACCAGCGGTATACCATGAGGATGTCACCATAATCCATTTTACAATGGACCATCGTCTCCCACGATAATGAGAGACTTACCACTAGCAATATTATCAGTATCTGATCTGGAGCCATTTGCCGATCCTGCTCCATTTCTACCATGACAATCTCTTTTTAAGTGCCCCGATTGTCCACACCCCCAGCAAACTCCTTTCTTCTTAGATTTATCTTTCTTCCAATTCCCTACAATTGCCAAAGCCGAGACATCTGTAGTTTCAGTACTTTCACCACTCAGTCTCCTTTCTTCTGAGAGTAAAGTACTAGTAACTTCTTCAAGATCTACTGTCTCCTTCCCATACATCAAAGTAGGTAACAAGTGTTTATAGGAAGTTGGAAGTGACCATAGTAATCTAAGCGCCTTGTCCTCATCTTCAATTTTAACTCCAATGGCTTCTAGTTCTGACACAATACCATTGAGAACACTAAGGTGATCAGAAATTTTTGTACCTTCAGCCATTCGCAGTGTGTGAAATCGCTCCTTCAGGTACAATCGATTTGAGATGCTCTTTGTCTGATACAACTTTTCTAGCTTCTCCCACAGTTCTTTCGCTGTAGGAATTTTTCCTACATTTGCAAGAACATTCTTTGCTAGACACAGTCGTATGGCACTTGCAGCTCTATCATCTAATTCTTCCCAATCTTCATCACTTATACTAGCTTTTCCAGAGCCACTACTGGAAGCAGGGGATGACTTCCCCTTCAATGCCTTGTGTAACCCAGATTGAATCAACACATATTTGACTTGAACTTGCCACAAGCCAAAGTTAATTCTCCCATCGAATTTTTCTATTTCAAATTTCACCGGACTTGAAAATTTCAATCCTGACATTTTTTTTTTCAAATCAGCTTTTACTCTTCACCACGGACTGTTTGGATTGGCTCCCACTGCTTCACGTGAATAGTACCGTATACGTGAATAGTACCGTATACGTGAATAGTACCGTATACGTGAACAATGCCCTGACACCAAAACTTCAATCAATGACTCTGATACCACTGTTAGGAAATTGAGCTTCCTCCCAAGATCTCTCCAAGCAATTTATCAAGCAATAAATTAATAAGAAAAATTAAATAGAGAATATATCAATCATACAACACAAGATTTACGTGGAAAACTCCAAATTCGGAGAAAAACCACGGCCGTTGTCACAAGACAACGAGAGAAAAAATATTCACTATGTGAAAAATTATTACTACCACACTCTCATAAATAATTTCTCTCACCCAAGCCCCAGATACACCCAAAATACTAAAATTTCCTAATACTCACTTAATGCTTAACTTGCGTTAAGATTTTACAACTTTGAATGTTTCTCTCTGGGATTTTTGGGATACAAAGCTCTCAAATTAGAGCTTCCTTTTATAGGCAAAATTTTGCCTAAAATCAAGCCAATTTTTCAACATTCAATAGCCACCATTTCAATAGTTTTGACCACTTCCAATTGCTTGTCAAACTTCTCGACTATCTCCAAATTAAATTCAAATGATATCTTCCAAATTGACTTTTCAACTCTTTTTTTTTAATCAATTTTCAACAATGCTTTGGGTTTTCCTTGGCTGTGGACTCAACAACCTCAGTAGTGGGTTTGGCTTCGACTTCGAGAGCAGCTTCGGGTTTTGCTTCCAAATCTAAAATAGGCGGCGCGTTCATTTGGGAGAATTTGTGTGTGAATGAAAATGTGGGACTTGTGTAGAGTTTTGGTGAAAGAAAAACCTGAGGATGAGGATTATGTTTGTAGCTGAGCGAGGATAAACTAAGACCATGTGCTACTTTTTTTTATTTCCTCTTTTTTTATAAATTTTTTAATTATTAAAACGAATAAAGGGGGAAGCAAAATGGCAATATGTGATGCCGTTTCTCTCATCTTTCTCTCAACCTTCTCAATACTTAAGAATTTTCATATTTATTTTGATGAGTAAGAATTCAACAATAAATAAATAAAAGAACCTTATGAGAAAGATAGAGTAAGACCATAGCTCTTAAATAGCCCGAGTGACGAGAGTCCAAAAAGATGCTAAAACTTAAAATTGAATAACAACATAAGAGTAAATTGACAGTGATAAGATTCCAGGTTTGGAGACACAATAATAATGGGCAAAATGTTACGTCCACTATTTTACATTGACTTTCGCATACTTCGTTTCCCCATTAATTCTTACGTTTTCAATCAAGTGTCTACCAGCAGCACGCTGCCTCTGTTAATTTTGTTGCAAGCACAATATGAAACTGTATGGCCACTTGGACTTCAAAAGTGATCAATGTCAAAATCAGGATTTTGGTTCACGAGGGGCTAGAAGCCTAGAATGAAGAAATACCGTGCTGCATAATAATTACATTATCTTAATAATATAAACAAGGCGCATGTCTAAAAGAATTCCTCGGTTTAAAATGCACAAATATTCCTTCGTCATGAAAGCTTTTAGGTTTCTCTCTTCCCCTAGTCATTTGTAATGCATTAAGTTATTAGGACAAGTCTTAACTATAAATTTCTGAAGCTTAAATGTGATTTGCTGCTCAAAATCAAACCAAATCTTGTAATTAAACATGAGTACTCCAGTAAATTCACATGATCAACATATCATATGCTTGGACTAATAACTCAAATTTTTTGAGACGAATTTTTTAAAGAAACAAATAAACAGCGAAATAAAACCTATTAAAATTTTGTTTAGAGATATTCTGAGGATAATCATTTTAGTAGGGATAAATTTACATTAACCCATAAAATGATCGGCATGCTACTGAGACAAAGATGGTTACAATATCAAAGGATAATTAACTTTTATTATTATTTATTATTAATATATTATTCATCAATCATGTCAAGAAAACGAATTCAGCCACTAAGCTGCTTCGTAATACGATATCCAATGGTACCGTACAAATCAAGATAATATACTCTAGTCTTAATCGATGGGACATCAAGCCGAGTAGATTTCAATGAATCTCCACAGTACCAGGATCCGAGGTAAGCAAGCAGAGCGTCGTAAGTCGCCGCGGTTATATCAGAATCTAGCTCCATTATTGTACTATTAAATAATGCAACTGTACGAGCATAGCTGGATATGCAATTCTTTAGAGTTGGCATTAAACTTGGAGCTGTTCTTTTGCTCTTTGTCATTAATTCAAAATAAACTTTGCTGTTTGTTGTGTTAGCTATTGCTGTCTCTAGAACGATTCTTGCCAGAGATTTTAAATCCGATGCTGCTGAAGTTCTTGGGTTAAGTTGAAGAGCTGAAACACAGTCTGCATAATTTTCGGTTTGTTTGCAAACACCATCAACTAAACTTGGTGGAGAATTTGGAGCTATGGAATTTGTTGAGGAACAAGTATGAACAATAACTAGGAAGAAAGCAATGGCTGCTGCTACTTGTTTCATTATGAAAATTTTGTTAAGGATGTTCAATGGTGTAGTACTTCTAAGTAGGTTTCACATATTTATAAATGAACTCGGGTTTGTTATGGATGAATTAATTATTGAACAAGGCACATGATTTGAATGTATACCAAATTTTAACAAGAATTGTAGGGTTTAAATTGCACCACTAATTATGAAAGCTTTCAAAATCTTTTGTAACCCATGTGATTGTTCGTTCAAATATACAATTTACAGTGATTGGCTTTAATTGCTTTAATCAAACTGGCTAAGTAAATTTTTGTTAAAACTTCAATTTCTCGAAAACAGTCTTTGCTAGCTTGCTGCTTAGTTACATTGTACAAATTAATAACTAAACGCGGAGCTAGTAACGATATCAATTTGGAGATGGATCTGAGATGTTGTAACTTTTATCTGCATTGGTTATGAATAAATAAATCACTGTATGTGGGACTGAGAAAATTTCGATTATATATAGTTTATATATATTGTCGTATTTTGGTGCTTTTTCCGTTGCAACTGGAAACCAATGAAGGATTAAATTAAATTATTTAAGTGTCCTGAAAGAAGATCAAATTTGGATCTTCAATAGAAAAATATCTTAATCTATTTTTAAAATGTTACATTAATTCCATGTAAAAAGTGCTCTGAAAACCCCTAAGGTCTGGTTGAGTGATTTTCCAACCACATATTTGATTGGCCACCTAATTTGAATTCTAGGGAGGTAGGGGGTTAAAATTAATTTGAACTTTGTTCATCCCTCTATCTTTGAAAAAAAAAAGGGAAAAAATCTCTAAAAGCTTGCATAGTTTAAAAACAATAATGATAGGCTTACAAAATTGAGATACACCAATAATGTGACACAAATACATCACTAGTTGTAGTTAAAAAAGTTACACTTGTTAAATTATATCCCACATGAACTGAGAATAAATATAGGGTTAAGGATATAAGCTTGAGTTAACTCTTATCTCATGAGTTAGCTTTTGTTCATGAGTAAGTCTAATGGGCTTCAATAATACTCAATATAAGACAAAATTGAAGCAATTTAATAAACACCAAAATCTATTGTAGACAAAGTGATTTTGCTAAACGTATTTTTTTTAAAATTTAATAAATACCAAATTTTTTAATTTTTTAAAATAACTTTTAGCTTTCCAAAAATAATTGTAAAGAGAACCTAAGTTGAGTTGACGTGCTGCTTAATTATGTAATTAGCTAATCACATATTCATATCGAAAAGTAAAATGGGAAAAAGTATTTGATTCAATAAATAAAATACGATTTAAGGAACGAAACATATACGCTAACTTTTAAGACTTTTAGTAACGGCCGGCGAGAACTCGAAGATAAAGAGAGAGTAATTTTCATCTAAAATTTGAACTTAGTGCCAACTCGACTTATATGAGTTGTGTCTTGAGTTTTCTTGATCTTCATCCAACTCGACTTAAATGAGATTATAGTAACTCAATCAGATCGGGTAAGAGTTAAAAAAATTTCCGACCTAGTCCAATTGCAAACCGTGAAACTGTCAAGTATTGTTCAAAATTGAGAAGCAGATAATTAAAGTGTGGGAGTATTTTACAAACTATAGTCTTATAACGGTGAACCAAACTATATAATTTATCTAATACAGGGAAGACTGTCAAATTTTTAGTAAAATCTTTATTTATACACACACACATATATAGTAGTGTTAAATAAGTTTATCGTTCTCACAAAAACAAATCATTTATTCTAGTTTTAATTCTTAAATAAAAAACTGATACGGCGTGATCAAACTAAAAAGGCGCTCAACTGAACAAGAAGAAGAAACAAAGATCCTTACATAATTAAATAATTTTTATTATGCATTATTAATATTTGAACAAAACGTTAACGTATTCAGCCACCAAGTTGATTGATAATAACAAATGCAATAATAGCGTAGGATTCCAGATAAATATTTCTCGCCCTAATGGTTTGAACGTCAATCCGAGTGGTGGAATTATACTGATATGCACAGAACAAGGCTCCAGCATGAGCAGCTATTGCATCGTAACTCGCTGCCGTTATGTCCAAATCTATCTTCATTCTCGAAGAGCTGAATAATGCAGCTGCACGATCATAACCAAAGATACATTTCTTTAGGGCTGCCATTAAATCTGGTGCAGTCATGCTGCTCTTTGCCAATATTTCAAAATGTTCTTTGCTCTTTGTTGTGTTAGCGTGTGCTGTCTCTAGAACAATTCTTGCCAGAGATCTGAGATCCGATGCTGTTCGGGTTCGTGGATCGGATTCCAGAGTTGAAACACAGTCTCCATAAGTAGTATCACTCTTTTTGCAAACATCATCAACTAATGAAGCTGATGGCCAATTGGAAGCTGTGGAAAATGACTTTGTTGAGGAAGAAGAATGAACAAGTAATAATAATAAGAAAGCAATGACGGCTGCTGCTACTTGTTTCATGATGGTATGAATATATTTTAATTTGTGGGAGGGTCGCTGCAATTTAATTTGAAAGTGGATTTCACATATATTTATAAATAAATAATTTAGATTTGTAATGCATGGATGAATTAATTGTCATTTGACAAGGCACATGCAATGAATATGCATCAAAGAAGAATCCGTCGTAAAATATTTGTTGGATATTCTTTTAAAATTCCACACAATTAAGGTGATTGAAACCATTGGTTATGAAAGCTTTTAATTTTTTCAGCAGGCCATGTGATTATACTTTTAATGCATCAAATTCAGAAATGTCGTAAAAATTTGAATGATTCTAAAATTTACGGTGGTAAATTGCCTTGCGACAAGCCGTAAATCAAACTCTCTTGTAAAAATGAGTGTTCTAACTGATTCACATTGTGAAGATATTTATTCTTGCACCGAAACATAAATGATTCTAAAATTTACTAGTGTTGTATATATATTTGGTAGCGAAGTGAGGTACTTTTTAAGTTTTCGTAGAATTAGTGTAGGTACAACTCTATTAACTAATACTTCTTTAACCTATTATTAAGGTCCCGTTTGAGATTGGTTTTGGGAAGTCTCAAAAGTGATTTTCAAAAGATTAGGATGAGTATTTAGTAAATTAGACAAAGAAAAGCTAAAGAGTAAATTTAGTGTTTTTTTTTTAAGAAATCACGTTTGGCAAAATTGTTCCCTCCTACAACTGATTTCGAAAAGTATGGAAGGCATAACTATTTATAATCTAATTTTGAGAATTATTTTTATACTTAATACAATTTCATATAAAAAATAAAAATATATTCTTAATAATTAGGAAATAAAATCATAAAATTTAAAGAGATAATTATTATTGTCAATTATATTGAGATTACAAAACTAAAAAAAAATAAAAATATTTATTTTAGTAATCAATTATTTTATATAAACAATAAAAAATATTTTACATAAATATTTATAAATGTATAAATAAAATTTTATTCAACATTATCTATAGTTCAATCATTTGTATTTTTTCAGTAGTTTAACAATAAGATCAACCAAATGCATACGACTACTTTTAAAAATAAATTTGACCAAACGTTAAACTAATTTTCTTCAAAGCTAATTATTTATACAATACTGCTAACAATATCAACTAGGGACAATTTAAACATTTACAAGATAGCTGAGGCTCGCATATGAATGTGAATACGTAGTGTAAACTCATATATCACATATAAACATGTCTATATGTATCAAATAGGGACAATCTAAATATTTATAAGATAACTGAGCCTCGCATATTAATACGTGTGCGTGTGTGTGGTGTAACCTCCCAGATGAATTCACATGGCAATTTTTTCAGTTTGTACAAACTAAAAACTAAGGTGGCATCAAACCAGGACGAGCTACAGAACAGAAGGACCATTTAATTTTTTAAACTAAAAACTTATGTAGGGAAGCTATAATTAAACAATAAGAAATAATGCTTTTATCTATATTGCATACTATTTCAATCAAACAAATCAGCCATACCAAGAAGCTGAGCAGTAATAACAAATCCAATATTACCAAACAATTTCTCATAATAACATCGAACTTAGTACTATTCAGCAAACTGTCACAGGACATGGAAACTCAAAAGTATATTGTAATTCGCCGCCATCATATCTATGTCTAGCGCCAATCTCGAATCATTAAATAATGCAACTGAAGTAGAATAGATCGAATTACAATATCGTAGGGATGCTATTAAAGTTGGTGCAGTGCTGTTGCTCTTTGTAATTTTGTCAATATAAATCTTGGCTGTCTGTTGAATTAGCCCCTGCAATATCTAGCGCAATTCTTACTAGAGTTTTTAAATTCTGATGCTGATGGAGCGGGGATCGAGCTCCAGAGCTGAAACACAATCCCCCATAAGTTGGGATGAATATGCAAACACCATCGACTAATTGATTTGGTGTTGAACCCAGAATCGTGGCATTGTTGGTGAAGGAGAATGGAAAAGTAAGAAGAAAGCAATGGCTGCAGCTCCTACTTGTTTTCATGATGATATTATTTTTGAGGGATCGATCGAGTGTGTGTTGGTTGTAATTAATTTTGGATGTATCAGCTGTAGTTTATAAATATAAATGATTTGAGGTTCATTTAACAAGTCACATGATTTGAATGCATCAACTTTATGAAGAACTTATGCAAAAATAAGTGCTTGAAATTGTTTTAAATGATAATTTGTATACATGTAATTCTAATGCATCAAGTTATATTTTAAAATGCACCATGCATTATGAAAGATTTTAAATTTCTTGTACCCCGTGTGTTTTTTATGGCTGTCAAATTAGCTTTAAGATTCTAGGATTTGCAGTGACTGATTAATTCGTTTAAATCAAACCATTATTTTAAAACAACAGTTCTAACCAATGCACATGCAAATAAAGAATAAAGATATGTACTCTTGGACCAAGAACTCAACATTTATGAATATCTTTCTTTTTAACAAATATCCTTTTGAATGTACATCACTTTTTTGAATTTATAGGTATGAATATTTGTAGTTTTGAATATGGCAACCTACAACTTTTGATGCTGAAAAATGATCTTAACAGCTAAAATTACTTTTTGAGAGATGACAACATGAATCCTAATACAAACACTAATTTAAACTCAACTCTTCTTATCTGTCAACCACAAAATATAATTAGAATACACTGAAGGGAATTACGTCATAGATCCTACAATGCCTAACTAAGATATTTAATATATAAGGAAAGGAAACGGATTGATATAAGTGAGAATAACCTATAGTTCAAGAAATTTTCGGTGCTGTTGTTGACGATCATGTAGAAAATAGAGTGGTCGATCTACACTGCTTGATATATATAAAACTTTTGTAATTTTAACAAACACTTGGTGCTGTTCGCCTTAGTGATATTAGAAAAATCGAACCGCTAGGCGCTAACAGTAACAATCTACACGGCATGGACTAAGTGTGCTAATAATTAAACTAATATCACACTACGCTTGTTGCGAAATGTCACACACAAATTTATAACAACAAAATTCACGACATATGTACGTGCATGATCTACAAACTTACATCAATTATATGAAGATTCTGAAATTATACAATCTTTGTATTTCCGTTTTATTGGATCACTCTACTTATCACTTGTTACAATTAGCCCCCTAGTTATTAAGTCTTGCCTACAGTGTCTAATCCTGGATTAAACAAGAGTGAAAAGGCGAGAAAAAGAAAAAAGAAAATGATATAATATTAGAAGAAAATTTTTATTCTTCATGATCAACAAAAATAATTTATCCATCAGGATTCAAGCATGTCAGTAATCACATATCCAATATTACTGAACAAATTCACATAATAATTTCTCGCCCTAACCGAAGGAACATCCAGCCTAGTAGAATTCAGTGAAGTTTCACAAGAAACGGCGCTGTCACCGGCAACTTTTGCATCGTAATTTGCCGACATAATATCTTCATCAAGCTCCACTTTTGCACTGTCAAATGATACAACTGCACTTTCATAATCGGAAACACATTGCTTTAAGGCTGGCACCAAACTCGGTGCTGTGCTACTGTCCTTAGCCATTTTGGCAATATAATCTTTGCCGTTTGTTGTGTTAGTTACTGCTATCGCAAAAGCAATTTTTGCCAGAGTCTTTAAGTCTGATGCTGGCAGAGTTTGGGGGTCGCTTTCGAGAGCTGAAACGCAGTCAGAATAATTTAGGGCATTTTTGCAAACACTATCAACCAAAGTTGATGGAGAATTCTTCAGAATCCTGGCATCTGTTTGTGAAGGAGAATGAATGATTAAGAACAAAGCAATGGTTGCTGCGGCTACGTGTTTCATAGCGAGTGTTCTGTGACAATCCATTGCTGGTAATCTAATTTGAAACAAGGGTTTCTTTGGTTCTGGAGTTAATTTATAAGATTGAATGGTCATTAATGAGGATGATTTTTGCCGATGATTTTGAAATTTTAGGATGATTTCTCGGTGATTTGATTTGAATATATGTTGAATTTAAGAAGAATTTATTCTGTTGAAAAATCTTTTAAAATTCTATTCAATTAATGTGTTTGATATTATTTGATATGCACCAACTTTTAAGTAGAATTACTGTTTAAAGGACTATAAATGATTTGGAGACGATTTAGGGTTTGTTTGGAGTTTCTGTACCCGTCAAGTACTGTACAAGTGAAAAAAAAAGTAATCTTATAAATAAAAATTAAGAATTTATAAAACACACTTACTGTGACCATTAATTGCAAAGATGCGAAAAGGCAACAATGGCGGTTCGCTGCGTGCTCTTTCGTTTGAATACGGGTTAGGAATTGTTATTTGGTTTGGAGGGCAATCTTAAATACTATCCCAAGATACCATATTAATTAAGATTTAAAATGTGATTTTCTACCTAAAAATAGAGATTTACCATGATTTGGACAGATTCTTGATTGTATTGTAAAAAAACAAAAATGATATATAAAAGACCATCATTATTGAGCGTAAACAAAATTTCAAACCGAACGAATTCAGCCATCAAGCATATCCGTAATAGCATATCCAATATCACTGAACAAACTTATATAATAATTTCTAAGCCTAATGGATGGAATATTCCACTTAATTAATTAGTAATATTCAACCAAGTTTCACAGAAGACGGCCCCGGCGCTGGCAGCTTTTGCATCATAATTTGCCGTCGTCATATCTTGATCCAGCTCTATTCTTGCACTATCAAATGACGCCATTGCTGCATGCCAATAGCCCCATGTACCATCCTTTAGTGTAGTGCTGGTCTTAAACTCGCAGTAGTCCTTTTGTTTTTGGCCATTTTTTCAACATAAGCTTTGCTGTCTGTTTGTGATTGCTACAGCTATCTCTAGAGCAATTCTTGCCAAAGTTTTCAGCAGGTCTGATGTGGAGTTCAGGGATCGCGATCCAGAGCGGAAACACAGTCTACATAATTTTGGGTTTGTTTGCAAACACAATCAACTAAGTTTGATGCTGATGACTTCAAAACTGTGCCATTTGTTGATGAAAGATAATGAAGAAGTAAGAAGAAAGAAATGGCTGCTGCTAGTTGCTTCATGACAATATCGCTGAAGGAATCCATTGCTAGTAATTTAAAATAAGGGTTTTTCTTTTTGTAAAGGTTGTAAGATTGGATGATCATTAATTTATGAGGATGATTTGTAGCTAATCTTTTGCCATTTTTGGGTGTCTTGAAAAGGGACTTCAATGTCATCCAATATCATGACTCTATAATGTATCCAACTAAGTCATTAAAACTTCATAAAATTATTATTGAATTTAAACCTAAATTTATAGGTTCTAAAAGTAGTGTATTATTGGACCAATCAATCGAATTTAAATTTTATAATATGCAACATTCAAAATATTGGAGGACTCACATAAGAAAATAAAATAAATACATATGAGTAAAAATAATAGGTCGTTTTCAATGGGTATATAATTCTAATTAATTTAACTCTTGCAGCGAACGAGGTCTATGACTATGTATATCGTTGGGCTATTAGGCATTGGCATAAACAAATCAAGCAGCAAATCTGGAGGTCAATTAAAAGTAATCAAATCACATGAAAAGGTGGATAATCAGAATAAAGTTGGCGGTCAAATTAGAATGAAGTAAGCAATTAATTATCAGAGTAAGGCTCTGTTTGGCTGTAAATAAGAATTAGTTTTATATAGCAGATTTCTCAATTTAATTTTTCTCTTTGTATGGCTTGATTTTTTTTTTTTTTATGTATGCGTACACTAATCATACACAATAGTGAATAAAAAAATTAGAAAAAAAAATCCTACAGTATTATCTTTTTAGGGACAACAAATGTGATGTGTGTACCTCAAAGGATTTGACATGGGAAATGTTAAAACTTAATTATCAAATTAACACATTAACGATCAATTTTAAAACATCGAGTATCATTTAACACGTAATTAGCCAATAGGGCAACATATGCGAAATTCAGTGAAATACGGAAGTCCTAAAAAGATAAAAGAACAAGAGAGATAACTCCAACAAACAATTGAACTATCAAATATCAAAATGTAGAGAGTTGGTAAAATGTTACGACTGTCAAGTGAAAATTGTTGTTTATCATTGCGCTTTCAAAATTAATAAAAAGAGTAATAATTTTTTATACAAATTAGGTAATTAAAACGGTCTAGAATTTACCTTCTTTTGCTACTAATTTGGATAAATTTAAAATCATCAGCAACACAT
Source organism: Citrus medica (assembly GCA_002013955.2). Taxonomy (NCBI): domain Eukaryota; kingdom Viridiplantae; phylum Streptophyta; class Magnoliopsida; order Sapindales; family Rutaceae; genus Citrus; species Citrus medica. Next base: position 166,111 of record MKYO02028132.1, on the reverse strand, counting down.
AAAAAAGTTAGTTTGCCATTTTAGGTAGCCATGAAAAGGAAAACTATCATCATCATTCATTAATAACAACAGATCCTCATTAATGATCATTTTCAGCCCTATAAATTAGCTTTATATCTAAATTAACAAGGGAAAAAAAAACTAGACCCCCCCAACTTTGATTTCAATTTATTACAGATGGACTCCCATGGCAACATTGTCATCATGAAACAAGTAGCAGCAGCCATTGCTTTGTTCTTAGTTGTGCACTCTCCTTCACCAACAAATGCCATGATTCTGGATTCTCCATCAAAATTAGTGGATGGTGTTTGCAAGAAAACCCTAAACTATGCAGACTGTGTCTCAGCTATCGGATCCGCATCAGCGTCGGATTTAAAAACTCTGGCAAGAGTTTCTCTGGAGAGAGCAGTTTCTAACACAACAAACAGCAAAGATTATATTGACAAATTGGCAAAGGACAAAAGCAGAGCACCGGCATTAATACGAGCCCTAAAGGAATGTGTTTCGGATTATGAAAGTTCGGCTGCATCATTTAAAAGCGCAAAAATGGAGCTAGATGAAGATATTTCATCGGCAAATTACGATGCCAAAGTTGCCGGCGACGGCGCCGACTCGTGTGATACTTCGCTGAAAGCTACTAAAAAGGATGTTCCATCGGTTAAGGCAAGAAATTACTTTGTCAAGTTGTATAGTAATATTGGATTTGTTATCACTGAGCAGCTTGGTGGCTGATTTGTTTCTCTAAAATGGTGGTGTTGCAAACATATTAAATATATTCGTAAATAAAGTTGTATGCTCTTTTTTTTTTTAAATAATAATAAAATTTATTCAGATCCTACTTAAATAAATAGTTCTTTTAAACCTTTAAGCCAATCGGTGGTTCATCGGAAATTCTCGTACACAGTGAATTACCAAAATTTCAATTAAAATGAAATTTTTAGAATAAATCAATGCAATTTAGGTACATTAAATTCAGGTTCTCTCGTAAAGCTATCCTTTAATTTAACCCAAAAAAAAAAATTGCTTCTTTTGCGAGCGCAGAACTAGAGTTTTAGTTAATGAAAATTATAAAGATAAAGGGCTATAATATTAAATTTGTAAATTTGAGAGGGCCAACACATAAAAGAACTAAAATTTCAATCAAAACCTCAATCTTTTTCTGGAAAGTTTCTCCAGCTCCAGCTGAAGGCTTCTTATCCTCGCAACGTTACTACTCAATTACTACAGTTGTGTTTGCTACATGATACCCCACTCCGAAATAAATAAATATAATCCCTTGAGCTTGACCAATCAACCGAGTAATCTCTGGGGATTGCTAAGCTACTAAAAAAATTTACTTAATGTTATGTTTTGGTACAAACAATGCGTTTACCATAACTCTGAATTTTAGTGATCTTATGAATTAATCATATGAATGCAGTGACAAATAAAGGAATCTTAAGTCTTAACCAAGCAAGGTGTAATCCAAATTCTTTACAATTGGAAATTGACAACTTTTAAGCTTGTCCAACTGAACAATCATTCTCCCGTAAAACTTACCAAAGGAACAGATTATGGTTCTCTTGAGCCGAGGCTCAATGACAAAATAAATAACACGCATATTACAAATATAATGTTTATATGTTAACAATGTAACGATTTTCACCAAATACCAAACATCAATCGACCTTCATCCCTTCAAATCATACAGCCTGATTTATATTGTTTAAACCAAACAGAGGCTAAGAAAAAAGTAAAAGAAAGAAAGAAAAAAAAAAAAGGTTATATTGACCATTGCAAGCACAAAATGCAGAAATTCTGGGGTGTCATTATTTACACAAAGAATAAAACCAGCAGCAGATATCAAATCCAAGGTAGTAGAAAGTTATGAACAATATAAAGAGAGAAGAATAATAACATGGCAAGTCACTATTCACCTTTCCATCTCTTTTCAAACAATTACAAACACACATCCCTACCAACTGCTTCCCACAAAATAAAAGTAATTCAACCTTTTCTGCCCTAGGAGGGGAGTAAATTTGACTCCCCGCGGAGTAACCATAAATTTAAAAGCACCGGCAACTTACTCTGAAAAAACGAGGAAAACAGGTCAAGTAAATTGTGCACCATTCATGTAATTCAGTAACGGTGTACTAATAAGATCAAGTTGAATATCCCATCATTGGTTTGCTTCCTTTGGAGCGCCATAGCCTCTGCTTTCAGTCACTGTGGAGTTGGCAAGAACCTCAGGTGAAATTTCCCAGCTGCCACTTCTCCTTCCCCAACTTGAATGCCGAGTTTCTGATCGAATGGTAGGAGCTCGAATATCTGAACCCAAAACAGAGTCGACCTCTGAGGTATTGTGGGGATGACCATTGCTCCCTCTGCTCCGAATGTCCTCATCAATTTCTTCAATGTTTCGACGCTGGGAAATCTTCAACAAATCTTCACCAATCTCTAGATCATCTTCAACCTTTGAACGTGGATCTCCACCCAAATCTTCTGCTTCTGGAGTACGGGGCAAAGAAGTCCTTGGTACCTCCTCTTGAACAAAAGCCCGGAAGTTGTTCCTTGAGGTTTTTACCTTTGTACAAAACACTTCAAGAAAATTGTTCACGCAACCCCGGTCATAAACGTTCAGCCTGTTGTCAGCCCTGTAGCGGAAATTTTCATATGTAGTCTGGAAAATATGGAGCAAATTAGTTTAGCTGTACCAAGAAAGAAATTGACCATATGAATTAATCATCATTTATAAATTCAGGAAACAAACTTCGACAGGACAAAATTGTTGATATATTTGCAGGTCTGCACTGACTAAAAACTATCATTCCAACCATGACATAAATGCACTCAGAAAGTAAAGCAACCGATAAAAAAATTATTTAACTTTGGTTTCTCTTCACTAATAAGACTTGAGTCCCTCACCCTGGCCTCTACTCATATTAAGATTCATTTCATTGATGATCAACTCTTTAAAATTTAGTTTCTCCACCTTATCAGCCACATTTGACACCACGTAGTTAATGGGGGTGATTTGAATTCCAGAAAACTAGTGTTAAAGAATGCTATTTCTAGTTATGTGAAACGATGTGCTGAGAATCTCAGAAAACAACCAAAAGAAATTATTGTTGTTTATAGCATTTAGATTAATTTTTAAGATTGCATTTGAAAACTGTTTTTGAATCTTCCTATGGTGGCATGCGGTACCATTTAAAACATTATTAGCTATAAGATTTTATCTGCACAGCTTTGTGCTCCTACAAACAAATTCTACCATAGAGGAGTTTGCCACAGTTCAGAACTAAATAAAGTTTGTCAAACTCAGCAATAGCAGTGGCTGACTAGTGACTAGTAACCACAAAAAAATAATTAGGCATACCAAAAATGATGAAAACAAGAGAAACCATCTGACCTGATTTGTGCCAATAAGATACAAATGGAAACCAGTGAGTCCACAAACAAACCACAGGGATATGAAACAATAGGCCATCAGTAAGACAGATGCAGGAGACGCTTTCATTGCCCTCCAGACTGTGCCATGGTGATCTTCCATCAGAATCTTGATGTACAAAGCTGACATGGAGAACACATAGATGCAAAGAAGGGTTGATGAAGAAACAAACATGAAGAAGAAGCGGTAGTTGCGCTGCAGATGGACAAAGCAATAACATTCATATCATATAACACTTCCTCAATGGAAATGAGCAAGTACCAGCATTAAGTCTAGACGAATGTAGAAATAATAAATGCATTCTTATTGAATTGTACGACAGCATACCAGTCCAATGCATTGGCCCACCCAAGGGCAATGGTGGTCAAAACGCTCCACGCAGTTGTTGCAAATGGAACAATGAGAGCAGCGGGGAGGACGATAAAGCATGCACGTGTCACAGTACTTCACTCGCACTGGAACACCATTGACCATAACTTCTTTAGTCCGTGGGAACTGAAGGCTGGGTGTTTGTCTTCCCCCAACATCAAGTGACATGGATGACTCATAACGGAATTCTTCCTCCGGTGGATGAGAATTCCGAGGAATGATACCAGGGTCTCGGGCTGATGTGAGAAAGAGAAGACCCAATACCTATCAGAATTAATAATAGATGTAAAATGAGATAACACTTCAGGTAAGAGATGAAAATTAGACAAGAATATTAATAATAAAAGTATATCTATATTAGATCCTATGACCTGTTTTAGCCAAAAAGAAAATGGAAAAAAAATTATGTGGGCCATCTTGATCTTAAAAAATCAGATATCCACACCTAAATGAAGCAAAATTCAAATTTTTAAAAGACTGATAAGCTGGATATTGAAGGTATGAGGTATAGTACCTTATACTTCAAACTATAAATACACACGATTCCAACATAATAGGATTATCAAAGAACTTCAATTATATGTTGCATACCCAGTCAATCCATACTTTGGCCACATGTAAGCCCCTCCCCTAAAATTTTAAGCATAGACACTCCATTCAAAAAAAGAGAAAAGGCCGTTAACAAATCTCAACATATGATTGACATGCAGACTCTATGGCCAATCAGAGTGCAGACCTTTTAAAAAAAAAAAAAGGACTGGTCCATAGAAGTACAGGTACGTAGTTGCCATCCATATGTAAACATACTCAACCGCAGAATGTTAAATAAATTCAAATAGTGAGAATGAAACAAATGAAACACAAATACCCAGCGATTAAGAGGACTAACATAGATAGTAAAAACAATCGCTACCACCAGAATCGCATATCCTGCATTATATGGTGAAAACTCATGGCGAAGATGCCTCGCAACAAATACACAAAAGATAACAACTGGAACGATGATCAGCAATAACGTGACAAGCAATGACCTAGCATCTGGCCCAAATATCAACCTCCCACCAATGATAAATTTCTGCAAAAGATGGACAAAAATTAAAATCAAAAGCAGAAAAAATCACAAAGCTCAACAAGTCATTAAGAATCGAAAGATGCAGCAAGAAATACAAAGCAGCGGAGAAAACAAAAGCCAAATGGAGAACAGATCTGTCATCTTGCCTCTTGTATCAGAAGAATATTTTTTGTACAAATTGTGCCATCCACAACATCAATCCAGTTTACAGACATAAAAACTTAAGGGGCCATTAAAAGGTTACATATTGCATCCTGAGAGACATAATATGATGATTTGTTAGTATAAATACTAATAAGCATCTCCTTTTACAACTTGATATCAATATGGGCCAAGCTAACATTATGACAAAAAGATACTTCAACTGCATTTCTATTGATTTCTGGCATGCAAAACCAACCACCTATATAGTTTTCATTGGAATTTCTGCATGCAGCGTGATACTGAGTCAACCAAGATCCTGCTGGGTCATTTGTGAAAAACACAAGTAAATTAAAAAAAGCGAATGGGGCACCTTAACGGAGGCCGCAAAAGGATGCTGCAGAATGCAAAAAGTGAAGTACAAGGACCATCACTTTGGAACACTGGAAAAGACAAGCCGCTTAAAAAGACACATGCTATGTGCTTCATACATGTTAAAGGTGCAGAACTATCATCACAGACATACCACATGTAAATTCGAATCATACTCGACTAGAGAGAACCAAAAAAAAAGATTTTCAACCAGAAAAGACAGATTTTCCTTTGGACATATAAAAGTATTCTAACAACCACGGAAACCAGGTTTTTCATTAAACAATGCTCAAATAATCAAATAATCCTTCCCACCCATTATTTCTGAGAAAAGACCCCTATTGTCACTTCTACTTTTCTGCAAGTAAAAAGGGTGACTAAAATGTCAACATTTCTTATCTGCATCAGCTAAATAGCATGACATCCATTAAAATGAGCCATTTTCAGGCTATAAACCACTCAGACAATGCTATCTTTGCAGCCACATCAGAGATTTAAGATGTCATTCAACTATGTCATACATGATTTTTCACACGGGTTTGATCAGAGTACAAAAAGGCTGGATACAAGTTTAAAAAGGCTCATTTTATGAGCATTTGCGTCTCTTTCAGTAAAGTAAAACACATCACCAATGTTTTCTATACATTTATATAGTTATCTGAAGGAGTAACGGAATCAGTCTTATGGCCATGGAATCCCTTAACGATAAATTGACTTCTATTGGAAAACAGGTGGCATACAAGAATTATACTTTTGCAAGGCAGCATTTCCTGTTGCAAAGCAGAGATTCTAGAACACATGTAGAAAAGCACGACTGAGCATCAGATGTACAGAGACATCATCAAAAGAAAAATCATTAGTTGAAAATCAGGAGGCAGTACAGAGCCAGTGAAGCTTTAAACCATGTCCAAGAACAAATCAGACTCAAATGCTGTCATAACAGCTATATGTCAAGATGTTGATTGCATGCAAATTGATGTTAGACTAACATACCCACTTCTTCTGTTTATCTTCATTAATCCTATGGAATTCTTTCATTCAATCATATAACAAAATTATGCCCATTTCTCCTTACTCTAAGATATTATAGAAACAGTGATTGAAAATCTATGGCACAGTTCAAAATTAATGTGAAAAAGAAATATCCCAGTCAATTTGCACATCACCACTCATTTTAAGCTCACAACAGATCCCACATTAATCTAACTCTACTCTCAGCACCTATAATTGCACCATAACATCAGCGCACCCATCCTTTTTCTATATGCTTTATTGTCTTTTCATGTTGTCAACCTAGCACGTGCACTACCACACCCTAACGACACCTCAATCAAAATCCTTATACTACTATGGTCAGAAATTCTGTGTTAGAAAATGCAATTATCATTCATTTCCAGTTTGGAGTACACAAATATCCTTGTCAACTGCATCCTCTACTTCTTTAGTTGGCAAAAAATTAGCATTACCCTATTCTTCATTTTCAATTTGAATTTTTGGAAAAAAAAAAAAAACTTCAAGAAAAATTTATGATGCTTGAAGCACAAGCATTATACACAAGCTACTCACAATTGAACCAACAACACTACCTCCATCCAAAATACTTACTGCTCTACAACTCAGATTCAGCCCTTGTTGCAAACAAAATAGCACTGCTGCTGCCACATCAACCCACAGAAACAAAACCTCAATAAAATTCCTTTCAGCACTACGACTACAATCTATTATGAGCTCATCCTAACAACCCCACAACTGAACCATTGATCCCACAGTCATCCACTTCCATTCCAGCAGTGTTCTCCATATCTTCCTTTTTCTATCCTATCTGTTCATTTTCACATTTACAAATTAACATTAAATAAGAAATAACATTTCTGATGTCTTGCTATTGAACTGGCAACCTCAGGATATTTGAGATTTAAAAATACATATAATAAAAAACAAAACTCTTTCAAGCATGATACTCACTCTCCATCTTTCGAAATGATCATTTCATCATTCAAAATATCTCTCAGATAACGCTCTAATTCATCATTCCCCGTTCCTTTACTTTCTTTGTACTTAAGCCGCAACTAAGAAGTACCTTCTCTTTTAGTAAATACTAATTAGTCCTAAAATTCAAAACAATCATTCAGTCAAAACCTTCAAAAATCCCATCAATTTTCCTCCATTTTCTCAGCAACCAAACAGAAACTTACAAAACCTAATTCGAACAAAAAACTAAACCAACCAAAAACCCACTAATATGATCCCAAAAGCAAACAAATCTAAACCATAACAGACCAAAAAGCAATGCACTCAAAGTCAAAACAGAAAATAAATAAATAAAAAGAACAAAAGGTGTAGCTTGTTCTTACATTACTCCCTTTCCAGACTTCGTACACGCGCTTTGCCATGAACAACGATTTTCACGCGCTTTTGTCTCTTTAACGACTACGCAGGAGCTGAGTCGAAGATTTTGAACTGGCCAGTGTTGCTTCTGTCATTTCATTTCTTTAATAAAGGAAACTAAAAAAACCCTTTCACTCAAAACCCACCACCAAAACCTACGAATTTACACTCGGCTTCTTGCTAATTTAGGGAGTCAGATGCTGGCCTTTTTAGGGATTTTTTTATATTATTTTTTAATTATTCTGAGCGAAACATAAAGAGATCTTGGCGATGGCGGTTCTTTGTGAAGTGATGTTTTTGCGAAGAATCGAATGGAAATGTTTTTGTTTTTTTTTTTAATTTTTAAATTTTATTTTGTCTCTCTTTTTTTCTTTTTCTTTTTTTTTGCGGAAAAGGTACAGACGATGGAGCAAATGGAAATAAACAAAAAAAAGATTAACAACGTAGGCCAATAACATTCAGATCTCTGATTTTCAAGATATCACATTAAAAAATATAGTTATTAATAATTTTTTACGCCGGTCTATATCCGTTAAATTCGTTGGAGAGTTACGACTTGAGAATTCAAGTAATAGATTACTTGATATACACTTGAAATATTTTTTTAAATATTAATATGCATATTAAAATTAGAATATTATGCTCACTAATATTTAAGATATATGGATTCTACTCATATTTATGGAAAAAAAATATTTATTTTTATCCAATTGAAAAAAAAATTAAATTCCCATAAAGAAAAAATTCGAACTGAATGCAGAAGCAAATATTCTCTTGATATGGCCAATCCCCTGGCCCCCTAAAATAGCATTGTCAAAAGAATGATTTATTTCAAAGATGTAACAGTCCAAATTGCTGTTCAATTAATGACTATTGTTAACAAAATCTTATTGTAGGGACTTGTATAAAAAAAGATGCAAAGTGTGATCTTATTTGTCAATTTTGTGAAAGTTACGGAATCCACATGTTATTATATCAAAAAAGGGCAAAAAAAAAAAAGGAACGATGACTTTTGAAAAGTAAATGATAATAATCTGGGATTAACGGTTCCAAGTCACTAATCAGTTACCCCTATATTTAACTTTAAAAACTTTCCTTGTCCTCTTTTGCCACATCAGCATGATGCTGACTTCATCTGAGGTGGCAAGAATATGGTCGGATTATTGACATTTGATATTTTGGTTCGTAAGGCCCAATAAATAATGATTAATCTGGCGCATGATAGCCTAATTACGACTGTTGAGCATGCGAAGGAGGAGGATAAAAATGAAAAAAACCAGCCTAGCTTTCCCTGTTAGATTCTTTGGGTTTCCTATCCCTCCCAGATATTCTTTGTTTTACTTACATTTCGAGAAACAAATATTCCCCTCTTAACCTTTTTTTCTTTTCTTTTCTTTTTAAATTGTAAATTCCACTTTTGTTATTGGGAAGGAGTTAGGATTGCATCAACCTTGTTAGAATTATTTTATGGGAATCTATCAGTCATATATTTTTAAATGATATCTGTATTAAATATGTGTGAATATTTTTTAAGTGTATTACTCATATACCATAGGTTGACAAAACACTTTTATCGTCCACCAATCTGTTAACTTCTGTTAGAAAGTTAACAGAATTGAGATAAATTGACTATTTTACCCTTGAAACTCAAAATGAGGTAAAAAGATAAATTTATCTAAAAAATTAACGTAAATTTTCAATACACAATTTTTTTTATTTTGTTATTAACAATACATTTTTTATTAAAAAATAAATTATTAATGGTACATATTATTAACAGTTATCCATAAAAAATCCATATTATACTATAAAAAATTATTAACAACATATTATTTACAATTATACATATTATACCATAAAAATTTTCAATTGGAGCTTGGAGGAGTAGATCGCCAAAAATTTAGGTTAAATTTTAGAGGAGTATATTCGGTTGTAAAGTAATTTTTTTAGCAATTATTAATAATTATCCGATAAATGGATGACATGTCATTTTTATCAATATATATCATATGACATGTCATTTTTTACTAGGTAAATAGGATGACATGTCGTTTTTTAAATCAAAGTTTTGTCAACCTTAAAAGACTAGATTACCCTTATGATGTCAGTGCTTGCAAACAGAAGTTAACAAATTAGTGGACGGTAGATGTGTTTTGTCAACTTAGAGTATACGAGTGATACACTTAAAAAGTGTTCACACACGTTTAGGGATGACAATTGTACCCGCAAACCCACCCAAACCCACCCACCAAAACATGCCCGTTACGGGTAATTTTACCCATTGCGGGCGGGTTTAGTATTATAAACTAAAACCTACACATGGATGCGGGTGAGTTTGGTATTAACCTTACATCTAGAGCTAACAAAATTTGACACGACCTGATTACCCGACACGAACACGATATAAATAAATAGGTATGGGTCGTCAAATTTAACACGATTATTAAATGGGTCGGGTCCGAGTCAGTACGATTTTTTTCCGTGTCGGGTTAGGGTTAAAATTCTTGACCCATTTACCCGATCAATAACCCAATTATAATTTCTATTTTAAAATAATTTACATATTCTTATCATTAAAACTCAAATATTAGAAATGATTTTCTTTTTTTTATTCTTTAAAAGGGTGAATATAAATATAGTATTTTATTTATAAAATTTTAAATACATTTAGAGCTTCAATAGTGTAAATGTGTAAAAATTGATAGACATGTATATTTTATAATATTGATATATAATATTATATATATATATATAATTAAAACCTCAATAGTGTAAATGTGTAATATATTGGTAGATATGTATATTTTATAATATCGATAAATTATGTATGTATGTATGTATGTATGTACATACGTATGTATGATAGTGTGTAAATATTTGATGTAACTTTTGTTCAATATATAGATATTAAACGGGTTATTGGGTAACCCGATTATTTTTTCGTGTCGGGTTTGGGTCTCAATATTTTGACACGATTATTAAATGGGTCGGGTTTGGGTCGACCTAAATTTGACACGACACGAAGCTGACACGACACGAGCACGACCCGATGACCCGTTTTGCTAGCTCTACTTATATCCAGTGGATACCCGCATGGATATCCACCAAACCCACAATATTTATTTCAAATATTTTTAATTTAATTTTAATCTAAAAATGTATAAAGAAAATAATGTCATTATTCAAATTACCAAATAGCTAAAGATTCAAAGTTGTGTATGTGTGTATGTGACCCATCTCCCATTCTAAAGTCATAACCTAAAGAAAACTAAAGGCATTTTCCTTCGAATTATTATTTGAAATATTAATCTTAATTATTATTATAGGCATTGTGTTGGATGGGTGCTTATGGTGGTGAATGAAATAAATATCTTCTCTCGGACCTTGTTTTAAATGATAGTATGAAATGTAATTATTATTTTTAGATACTAGTTTGTGTTTTTTAAATGGATTTGTGTAGTTTATACTTAAATTTGAGAATTTGTGTTGGATTGATATTGAAATTTTAATTTTTTATTTATATTGTGTAAATATAAAATTGAGTATGTTATATAGAATTTGAGGTTATTATTATAAATTTACATATTAAATATTTTTTATTTTAAATAGGAAACCCGCAAAAAATCCGCCGGGTACCATTGCGGGTTTGGTAATTGTTAAAACCCGTTGTGGGTGAGTTTTTTTAAAAAAATTAAAATCCGTTGCGGGTTGCGGGTGGGTTTGATAATTTAAATTTTGTGCGGGTTTGGGTTTGGTAATTTAAAGGGGTTGCGGGTGTCCGTTACCATCCCTATGACACGTTTGATACGAGTGTTATTTAATGGTATATGGTTGATAATTTTATTGCGGAACCGCTAGTGTGCAAAAATCCTTTTGCATGTGTTTATAGGGGGGATTTTTTTTTCTAAATATTTGAAATTATATCCATATACCACAAAAGAATTATATAACAATTGTATCATAAATTTAAAAAAAAAAATTTCACAATCTTTGAATCTTTTATTATAAGTATGAGTGGATTCTAATAAAATATTTTAAAAAATGATATCTCTTTTTATAACCTCGTGTTGAATTAAAAAATTGTATAACGTTTGAATTTATAAAAAATAGTACGTATGTTGGATTAATGATATGGATCCAACTACGGTACCATCGTGGTACCCGTACCACTGGTTTTGTCTTTTGTGCCAGCTGTGTTGTAAATGTTCGTTGAACCCCTTTCATTCATTTTTATTTAAACTTTACCTCATAAATATTAAATTAATTTCTATTGCATCCATATAAACATTATAATTAGCACCTTATACTATTTGTTATTTATACATTTTTCTTCTATATCACACCTTTATCACAATACCCCTCTCTTTATCACAAATACCCGCGAACCCGACCCAAATTTCGTTTCCATTTCCGTCCACGCCACCGGCCAAGGTTGGTACCGATCGGAAGATCGTGCGACGCCGGTCATCTCCACGCCGTCCTTGTCACAAAAATAACCGGGTCAACCCGACCCTTGAACCCGACCCGGATTTTATTTCCGTTTCCGGCAACTCCACCGGCCAAGGTTGGTACCGATCGGAAGCTCGTGCGACGTCGGTCATCTCCATGTCATCCTTGTCTCCGAAAAGCATTCGGAAAGCTGCCGATCGAAGCCGTGAAAAGTCACAGAATCCCTGCTTCAATTCGCCGTTGTTTCTCCCGTTTCCGGTGACGCCACCACTTGAGTTTTGTTCTCCACAATTCCCTCTGTCTTTTCTCACCAAACACAGCCACCGGAGGAGCCGATTTGCCGTTGATCGGCCGTTGAAGGATTCACGGGTTTGGGAGAAATGAACTTAATATTTTTGAAGCAAAGTTCAAATAAGAATAAGTGAAAGGGCTTCATGAAATTTTACACAGAAAAGACAAAAGTAGTGGCATGGTGCCACTGTTGCACGATAGGCGAGTCCTAATGATATATCATTTAGCAAAATAATTTTTTGGTTGGCAACAAATAGTTAAATAGTGACAAATATTATTTATGGTTCGTGTTTAATGTTCTGATAACAATAATTTTTATCAATATTTTCATGAAAAATACCGGGGGGAAAAATTAACAAGTACTTCTAGCCTTCTAAGAAAAGCTTTCAACTAGTTTTCCGTAATCATTTTTTTTTGGGTTAATTTTGTCCTGCTCCCAATTGTTTCAATATTTTTCGCCACGCACCCATATGTTTCGAAAATACTCACTCCACACCCAATTCCGTTAATTTGACCGTTATGTTTAACGGAGCTATTTGAAATTTAAGTAAATGTCCGAAATACCCCTTATCTTGAATTAGAGAAAAATAAAATGAGATAAAATGTTAATTTAATAATTAATGTTTACATTAAAAAATTTTATTTAAAGGTAATTAATAATAATTTCATCAATTAAATTATCAATTCATCAATTAAATTATCAAATAAATTTAATTTATCATCATCAAATAATATTTAGGATATAAATTTTCAAATTTTCCCTTTGACCGTTAGAATAAACGGTCAAATTAACGAAATTGGGTGTGGAGTGAGTATTTTCGAAACATATGGGTGCGTGGCGAAAAATGTTGAAACAGTTGGGTGCAGGACAAAATTAACCCTTTTTTTTTCTCCAATAGTTGTTTTTGTCTTTTGTTTGATTAAGTAGACGTTTTCATCAAGCTAAAGAAAATTCATTCGTGTAAAACATTTGAGCCACCAATCATTACGCATAATTGTGACCACGGTTTCAATAAGTGCTGCTTAACATTTTTTTATCACGGCCATTATAATTGAATATTCATTGTATTATACCAATATTCTCCATCATATCAACATCATTTTCTCATCGCTGTTTGGTTGAAACTATAAAATAAATCACTATTTCAAAAGTCATTTCCTGAAATTTCTTACAAAATTTAGAATAATATAATCGAACTATTTTAAATAATTTTTGGACAACAATTGTGTGTGTAATAATAATAATAATAATTTTTTAATGAGAACATTCTCATTTTAATAAAATAATAATATCATTAACTGATAAAAATAAAATTTAATTTATTAATAAATAAAAACATAATTTTTATTATATTAAAATTTATATTTTTTCGTTTTTTTATGTTTATGAGGCTCTCAAGGGAGAAGAAATATACATAGAGAGAAAGAAAGGGTTAATTAAGTAAACACAGTTTGGTGAGCAACCGAATCTTTCATTGTTATGGCAAAATCTTGTTGCAGCCACCATTCCAGCTGTCCGCTGCAGAGGAGGATTTTGATCATTGACCTTTTCAAGTTTGACCATATTTACTTGCAAATCTATCATGATTATAAAAAGTGTGGTACAAACTTTGGATCACAAATAATCTAAGGGTGCCCTTCATATATTATCTTGTATTATATTTGTATTATGTTGTATTATATTAATATTATAGAGTGTTTAATAGAATATTATATTATATTGATTTTTAATTATATTTTGTTCGGTGTTGTAATGTATTGCACTATTGATGCTTTTGTATCTTAAAATTAGAATAAATTGTTAAAAATTTTAAAACACCCTAATTAATTATCGTTATTATTATTTATTAATTATAATACTTGTGATTTATTAATAATAACAATAATACTAATAATTGTCATTGTCATTATTATTTATTATAATATTTGTGCTTATTATTATTAAAAAAATACGATAATTATAAGATAAATATTTTCTTCTTCATAGCACTCACTATGTTCTTTATAATCTCTTGTTGTAGCTTTTTCATCATCATCATCAACAATCTCATCACCGTTATTCATCTTTGTTTGGGAAATAAATAAAAGAATTAAAACTAAGCGCCACGTGTTGATAAAGAGACTTTAATGGTTGAAAGTTGACCTATTGGGATACTCGACTTGCATTGTGAACACCCTCCAGGTAGACTGATACGCGGGGTATGCCTTAGCAGAATCAAGGAACTTATGAAAGTACTCAAAAATGGTCATCACGTGCGCCAAAAAGCATATTTGATATGATGGAATCAAATCAAATATGCTTTGTCAAAAAAAGTGAGACAACCAGTTATGAAAATCAATAAAAATCAAAAGCAGCTCCCAAAGGACAATGGTCCTTGACTGTAATAACCGTCATTGTGCAAACGGCTTCTGCAAAAAAAACCTTGGACCACCTATAGTGTACAGCCGCACCAAACAACTGCACATGTTTAAAACTATCTTCTTACTCTCCAAGCATATTCCAAATGGCTAGAAAACCACCACAATGATAAAAAGACATGAAGGGCAATAAAAATCTCTAATAAAGAAGTGTCACGTGGTAAAGTACCCATGTTGTGCTATATAAAGGATAAAAAAATTTTAATCTCTCTCTCATGACCTCATACACTCATACTCGAAAAATTTTATCACCAACACACATACACACACACACACAAACCAGGAGGGCTGAGGTCTTCTTCAACCTCTAACCACCACTTTTCAAAGGGTTTGCAAGCTCTCGTCATCCAAAAAAAAACTCAAGTAATTGACTTGATCGTCGGAGTGTGGTCGTCAGACACCGCTAGCTCCACCTCTAACCTCATTTTCTTGTTTTGCAGATTGAAAAGCTTTCCTTCAAGATCTCCAACTCAAATCTAGACCCTATGTTGCTACCATCTCAATCCTTCTCTTCTCCAACTCATTTCTAAGGCCAAAAACGTCTACACACCATGACTTAGTGAGGTACCTTAAACCCTTCAAAATAGATTAATTGTTTTTTGTGTGATTTTACCCATTTGTCCTTTAATCCAAAATCCACTAAAAACAAATTTCATCATCAACAATCTCATCGCCATTATTCATCTTCATCATCAACAATCTCATCATCCATATTCGATTAATGAACTCTCCACCAACAATCAGCAAGCGACTAGCGCCTAATCGGTGTGACAAATGCAACAGCGGCTTGGTTGCTTTGAGTGTTATCGTATTAAAATCTTATTGTTGCTCAACTGGCAATGCTGTTATCCAAGACAAAAGTGCTAGTGCAATCGACACCTTGAGGTGCTAGAAAGCTATTGTTGACTTGTTCTTTAATTTTTTTATTTTTTTAGATTGCAAGCAAATTCATATAAAATAAACTTGAAACCACCCCCACCCCCAACCAACAGGTTTAGTTTATGTGAGTGTTGCCACATTAAAATCTTATTTTAATACACTGCGTGATAAAAGTCATAAAACCAAACATGATATTGTAATATTTTAATACAATACAAGGCTCTGGTAAAATATTATATGGGGCGCGATCATCAATGTGTTTGGCCTGTTTTGTCACCATGGACTGGGCCAAGTTTGGGTTTGTTTAATTAAGCCCTGCGGGCCATGGCTGGAATGGACCGGCCCGGAGCCTAGATTTAAGTTAATTAACCCGTTTTAATGGTGTACTAAGTGAGCGACCATTATGAAAATAGTTTAAAACCATGTTTTCTGATGTTTTCCGAATATACGAATCCAAATGTTATAAGCCCACTGTGAATTTTCAAAAACTTCACTGGTGAACGAAATATTATTCTTCTTCTTCCGAAATTACGCTGCAACTTGATGCTAATTCGTGAGAAATCATGTATTCGAATCAAGAATTAATGCCATTGTTTCCTTCCGAGAATCTACAGTGCGAAGAATTTCCGTCGTACCAACATATTTATCAAAACGAGTTCCTCAGTCGAAAGTAAGTTCAATTTTATTTTATTTTATTTTTTGCTTTTTCAATCGAATTTTATATTTCGTAATTTATCAGCATATATGTATTTTTGTTTTTCTATAATTATAGGCACAAGAAGCAGAAGGAAGAGGATATTGCTATATGTGTATGCAGAGTTGATCCAAATAATCTAGAAAGTTCTTGCGGAGAGAGATGCTTGAATGTATTAACAAGCACTGAATGCACTCCTGGCTACTGTCCCTGTGGCGTTTTTTGCAAGAATCAGGTATATATTCAGCGGTGCAATTGTGATTGAAATATTATCTGTTCAATTTAGAGAATCAAGCTTTTCCATTAAGGTGCTATAGAATTTAATTCAAAGCTGTTGTGAAATAGAATCACTGGTCTTTAAACACTTTTTCCCACTGGATGAGCTTCGTTGTTTCTCGAGATTCATTGTCCCTTTTTTTTTTCTCTTTTGGTGGGCGTAAATTGGATGTTCTTTATTTATATGTGTTACAGAGATTTCAGAAGTGTCAATACGCTAAAACGAAGTTGGTTAAAACCGAAGGCCGCGGGTGGGGTCTTCTCGCTGATGAGAATATAAAGGTAGCACTTATCAACCTAGAACAAGTTTGTGTAGTAATCTTTTGTGTTTTTGTTAGTTTTTGTATTCTTTGCTATTGTAAGCCGCACTTCATAATATCATTCTGACCATCTTGGTTTGCTATTTATTGCAGGCAGGTCAGTTTATTATTGAATACTGTGGTGAAGTAATATCGTGGAAGGAAGCGAGGCGAAGATCACAAGCCTATGAAACTCAAGGTAGAAAGTATTTTCATCAGATGAAAAGTTATAATGCTCTTTTGATTTCTTTTTCTTTTCTTTGAAAACCAGATATGTATTTTTAATAGCTTGATGCAGGTCTCAAGGATGCATATATCATTTGTCTGAATGCCCTTGAATCCATTGATGCCACTGTAAAAGGAAGCCATGCTAGATTTATTAATCATTCATGGTGAGTCACTTAAGTGAGGGCACAAATAGGGCAAATAATCAGTATTTGCTGTAAATAACTTCATAGGCACCTTATTGATAGCAGTTGTTCAAAGTTGACGTTGACTGATTCTTCTTCTAGTTTGCAGCCAACCCAACTGTGAGACAAGGTTAAATAATCAGTATTTGCTGTAAATAACTTCATAGGCACCTTATTGATAGCAGTTGTTCAAAGTTGATGTTGACTGATTCTTCTTCTAGTTTGCAGCCAACCCAACTGTGAGACAAGGAAGTGGAATGTTTTGGGGGAAATTAGGGTCGGAATATTTGCAAAGCAAGATATTCCTGTTGGAACTGAACTGGCATACGACTATAATTTTGAATGGTATGGAGGCACCAAAGTTCGCTGCCTCTGTGGTGCAGCCACTTGTTCTGAATTTCTTGGAGCAAAGTCTCGTGGTTTCCAGGTAAATCGTGAACGACTGATCAATTTTGAATGGTATGGAGGCACCAAAGTTCGCTGCCTCTGTGGTGCAGCCACTTGTTCTGGATTTCTTGGAGCAAAGTCTCGTGGTTTCCAGGTAAATCGTGAACGACTGAGATCCGTAGTCAATTTGAGTTTTAAAGAAAGATGTCTGACCACGATACTGCTTTAACAACTGAGGTCATGGCAAATAAAATGGACAGGCATCAAAAGTTACACAGTAAGAATGGATATGGAAACAGTTTTCAGTATTTGATAGGACATAAGGTTTAAACAAATCAAATAACTAAAACGAGATGTTACAATTGACAAATTTGCCTGGCAATGCCTGGCAGTGATACAAGATGTTTAAATGGGGAAAAGTTGCAGAATTGGACTGGTCTTTGGATGTCATTGGAGGTCAGCACAATAGACAGTTTACTTAGTTAATTAGGCCTTTTTTGATGCCTGAAGCAATGCATTTCAGAAACCAAATGTTCGTATCTAATGACCAATTTCATGGTTTAGATTGCATTGGCTTATCCAATTATTTCAACTCTAATGTGATGTTGATGTTGCTTTCTTGTCTGATGGACTAGGTGTTCTAACAATTCTAGATTATGTCTACCAATTCCACTTATGCTTTCACACTGTGTTTTCCTCTTCCTTTTGTTTTATTTTGTCTTTTATTAAATAAAAAATGTTGTGTCTTTTTATTGATCTTGTTGTAATAATCTAAGTTCTTGTCCATGTTGTGACAGGAGGACACATATCTCTGGGAAGATGACGATGAAAGGTAATTTGCTATCCTTATCATGCAACTTAAAGTTTCCAATATTTTGAGCTAATGGGCCTACTCCTACTGGATTATTTTGAGCTATCATTCAGAAGCTTCCTTTTTTTCCCCTCTCACTTTGTCATCAATTTTCAAATTATGTTTGAAATTCAATTCTCTACTTGAAGTCACAAATACGGTTTGAAGTATGGTAAATGAACCTAGCCTGCGGTTGCTGGTTGAATTTGATCTGCCCAGTGACTTGGCACTTTTGAATTTGGAATGTGTTAACTCCTTGATTTTGGTCAAGTCTTTGACAATACCATGTGGCATGGGAGTCAGCTTTGATGAATGATGGTTTGTACACCAATTTTATCTTTCTGTGACATATTATTGCTTCAGTTAGTCACCCTTGTGAATTTGATGATTGAGAGATTTGCACCAGGCCCGTATAGAGGGACGAGATGAATGTTTTTCTCATCTTAAAATGGATATCTGGTCTTGCTTTAACGGGGCACTGGGAAGAAAATAGTGGACGACGCTGAACAATGCTAATTAACTCGAGATGGTGTAGATTGTTATACCTGGTTTATCAAGCAGACCTGGAATATGATATTAATTTACCACCTATGAAATAATTAATTTGAAACCAGAAACTGCAATGAGATTAGATACCACCAGTTTTAGATCTTTGGTAGACTTCTATTTAGGTGAAAGGTCTTTTCTTTGTTCCCCACAGAATAACGGCCATGCCATCAGGATATTAGGTTGAATAGTGTGAAGTTCTGGGTCTATTAAACTACCAAATCTCTGGACGTGGAACTTTTTTGTTTTGTTTCTTGTTATTTCTGGAGAAAGCAACTGGAAAACAGGAATAATATAGTGATGTTTAGGATATGGGTGTGCATCTAGAGAAAAAAGTCAACTTTTTGTTTATGATATTGAGAGCCTGTTACTAGCTGCAAACTGTTTGTAAGACGCTTTTTGAGTTTTATCTTGATCGTACTTCTCTCAAATATTGCTCATTTTTCACAATTATATTAAGTTAACCTGTCTTTTTGTTTTGGTACAGGTATTCAGTGGAAAAGATTCCACTCTATGATTCCGCTGAAGATGAGCCTTCTTTAAATCTTTTCAAAACTGTTGAAACAACCAAAACTGAATATGTTGTTGATGGGAAAGAGGAATACTCCATGGGGATGAACGTTAGTGTGAAGCCGGAGAATCATTTGGATTCTACTTCTCTTGTTGTTCAGCCATTTGAATCTGTTCCAATGGAAGGAGTAGTTGTGAATGCTATTAAAATTGAAGAAAGTGAAGAGACAAAATTGTATCCACAGGATACTCAACAACAGGTCTTTTCACAAAATAATGCAATGATATCTCGTATCCGAAGTAACAGTGCATGCCGGAATTATCATATTGGACCGGAGTCCATGCCCAAGAAAAGATCACAGTTGAAATCTAATGGAAAGTTGAAACATCTTGCTCAAAAGCATGTTGATGCAAAACATGTATGTCAGCTCTTAGCATTAAAGGAAGCTCAAGAGGAGGTTCTGAGAAACGAGGTATGATTAGCCTTTCTATACAATTATAGATAGCTTTATGCTAGCTCGTAGGGATAATCTCAGCTTTGCTCATTTTAACTTCAAATTCCCCATTTGCACTTGCATATGAGTGTGTACATACAGTCTTGTCCTTGTATTGTTTGGTGGCTTAATCTGGACATGCTGAAACGTGATACTCATTACATTTTTAGGACAAACTGCTGAGACAATATTCTTTCTTGGTATTTGTGTTGTAACTCTAGATAACTTTTGGCCTTAAAAGCCCACATAGTATTTCAAATTTTCATTCAGGAAAAAAAATTGAAATTAAGCCTAAGCGATTGGAATTTGACAAATCTTGAGTTAAGCTGAAATTGTTGTGCAATTAGAGTTTCGTGTATAAAAGCTTTTCTTTGTGGAGATTTCGCATTATCATATTTCTCTCAGCATCTTACTGTCCTAATTGGTTGCACTTAAGTTCCTTTCAGTTAGTAGTTTGTTTAGCTTTGTGGTAACTGGTATACCATATTTGACTGCAATTCAATTTTAGTACACTTCTATTGCTCTGCTTAGGTATTAGTCATCTTCAGCACTGTCACTACATCGATGGATGTTTCATCCACTTGCTCTCATTTTCCAAGTTGTGTGCAGGAAATGAAGAACGAGGCCTCCTCTCAGCTTGCTTCCTTGTACAATGACATACGCCCGGCCATTGAGGAGCACGAGAGGGACAGCCAAGATAGTGTTGCTACAAGTGTGGCTGAGAAATGGATCGAAGCCTGCTGCACGAAATTGAAGACAGAGTTTGATCTATATTCCTCAATAATCAAGAACGTGGCCTGCACTCCAACAAGAAAACCCGACCAAGCAAAAGCTTGTGATGCAAACAGTATAACAGAAGTGAAGTATTTGGGATTTTGAAGATGAAGTAACTTTCCATCTTCTGAATGATGTATTAGCATTTCGTCAAATTGCCATTAACTTAGAAAATTTCTTTGAATTTTGTCCATCTGTTTGGAGTAAAGTCGATGGAAATTTTTTTGACTAAGAATTTCAACTCTTAGTTTTCTCACCTTGTGATGCTTTATTGTGTTTTTTCTCTAAATATAATGAAACTAACCAAGGCTGGTAAACCTCTATTTGCAGTTACATTTTTTAATTTTTTTTTATATTATTTAAGAATAGCAGATAGTGGAAAATAGCCAAATATTGTACTTTCTATGGTTGGTAGACTTTAATTAGTAAGAAAATTGTGTCCCGTGCACAAAATTGCCAGTAGCGTAAGCAATTGCGCGTGGGTCCCCCGCAGACTAACCACGTCAGCAGTTTGCCTCTCGTTGTTTTCGGCGATTATTGGTTACGTGGATCCCACTGCCAAATTTGAACGCTGACTGTATGAAATTGATGACCGCAGTCAATTCCTTGATCATGTATAAGAATTTAGGGAAAAAAAGAAACTAATTAAACATTCTTCCTTGTTGACTATATTTTTAAGAAAATTAAAATAAAACAAATTCTTATAAGTTCATAATGCTGGCTGCTATAGAACTTCACCTTTAAAAAAATGTGTGTGGTTATTATTTTAAAAATTTCTGTTTTATGGCCAATTTTAATAATAAATTTTTGAAAGTGGCTATATAAGAAAATTTTCCAAAGCTTTATCTAATATTTCATAGGTGAGTTTCATGATTTGATGTATAAACAAAATATTTCTTTTTAACTCCACCTTTCATAAAATTTAGTCAAAGTTTTATATAATATTTCATAGGTAATCTCATAAATTAATGTTTTATTATTTTTTTAACATGAAATGATGTCAAGTATCACTTCAATTTGATATTTTTAAATAATCGTAACACACCGATTAATATATAATTTAATTAATATCAAATCTATTTATTTCAACAAACCAATTTTAAAATTGTCCAAAATTTACAATTCATAAACGATGTCTCAAGGCTTTTTATTGTAACATTCGTACATTCCCCTTTGATTTTGAGAGCTCCCGCTTTTGCTTGTGCATCAAGGACGGATGGCATTGGGCAAGTAGGGGCAATTGCCCCCAGTTGATTAAAAATGTCCTTAAATTATATCTTCCATTATTTAACTTCTTGTCCCTGATAACTTAGATGAAATGCTCCCATGTGAAGCTAACAAATTTTGATACGATGCGTTTATTTGATACAAGAACAACGTGAATAAATAGGTTTACGTCATTAAATTTGATAATATTAAGGGTGCGTTTGGGATTGAGGTGCTGTAACTTTTAAACTACAGTTATTGTGAAAAAAAGTTATAGTTATAAAACAAAAGTTAATAATATATAGTAAATATAAATTTTAAATAATAATTTTGATAAAATTATTAAAGATATAATAAATTTTATATTATATAAGTGAAAAATCATATCAACAAATCTTAAAAGCTTCAACAATTAGTGTTTACCAAACACTTTAGCGCTGTAGCTTTTAAGCTACAGCTGCCCAACCTCAATCCCAAACGCACCCTAAATAGGTTGGCTTCGAGTCAAGATTTTTATTTATTGAGTTAACTGTTAAGGTTCAAATTCTTAACCCATATACACGTGTATCAACATAAATCCTTTAACATGACTCACTAAAATTTATTTTTTAATATTTTAAAAAAAATTATAAGAATACATTTTTAATTAGTTAAATAAATTAAAAATAAAGTAAAAAACTTAAATCTAAGCTAATTAATGTTGATAGGTCATTATGAAAACTTAAATATTGGATATGATTCTCTTTTTTTTTT
>MKYO02028132.1:123078-143055 GCA_002013955.2 Citrus medica | reverse complement strand
GGGAGGGGGTTGTGTACAAAGTAGTGAAATTTATATCAAATGGATTTGTAATGTTTAATAAAAATTTTATTAAATATATAAATATTAAGTGAGTTATTAAGCTATATCGTGTTAAGTGGTACGATTACTTGATTATTAAATGAATTGTGTTTGGTCATCTATTTTTATGTTAGGTTAATATATTAATATTTTAACATAATTATTAAATGGATTGTATTTGTATCAACTTAAATTTGACGTGAACCAATGACCCACTTTTCCATATACCTTTGTAGTTGAAGAATTTAATTATCTACTTCAAAAACTTAATTAAAATGTCTTTTGAATTCATTCTTAAGTTGCTCATGCTAACCACTGAGTTATTGTGAGAGCAGTGGTTCAATTCTCTACAAAGTATTGTAGGGGTTTAATTCATTCTTCAATTATAAAAAATTATTGAGTGAAGTTCTTCTTTTTAAAATGTGAATGAAGTAGGTGTTTCTTAAATATTAAAGATGATCAAAATTTAAGTAGTATTATATAAAATTTAATATAAAATTAATTTTATATAATATGAATTGTAATAGAAAAAAATTATAATAGGAGCAATAAGCTCGAGTATTTAAAAAAGAAAAAAGAAAAAAAGTTGCTCATGCTAAACGCCATCCCTGCTTTTACTATTTCTCATGACCAAACCCAAGCAAATAAACCAATTCTCGTGAGATGACACATCATTTCAATCATTAAATGTCCACACAGCAACGGTACACGATAAAAGAACCAAAAAAACCGCGTCCACACCACTCCACCGAATCACTGCCCTCTTTCGTTGACTCGTCGTCTTCACGACGACTCCATCATCTTCCTTGAAAGATCCTCTTCACAACGTTAATGGCTGTCATTTTCTTATCTTCCTTCACCCTCTCCTCTCAGAACGCTGACAAGTTTTCCCCCGTCGAAAACTTTAGTTCTTCTTCATATGGGTCCCTCTATTCAAGCACTGATCGCAGCAGCGGCAAGCTTCGCTGTCATAACCCTAATCTTCGCCATCATCTTACTCTTCTGCAAAAGAACCTATAAACCACCCACCTACCGAACCCGCGCCGTGAACCGCCCCCAGCCCAACCGTTTCTCCGACCTCAGCTCCATCGCGTTGTTTGACAGCGCATCTTTTGACCCATCTCTTAGCCAAATCTCCATGTCTGAACTTATCGACGCCACCGAGAACTTCTCGACCGACAAAATTATCGGGGACGGCAGTTTCGGCTTTGTTTACAAGGCAAAGCTTTCTGGCGGTGTCACCGTCGCCATAAAAAAGCTCGACAAAGACGCTTTTCAAGGCTTCCGTGAATTCCGGGCTGAAATGGAAACCCTAGGCAAGCTCCGGCACAGCAACATCGTTAAGATTCTCGGGTACTGCGCTTCGGGTTTGGATCGGGTCTTGATTTACGAGTTCGTCGAGAATGGAAGCCTCGACCAATGGTTGCACGACACGTCGAGGGATGATGACGTGGATGGGTTGAAACAGTTGAACAGCCTGTGTCCGCTATCTTGGCAGACGAGAGTGAAGATAGTTAGGGGTGTGGCTAATGGGCTGGCTTACTTGCATGGGCTTGAAAAGCCCATTATACACAGGGATATCAAGTCCAGTAATGTGTTGTTGGCTACGGATTTTGAGGCCCATATATCTGATTTCGGGCTTGCGAGAAGAATCGATACGTCGCACTCGCACGTGTCAACGCAAGTCGCCGGAACAATGGGATATATGCCACCGGAGTACTTGGGCGGGAACACGGCGGCAACAGTGATGCTGGACGTTTACAGCTTCGGGATTCTTATGATCGAGATTGCGACTCAAATTAGGCCCAATTTGCCGGTAGTGTTGGACGGGGAGGAAGTTGGGCTTCTAGAGTGGGCTAGGACTATGGAGGCCAGAAACAAGGAAATTGAAATGGTCGATTCAAATATTTCTAGGGAAGAGTTGAGTGAAGCTGGAGTTGGGGACTACTTTAGGATTGCTTATATGTGTACTAATGAGAAATCAAGGGAGAGGCCTGCCATGAGCTATGTGGTTCAATTGTTGGATGAATTGGTAGCTTAATTTTGCACTTTTCCCGGCGAACATGGCTTTTCATTTTCTTCGTTGCAACATTTATACGTACAAACACAATGTTCAAAAAGATGTACATAGCTATGGGATCATCCAAACAAGGTAACACGTGAAAAAAATGGTTTTTGTGTCGTTTTGTTTTATCTATCGTTTGGATAAATTTTAATTCTTTAGGAAATTAATTGGATAAGTTTGGACAATATATTTGTTTGATATTTGGATATGTTTGGAACTTTGAATATTTAAAACACAAAACTTTGATGGTACGTTTACTTTATGGAACGAGAATTTGGTGAAATGAGAATAAGCTAGGAATGAGAATGGACTTTAATGGGTTGGCAAAAATAAATAGGAATGAGAATGTATTGAAATGTCATTGATGTGTTTACTTGACAAAATAAATAAGAATAATAAATGAGAATGAAAATTAATTTATCAAAATATTTATAGTATTCAATAATGTAATTTTTATTAACTAGATATATGTATAAATATTATTATTAAAATGATATTTAATTAAAAATAAAATTAATAATAATAATAATAAATGTTAATAATGATAATATTCATAAAAATAATAATAACAATAATTAATCATAATTAAAATAATAAAATTAGTATATTTTTAATAATAATAATAATGACATTCAAAATAATAACATTAATTGTAATTTGAATGAGAGTAATTTGGAAAATATGAAAAAATTAGAAGAATACAAAAGTCAATTAAGGAGATGAGAATCCTTATTCCCAACCCCCATTGGGATGGGAATGAGATTTTTATTTTTTATTCTCAAATTATGTAGGATCTACATATTTTATTCATATTTTCATAATACATTTTACCGAATAAACATGAGTTTTATTCACATTTTTTCATTCTCATTCTTTAAATTCTCAAGTAAACACACAGTGAATGACTTGCACTTTTCACTTTCGGCTATAAATTAAATATCACACTATCACTATTTAAATATTCCCCGTCATCCTCTAGAAAGATAGTCTTAACGAATTGGTTGAGTGACTCATCCTTAATATATCACCACTTTGACAATTTATGGTGTGACTTATGAGATTCAACATTTACAAATTTAAGTTCAAGAGAGTGAGGATTTTAAGAGGACAAGATAATCATAAAAATGAATTAAAGTAAGGAATTCCAAAGAGAATGGTATATAAATTAAGTATACTTGAATACAATATACTAGAAATTAAAATTGGAAAATTATAGGAAGATATTTTGAATATTTGAAAAATTAAAAATGAACTAAACTTTAATCAATTAGGTATTTCGGTCCGTTGAAACTTTAAAAAAGACTTGTGGCCAGAAATGGGCCTGACTTGCAGCCCATTGCAACCACCAATAGGACTTTCATATCGCATGATCCTATGAGCGAGCTCAACAAGTGGCATATGGACCCATGAAAGGGGTCTGCGCTTTGTGTCGTTAACAGCTTTTCCCTATAAAATGACAAAAATAAGTCATGGTATATTAAGAAAAAGATTTCGTTTATTTATTTTAAAAAATAAAAAGCTTGTACTTTGCAAAATATATAAAAAAAAATACCATTAACATTTCTTTTCTATTTTTACTATTTTAATATTTCACTTTATACAGCCCCTCGGCCAAAGGCCGAGTGGTGAGGGTTGCTGCCCTCGTTGGAGGGCAGCAGTTCGAACCCCCATAATACATTGTGGGAGTATTTCTTTTCTTAATTAAATTTGAGTGAAGGAAGAGAGGAGTAGACATCTCTCGAATATTTAAGAGGGTTAAAATTTGGACAGCGCTCCATTAGCATTGATGTAAGTTGGTTGGTCTCAGTCATAGTCTGATTTGTAAATATCAGTTATATTCTCATGTAATACGAGTTGTAATATGAGCAATAGTCTCATGTAATAAATTTTTTTTTTCACTTTATACATGACAAGTCGTATATTTTTTAATGGCATTATGTTTAATGTTTTTAATTTTAGTTTGCAAGTATGTTGAAGATGACAGGCAGTTTGTCATTTTACAATAAAATGACAGGTCGTAAAATGGCATTATGTACTACCGACATGGCGTCCTTAATATATTTATGAATGACAAAGTTTAAAAGTACTATAATTATAATGTAGCAATTTTAAAAATACTACACTCAATTAATAAATATATGATACATGTAGTATAATTAAATATAACTATTAATTATCTAATAATTTTAAAATAAATATACACATTATATACATATATTAATTAAATATAATAACTTTAATGTATTTAAAAATCTATAATTTTGATGATATTAGCAAAAATTCTTGCACTCTCTTAATCGAATACGAATATGCTTTCAAGAAGAGGTCCCTCTTTTGGGTCCACTTGATTGAACCAAAGGATATTTAGAAAACTCATGGGCCTTGCTTGCGGCTCATTTTTAAAAGCGAGATGTTCATATCGAATGTATAGGATTACACTAATCTTTGACTTTCTGCCATGATTAATGATCTTGAACACACAGCAATAATGATGAATGACCCCGTCAATACACTTCAACTTCAACACACGCGAATATACCACCGCATCGGCAACGTGAGATCTTTGTAAGGAAAAAAAAAAGTATAAAATATCTTTACAACGAATAAAGAAATAAAGTGGCCATCGATCGCTTTCTTGGAGACAGCGGGCGATTACCTAATCCCATTATAAAATTATTAGAGAAGTAAGAGCGACGCGTTTGTGTTTTTAAATTAATTATTATGGAAATAATTAACAGTGTGCACTGCACATCATTCATACGTATGTCTGTCTGTTCCCTTAATTTATCTCTTTAATTTGAAACAATTGATGAATTAAGAGCACTACCTTTATGATTAACTAACTCATACAATATGTAATCATAAAATTCAAAACTATTTATCTTCGTTAATCTTTAATTAACTCATACAACATGTAACCATTAAATTCAACATTATTTATCTTCGTTAATCTTTTTCGTTATATACAATAGTACTATTTTTATATAATAAAAAATATTCTTTTCATTATTTAAATTTTTATCCTACCGAATAATTCGTAATAGGTGATCGATTGTTAATAAATAAAAATTAATTACACACAAATATTAATATATATAATAAAAAAACGTGGTATAATATCTTAAAATCATATTTAACCTTTTTAAATTTAACTATTATTCGCATTATAAATAGAAAACGAATTAATTATCTTCTTTTCGTGGAAATAATATTTCATCTTCAAGTCCGGCATTACTTCTCAGTTCTCACATTATAAATTGCATGTATTGATTATTTAGTAAAACATCACCCCAGGGGAGCTTGATTTGTTTGAATTTCTTATTTCTTCGAAACATTTGAAAATAATTACCAGTAAATTTATCTCGTTGTTAATATTGACTAAAGACAAGGGAGTCGGTGAGGTCCACGATGTTGCAAAAGTAAAAATGAACTATTTGGTTATTTAATAAATCAAGGAATTATTTAAAAAATTAATTAATTCATAATCTAATGACATAATGTGTCTCTATATATGTTAATAATACTGTCGTCTAGTAATGTAACTATAAATGTTAGTCTATATATGTACTCTGAATATAATAATATAAAAATAAGATATTTTATGTACAGATAGGTTATATCCATCGCGGAGGAGAGATGTCTCTACTCCACTTACATTTCGTAAGGAAGAAAGATACTATAAGTAGTCTCCACACAATTATATTTAATTGAGGGAGGTTGAGTTCATAAGGACTCGAACCATTATCCTCGTAGTCATATTTAATTTTAAAAATAATAATTCATCACTGAACTATAAGCTCAAATGATAAAAAATTAATTATTGGTGATTTAATTTTAAACATTACATCAGTGAAGATTAAGTACGAAAAAGATCTGATTATTTTAGGATAAAGTTCAAAAGGAAACAAGCCAAACGTTGTGGAAAATCTTCTACCCATATGGATATGGGACGCTGACAATATCGAGGTGCAAACTTAGTCAAAACATCAGCTACTTTATTACAAGCTTTAAATGCATAAGCAATCCTGAAAGCCTAATTTACTAACACTAAACTCTAGAATTCTATAATTATTCAAAACAACTCAGTACGAATGCTATGTTGTCTTATTTTAAAAATTGAGTAACATGCAATGAATCCGACTCAGTACTCAAATAAGAAAAATCAATTTCACTAACAAGTTGAACATCAAAGTCTAAGACTTCCGCCGCAGGCCCACAGGTAGTATCTCAACGCCATCTCAAAAAGAAAATAAACACTTTCTGATTACAGAATTATTAAAGTGACATACTGGGAGACATAATTAAAGGAATAAAAATCGACATACATTAACCTACATCATCACTTGCAAAAATCAAAGGAACAAATAAGTATTGAATATATTTATGGATAAAAATCATCTCCTGATATGAATTCTCGTAATTTTTTAAAAATTTTATGTTATGTATCTTTAAATAATAATATATAAGTAGAATTTAATTTTTTTATTTTATTTATTTATTTATTAACTGTCAATCACCCATATATATTTTTATTCAGAAATAGATCATATTATGAGAGAATTATAACCCTTCATTTTCATCATTAAACTCATCGTATTACTCACTTTCATTTCATTTCATTATATTCAATATTTATATCTTTATTATCGTTCAAGGTCACATATTACTATAGGCAGACTTATATTGCAGCGGCTTTCAAATGAAAAGAGAGACATAGAGAGAGAGAATATTATGATTTTAACTTAAATTTACCCAGTGTTTTAAAAATTGTATGTTTTGACCTCTGTAATAATTTTTAGATTTTTTTAGCTTCATTAATGATAGATAATTTGTAACCTTACCAAGTTTATCTTAAATTAATTAAATAAATTAATGTATAAAAATAAAGTACTTAAAAGTAAAGCACATAAGAGGATTTTTACGTGACTTGGTGTGTAAACGCCTACATCTACCAAGCACGCTTAGATCAATCTAGTAATTAAATAGGCTCAAGAGATTACAAACTATATATTGAAATCTTCAACAATTTGAGACTTTCTCTTAGTGATTGTTGCAACCTTTTTATAATAGCTTAGATATCAAGTAATTAAATAGGCTCAAGAGATTACAAACTATATATTGAAACCTTCAACAATTTGAGACTTTCTCTTAGTGATTGTTGCAACCTTTTTATAACCTCTCCAAGTGAACACTTCACGTAAACTACATATCTTTTATTTCCTCCCATGAGCGAAACCTCTTAGCCAACAATATGTCGCCTCACTGTAAAATTGTGAACACATGATCCCTTATCCTGAAAAGTCTAGAGACAAAGTCTCCCAAATCAAAAAATGATCCCAAGGTTGTAGCTTTTGATGTGGAATTCCTCTACTGCTCCAACGACCTTCATTCCCACAAAGACTAAATCAACAAATCACCAAATTATCAACATCACTAAAGAAACATAAAGTCTGAACACAAATACAACCTCTTCTCACATCAAAACCTGATGGATGGACTCTAAAAAGAAAGGCAATGATATCACTCCTAAGGGGTTAATAATTAAAGATGCTAGCTCTCAAATACTCTCTCTTTTGCATACTAACTTCCACCAAAATATGTAAGTGACTCTCCTGTATATAAAGTTAGGTGAATCACGTGTAATAAAAAGTCTAATCTTGTCAGATTTTCATTCTTTAAACTTTCAAATATATATAAGGAACTCTTTATGATAATATAAGAATATTACGTCTTTAATATATCTTTATAAGCTTGATAAATCAAATAATCTGCATCTTGATCTTTCAAGAACAGTGCCAACATTAGTACGATATATATCCTTAGAATTTTGTTCTTTTGATCTTGAATGATAATTTCCATGTAGAGATCGATTTATCTTCAATTCTTTGATCTTGTGGTCCCCATTGAAATAACGCCCAAGTCTTGTATCACCACTACGATTCACACCAACTTCATCGATCATATCTTCTTGCCTTGTGCGTTTCCCTCGTGCTAAAATATCTTTCTATACACTTATGTGGACTCCATATATACAGATATAATACATAAAACCTAAACTGCATGTATCTGCTGTAGTTACAAGGCAATGTTATAAAACCTGATATAATCTAAGCTACACGTACAGGTAATGCAATATTAATGAAGACTCAATGATGTGTCCAATGAAAATGCCAACATATAAATATATAAAAATTGATGTTGTTATAGAAATACCAACATCCATACAAGAAATTCTTAACAATTAACAAAATTTGTAATTTTTTTCATTATAGCTCCCATTTGAACTAAAATTATAGTTTAACTACAACATATATCAATAATCCAACAGAAAGCGTGTACGCATTGAGAGAGTTCAAAAGTTGAAGAAAAAGATTCAACTTTTTAATTGGAATGGTATGCTGCATCATTTACGTACCCATTTTTATAAAATTTTGTCGTGAATACACTTTTTTTTATTTGACCAATATAAAAACAAAATAGAAAAATTAAAAATAATCACGGCAAGTCTTCACTAAATGATCTAACGGCTTGGAAGAAAGAAAGAAAAAAAATCCGATTATATATATTTCATCTTCTACATTCTAGAAAGGGTAAAAAAAAATAGTGAACGTGGGTGGCTTGAATTGGATATTATATATCTTAGCAACGTGGCGAATATAAGATTAAAAAGTGGGCAGTTGCATGCCACAAGTCGTGTAAAAAATTATGGCAAACAAAGACTTTTTCATGGTGATTTGGAAGTATTTGTATGACTGGGAGTATTATACCTCAGCGTTTCTCAACAACTCTTGCCCAGATGGAAAGTTGAATTGTGATATGTTCATTTATGTTCTGATATTGGTGGTGGTGCTCTTCTTTTTTCTTTTTCTTTTTCTTTTTTTATAACTTTTTTAAAAGTATGGTAGTGCTTAATGCTTTGAAATGATTACTTTTGGTGCATTTTGTAATTTAAAGCTAGTTCTATGCTTAATTTAAAGCTAGTTCTATGCTTAATTATAATGTCTGATGTTTTAAAATTAAAAAAAACAAAATTCAGCCGATACTATAGCCCACTGTTGGTGCACTCTAAGGTTACGTTTGGCATGTTGAATTTAATTGGATTAGATTAAGTTGGATTGGATTAAAGTGAATTATATTATGTGTTATATTATATTTAGTATAATATCGGATTAGACAATGTTAAATCATAATTAAATATAAAAAAAATATTTATGAATATTTAAGAGTAATAATTAAAAATGATTTAAAAGTAATTAACAAGAGCATTAAATATATAGTAAATTAGTTATTGGGTAGTCATAATTATAACGAACAAATATAAATTAATAAAATTATTTAATTAAATTTTATTAGATATTTTAGATATATTTTTTATTTTATCAAAAAGTTAGCAAATGATGTATAAATAAAATCAATTATTTACTTGTATTATTAATTTTCATGATTATTTTTAATATTGCATTAGTGATTATTAAATTTAATACAATCAATTATTATAACGAATTATTACATAGTTAATTTTATTGGAATAAAAGTGCCAATTTAATTAGACTATAAAAACAAAATAAAAAATAAATTTAAATAAATTATGAATAAAATAAATAAATAATTAATTAATTTTTAAATTATAAATAAAAAATAATATTATTTATAAAAAAAATATGAATAAATCTTTTTTCTCTCAACATAATTCCATCTAAACCCACTAAACCCACTTATAAAAATAGTACCAAGGATTTTCTTTGTGGCCCAGGAGACAAATTTGGTAAACGGTTTGAAAATGATTCGCTCTATTTGATAAGATCGATCTTGTTTAACTTTTATATATAAGGGCAATTGCTGGTGCACAATTTTCATAAAATTATCAGGAGTGGATAGGTCTGTGACGCAACGGCCGTCTGACACAATTTTTGTTACACGCGTTAAAATTTTCAGATATTTTTTTTAATTTTTGCGTCATAAAAAATAAATAAATGTAACAAAAAGATTTTAGGATATATAAGGAATAAAAGTTTTTTTAACGAGGGTTCTATATTTTTTAATGAAATACAAAACCTTACCAAATAAGCATATGTTTTTTCATAACATTTAATCTTAATTAGAATTTGTTTGTTTTTTTTTTTTTGGGATAAATAGTCATTATCAACCGTTAAATTATTATAAAGCACAAATTATTATTTTATATTCAATCACGTTCTTAAAAGGAGGTGGGAAAAAAAAAGTATGCAAGTCCTCATGCAGATATATACATATATACATAACACAATGATAACATCCCAAAGGTTGAATATAAAAAACATATGCCGATGGTGTGAACATCGAGATGTGGTCACCACGTGCCTCTTCATTTCCTGTTTCAACGTGACAAAAGTCTTTAAACCCTTCGTCAATTTGTTATTATTATTCTAGTTTACTGGCACCAGGGCAATGATGGTTCAAGGAACCTGCTTCATTAAAGTCTTTTATCTGCCTATAAGTACCCCCCGCTTAGCTTTGATTGAAGCCACAACCACAAAGCGAGGTAATCAACAATGGCAACTGCTTCAGCTTCTTCTTTCATTTCTCTTCTTTTGATATCTTCTCTTTTGATTGCTTCTTTATCCTCTTCTTTCACTGAGGCACAAAAGCCCCCAGTAGCGAAAGGTCTTTCATGGACTTTTTATGACCAGAGCTGTCCCAAGCTTGAATCCATTGTCAGAAAACAGATCCAAAATGCCCTGAAAAAAGATATCGGCCTAGCTGCTGGCTTGATTCGCATCCATTTCCACGATTGCTTCGTTCAGGTAAAAGAAAAAAGAAAATGATACCTCAATTAAGCTGGTGCATCACTTATTTCATGGTGTTAATGTGTTTTTAATAAATGCCCTTTTATTTAAAATGGTGATCTTCATTAGTTGATCATTTCCTGATTTGAAAAAAAAAAAAAAACCCTAAGCACGTTTCTAACTCATGCGTCTTTTTTTTGTTGAGAAATAAAAAATAATAATACAATGTCTCCTCTAACGAAATTGCCTAAAAAAGAACACAAGAAATTTCAAGCTAAAGGTCATATTTCCTCTTTGGACAATTATCTAACTTGTCCCCATACCTATTGTAAAAGAGGTTACAATAAGTTCAGACTACGGTATCATTATGATACTGTATTATAATTATATTATATCGTTATATGCAGTTAGATTAATAAAATTTACTGATATCTAATAATTAAATATAACTGTAGCACAATACAATAATTATACTTAAAATTTTTCTGTAAAATATGATCTAAAAGATCTATATTCTTAATTTTGTAGCAGTTAAATATTTGAATCTAACCTAAAGGTCTATATTCTTAATTTTGTAGCAGTTGAATACTTGAATCTAATTTTTTAAGGGTAAAAAATATCTGTGTCTGATATAAAGTAAAACTAAAACAAATTTGAGGATACGCAACACATGAAAAAGTAGAAAATAATTAATAAATAGGAAAAAAAAAGAAAACCATGTCGTTTGACTAAATTGATTCAAATTTCCCTAATATTTTAAAACAGATCTAAATTCTCTTAAACTTTTTTTTATCACTTATCATTTTGACATTGGAGGTTATTTGGTGTTGGGAATATCAGTGCCTTTAATAATTTAATTAATTAAATACTTTTTTTAATCATAATTAATTAAAAAATTAAATACAAAATTATTAGAAAAATCAAGAGAACTGTCCTAGTTTTTCAATTAATTCTGAATTTTTTTTCAAAATTAACTAAAAAATTATAACAATTCCCCTACTGTTTCCCCATAATTTTAAATTTAATCTTGAAATTAATTATGACTAATAAATTATTCAATTAATTAAATTATTAAACATATTCATATTCTCAATATCAAATAACTATTAAGCTGAAGGTACAATGGTAAGATCAGTAAAATTTG
Organism: Citrus medica; assembly: GCA_002013955.2. NCBI lineage: Eukaryota > Viridiplantae > Streptophyta > Magnoliopsida > Sapindales > Rutaceae > Citrus > Citrus medica. The sequence continues at coordinate 131,042 of MKYO02028132.1, read as the reverse complement.
ACACTTAAAGGGATTATTGGATGTATTTTTAAAACATGAGGAAGGTTTTGATTAGTTTAATTAAATGACAATGAGTTCAACGCCTTTTTCCTTACTAAATATATATTATAACATGAATATTATGGATAATTTTTTAAAACAAAATAATTAATTGGGTAGATTGCTCAAACCTAGAGACTAAAGGGGCCATTAATTTTACAACTTTCTTTTGGGTATTTATAGGATGGCTGCCTTTTAAAAAGTCTTTTGTTTTTTTTGTTTTTGACAAATTTAGTGAAATTTTGCAGGGATGTGATGGATCAGTGTTGCTAGAGGGATCAACTAGTGAGCAAAATGCACGTCCAAACCTAAGCTTAAGGAAAGAGGCTTTAAAATTTGTAGACGATCTTCGTGCTCGTGTTCACAAGGAGTGTGGCAGAGTTGTTTCTTGCACTGATATTCTTGCCCTTGCTGCTCGCGATTCTGTTGCCTTGGTATTTATCTTCGTGCAATTCCTATGTTATATGCATATAAAATATATATTTTTTATATAAATAATATATATATTAAATTCACATATTATTTATATAAAAAAAATATATCTTTAAGTACATGTACGATAAGAAATCCTTATCTTCTTTCACTCTTTTTTCTTCTTTTCTAATCTCAAATCAGGACTTTAACTAACGAGCAAAACAACGTTATTGTTTGATGTGACCCCTTTTTAAAAAGAAGGAAAATTTAGTCATTCATTTATACATCCCATAATATCTAATAAATATGTCAAAGTTGTTAGATCTACCCAAGCCAGGAAAAAAAGGAGTCGGGTGGTGGGCCAATTAATTAATACCTATTTATGATTAAATGGTCATCTGCACTTATCCGATTATATAGATCCATATTTAATAACAATTAATATATATATATATATATATGTATAAATTATTACAACAAATAATAATTTTAACATCGAAGCCAAGGTTTAGCTCCGCTTAGCAGTAAAATTATTACAACAAATTTTCCATTTTAAATATCATTTTAAAAATAAAAATTATGTTCACGATACATGTAGAAAAAATGTTAAAAAGACTAAAAGAGGGACCAAAAAAATTGATTAAATACTTAATTATTTTCTCTTTTTTCTCTGCTATCACATAATATTATAATAATAATTTATCTTATCATTTTGTCCTCTCTTTTTTTTTCCAAATTTGTGCACCAAATATTAGCGCTCATAGACATAACATACGATCAATTCATTGGTGTTGATGGCAGTCTGGAGGGCCGAATTACGAGCTACCATTGGGAAGGCGAGACAGCAAAACATTCGCAACAGTGGTAAATCTGCCATCACCGTTCAGCAACACCACCGTGATCCTCAACGATTTCCGAGAAAAAACCTTCAACGCCAGGGAAACCGTGGCCCTCTCCGGCGGGCACACCGTTGGGCTAGCTCACTGCCCTGCATTTACCAATCGCCTCTATCCCAAACAAGACCCCACACTGGACAAAACATTCGCCAACAATCTCAAAAAGACATGCCCCACTTCGGATTCCAACAACACCACCGTCTTCGACATCCGGTCCCCGAACGTGTTCGACAACAAGTACTACGTTGACTTGATGAACCGACAGGGGTTGCTGACGTCGGACCAGGATCTTTACACGGACAAGAGAACGAGGAGCATTGTCACGAGCTTTGCTGTGGACCAGTCGCTCTTCTTTCAAGAGTTTGCCAATTCGATGATAAAGATGTCGCAGTTGAGTGTGCTGACGGGGAAGCAAGGAGAGATTAGAGCCAAGTGCTCCGTCAAGAACTCCAATAATTTGGCTTCTGTTGTTGAGGATGTAGTTGAAGAGGCTTGGTCTGGGATTATCTAAAATCTAGCTACCCACCTAGCCTCAGGTTCAGGGTTAACGTTGCTCTTTTTTCTTTTTTTTTTTCTTTTTTTTTGGGTTAATCTGTTTTGTTTCGTTGTCTTGCTTGCGCTTGTCTAGTTCGAATTCTGTCAATAAAGCTACTTGCTAGTTAGTATATATGTTCACTAGTAATCAAATTAGTAATTCCAAATAATCTCTGGCTACATGCATAAATAATTAATTTTCTGTATGTGTATTAAGTTGTTCATATTTCATAAAGTTTCGGCATCAGAATTCTCTACCATCTGAGATTTCACCTTCGGAATTACACGGCTGTAATTGGGGAGTTGATAAGTAAATTCACTAGAACACAGCTCTTAGGTGACTGAATTAGATCACTTCCTAGTCAATAAGTAAATTCATTCAAATACGTACCAAACACTTTTAAGTTTTCAATGTGATTCAAAAAGACATGATGCAGAAAGAGTACAGCAGGAAGACTCGACGATCATGGGGGATAAATGTTAATTATTATTATTATTAATTTGGAAAGGAAATAGATGCTGTGAATTAGAGAAACTAAAGGCCAAAAACTTTTATAATTATATGATTTGAAGAATCAAGTAGTTGTATACAAGTAAACAGCACTGCTACAATGATGCCGAAAAAATAAAACTAATGTGGGGGAAATGGAGAAAAACGAAGAAGATCGGTTGAGATTGAATGATTATAATATGATTGATGATAGCTAGATTACAAGAACCTTGTCTGGAGAAATGGGGACTGAAAAGCAGCAATGGCTTAACGTACTCGTTACATGAATGTGACCTAAACTCCTCTTAAATTCAATTAACCAACTAGCTAGTAGCTAGCTCATATTCAATTAACCAACTAGCTAGTAGCTAGCTCATATTCAATTAACCAACTAGCTAGCTCATGTAAGGGTGATTCAAATCCGAAATATGTTTCTTGTGTCACTTAACCAACTAGCTAGTAGCTACCTCATATTCAATCGCAGTCTTGTTGTAACAGAAAAAATAAGCAGTAAAAATAATAAAAGTGAAAGATGGTTCCTCCATCAACGCTGATCTCGCTTCTCAAGTAAGCTTAGCGCACTCTCTCTCGCGCCTCCGTATACATATATATTCCAAATAAGCCAAGCCCGTTATTTTAGGTTTGCTGAAGAATGCCCGCAGTCTATGCCAAGCCCATTTCAGGAAAAGGGCCTGGGTCCTTATGAGCATGAAATTCTAGAGAGAGCAGTTTGAATTTATTCTGAAGCAACGCGGATAGGATAAAGATAAAAAAAAAAAAAAATTGTTGTCTCATCCGAATCCAAAGAGATGAGATGATGGAATTTTACTTAAAATTTTGTTCGCAGCAGAGTGTTATAGATAGAGGATCTCCATTAATCAAAAGCGATGCGAAACAACACAGCAATAAATTTTTTAAAAGAAAGAAAAGAATCATTTTTGAAAATTTAATTTTCAGAACTATTTTTATATTTAATATATATATATATATATTCATATGTTTATTATAAAATTTTAAAATTATCTTTATTAATTAGAAAATAAAATTATTAACTTTAAATAAATTATAATTATTATAAATTATATTAAGATAATAAAATAAAATTAAAATTAATAATATAAAATATTTATTTTAGCCATCAATTATTATATATAAATAATTAAAAATAACTTATATACATATTTATAAATATTTAAATAAATTTTATTTAATATTATGTCTAATTCAATCGCTCACATCACTTTTAAAAATAAATATTATCATATGTTTAAGTAATTCTCTTCACAGCTGGTTATTTTTACAGCATAATTAACAATAATTATTTAAAAAATTATAAATTATCAAAATGACCCTAATTACCAAAATTAATTTTTACTTTTTCAAAATCACTTTAAATCTCTCGAAAATAATCTCAAACCACCATAATTAATATTCTTAGACTTCAACACCTTAACTAGAGAATTATATGTAGTTGTGAGTAAAGTATTTACATTCTATATGTGTGTAGAGAGTTCGTAAATACTTACAAATGAAGGAGAATTCTAAAGTTAGAACCATCTAAATATAAAGCTAAATTTCAACATCATAACTTCTGTACTTAACCTGTTAGGACTTAAAATTTGCCCTTAACATTAGTCCCTCTTCTATTAACAATAGGAAAAGCATCTTCTTATTCACGATTTTCGATTGCCATTATTATTCACTCACCACGCTTGTTGTTTTCACCTCCATCGATATTATCAACAGAGTGGTTATTGCTACCAATGATTCATAAATTTTTATTGCGATTTGCGCACTCTTTCTTTGAGATTGTGATAAGAAATCATGTCAATGATCTTTAATTAAACATTAGTCTAACTTTAGCTTTCATATTATGGGTGAATTTGTGGCATTGTACATGCATTATTTAATATAGTATATATTGTATTAAGTTGTATTATATTAACATTATATTATATAAATGTTGTAAGGTGTTTAATACTTTATTGAGATGTATTAGTTTTATTTATATTTTTTTAACGTTTCATTGCACTGTGGTGATTAATTCAAATTAATCACTAATTAATTCAAGAGTTAGACTATTAAGATACATCTCAATATAGTAATTAAGATACAACATAGTGAAAAAAATAAATTAAATAAAATTTTACCCCAATTTAACTAATTTCTTAAGAATTCTCAAATTAATTTTTTAACCCAATGAACCCAAAACTTATAGGTAAGATAATTGTATTAAACTCATAAAATATTCATTATTTTCTTTTAGATTTTTTGCTTTAGAAATTTAACAATAAAAAAAAACTTGAAGAGATGAAGCTGAAAAATTCATAAATGAAAAGAGTATTAAATTAAAAAGGGTATTTTTGGTATTAAAGATAATATAATTTAAAAAAAAAGTTTTAATAGAATTTTGGAAGGGTGCTAATAGTTCGAGTCTTAATTCAATAATTCTATAATTTTCGACATTAAACTTCTTTTTCCAAATGCTAGCAGATTTTTTTTCCATTTTATTAAATAAGTCATTTATCAGTTACTCATATTGTAAAAAAGTTTAAAATACGCTTAATAAAACCAAATATCAATTTTAATGAACAATTAATGCAACAAAAAAGAAAAAGAAAAAGAAAAAGAACACAGTCTCTGCAAAGTTGAAGTCTGATAATAAAATTGCAAGAAATTTGACGCCTATTCCAAAAAAAAATAAAATTATAAGAAAACCTCACCCAACAACCAATTAAATGATTACAAACACCAATTGTACCAAATATTCAATAAACAAAACCCTGATCTTCAAGTGAGGCTATGGTGTATGGTGGTGGGTCTGTGTTATCACACGACGGGATGGTGATGGAGCTACAGTAAATCAAGATGGCCTGGTGTTGGAGCAAGGTGTTGTGTGTTCGGAAGATGGAAGAGAAGACGAAAATTACTCGATGGGTGTTTTGAAAATAAACTAGAGAAGTGTCTTTTAATATTTTTTTTTTGTTTTTGGCCCCCCCGTTTCCATTTTGCAGGTTTTGTCCCATTAAGTTTTTTCTATTTATACAATGATTTGAAATGTTTTAGTAAAATGTGGGATTCTAATACAATACAATGGGGATTGCTTACTGCTTAGTACTCTCTCTCTATGTATAATTTTTCTTTAGTGTGGACATGTATGAATCTGCAAACTGTGGATTAATTTAGACTATGTACACAATGCAGTACATAGTATCAAATCCACCTTTTATAATATACAAAACTCTTCACCATGAATTAACACTATTGACTATTAATCATACCAACGAGCACGTAAATAATCTGACATATGATTGTTCTATCTTAACCAAGGTCCTCAATTTGAGTCTTGAGAATGCAGTTGCGTTAAACACTTGTTGGGACAGTTTTACCGCCACAATGGTCCTACCCGACTCGAATTTGGATTAGTAATATCCAATGTAGTCTTCAGATACCATATGATTTAATATACAAAAAAATATTAATCAATGTAAATCATTACTAAGTATATTATAATCGTTCATACTAAAATTTAATTAAAGGTGGATGATATATCTTCTTAACCTATGTTGATATAATTTTTCACTTGTATAATATAAAATTTATTATATCTTTAATAATTTTGATAAAATTATTATTTAAAATTTATATTTACTATATATTATTAATTTTTATTTCATAATTACAGCTTTTTTTTTCACAGTAGCTATAGCTTAAAAGCTACAGCACCTAAATCCCAAACACACCATTACTATCCTTTTCATTATATGTTTTTTTTTAAAAGACATACTATCTTTTTTGTCCTAACTTTTTAATTATTAGAAGAGGAGAAAACTCAATATATATGTTCTTTCTTTAAAGACGTACTATCCTTTTTATTAGAGTAAATCTCATTGTTTTATCGAGATTGAAAAAACTATAATCCAAGAAATCAAAATTACTCGAATCATACTCATGATGTATCAACTACATACAATTATCATATTATATCAATTATTAATAATTAATCTGCTATAATTTTATAATACATTATATAAAAATTATAGATAAACTGCCACATTAGTACTTGAGACTGAAATGCTAAAAATCTTTATCATTACCCTTTTTTTAAAAAAAAAAAAGCATGGGATCATGTTGTCACGATATACCTTACTTTCTACCGATCTCTATCCAACTTGTTCAAGAATCGGCCTTGGCCGGCAATTTTACATTAATAATAATAATAATAATAATAATAATAATAATAATAATAATAATAATAATAATAATAATAATAATAATAATAATATCAATTGAATGCAACTTAGAAACCAAAATTCTCATTCAAAATTCCAATTGAAGTTAGCTACCTGTTAGTGGAAGCATGCGTATCAACTTTTTTATCGGTGATAATGGACCAAACATGATTCCATTTCATTTGCCTTTCTGCATGCAAATTCAATACAATGTCTGCTTTTCTTTTCTTTTTCTTTTTTTCCACATATATTTTGTAATGCTTTTACAAATGTGGCGTTGTATATATATATATATATTCTCTCGATCAATGATTATCTTCGAAAGTTTTAATTACAAGAATATGTTTTGTCTTTAATCTGCTATCTTCCTGCCTGCAGTATAAAACTTTACAAGAATATACGTTAAGAGAATACATGTTCAATTAGTATAAAATAATTAGATTCGATCGGATCTATTAACCGTTTAAATTCAATCTGTATTTGTACACAGAGGTTTAAATTTTTTTCCAATATAAGGATATTCATAACTCAAAACTATTATCATTTTGTATAGCATGGTATACTTTATGTAACCAATAAAGTATTTAATAGATAGGCTTGAGCTTAGGTGGGCAATCAATAATTGATGCCACAGCCTAGTGATAACAAATCTTAATCAGTGATGTTATTTTCTTCCCATTAATTTTAGTGCAATATGCAATAATGTCTAAATAGATAAGATATATTCCATATGGTGTGTATCTCATCAAGATTAGAAGTGTAAAGGTTGGGGAGAATCAAAAAGATCTTCTAGGTATTGTTTGTTAGGCCTTGTTTCTATTCACGATAGTTGATTAATCATCGAATTATAAGTTTCTTTTTTTTTTTCCTATTTTATTATAATGTAATCGTGGGGAGCAATATTTTAACTTGAAGTTTTAATATAAATTCTTATATTCGATCCAATAAAAACTAATATTTTTTAGAATATACTCACTGAATATTTCTAAATCCTTTGCCTAAAAGCATTAAGAGGCAAACTTTTATAAACTAATTGGAGTCTCTCTTGCCATGACTTCTGATTTTATATTTAGAAAATTTTAAGGCCCTATTTTCTTAAAATAAATTACAGGCAGCAAAATCCTTTGCCTAGTCCTACCCAATAAAATGTTTTATTCCTTAATAACGAAATTGATCTACGAAGATTATTGAGTTAATGTTGGGTCCCACCAAGGAAAAATCAACGGTTGTGATCATTCCAAACGTGATGTGTGATATCACATCACATTAGAAAATAATCAAGAAGCCAACTTAAAGATATGCAATTTGCAAGGATTATTTACAGGGAAAATGACACAGAGACCCCTAACGTTTGAATAA
>MKYO02028132.1:57232-122340 GCA_002013955.2 Citrus medica | reverse complement strand
AAAAAAAAACAACGAAGGCCCACAAAGCATTAAGCCACCAACACAAAGTAAGAATAAAGTGGGAGGTGACTCCTTTAATTGCTTTTCATAAAGGCAAATTTTACACCGGCTGACTATTAAAAATTAATTGACTAGACATTGGACATGTTTGAAGTTGTGAAATTCGTTGTCCAATGCAATGTGTCTGCATTTTTAACTGGGTTTCGGTGGAATTTTGATAATCTATATATATATATATATATATATATATATATTCACTCTAATTTATTAGCTAGTTTCAATTACCTATCTTGAAGCCTGTGAATGAACACTCAACTAGAATTGGACCCCTACACTTTTTGGTGAGTTTTAGTGGGATCCCTAATCCTATCGCCATGTGAACTCGTTTTTGCCATCACTAAATGATGCTTTAGTCCTACAACAACTAGGCCCCATCACCCCACTGGCTCTCATGATTTTCCCCTCACTATATCGCAACTATTAGCAAAGCATGCCACCAACATCACACATGGTCTGCCACCACACTGGATCACCACCAACACATCTAAATATTGAGATACTCTTGTACCTCTAAATTATTTGCATTATGAAAGATCTCGTGACTATCATTAAGGAAAAAAAAAGAAAAAAAGAAAAAGGAAGAAAAGTGAGCCATGATACAGCTATTGTATAATAGGCATCAAATTTTTATATTACATTTTATAATTGTTTTGGTTAAATTTAGAATTGTGGATTATAAATGGGAAATTTTAGTTAAAAAAAATTGATAGATTTAGTGATAATTTTAAACAATAAAAAGACTATGTACTTTAGATAGACCACTTTCTATTAGCTATGTTATGATACGTTGCATGATTTTTACATTCTCAAGTAAAAAATTAATCAAGATAACAAAAACAAAGACAAACTTTGTTCGATCTTCTTTATTTTCACAAAATGCCGACTTTATGGAAGCAAGTTAACGTTGTATTGTTCTGTACCATTATACTCAGTTCTTAGTTTAAGCGCATACTTTTTTTCAGTGCATACATCTGCAACAGAGATTAACTTAAAAGAAAAAAAAAATTGTAAATTTAAAATATATCCCTAATCTCCTTTCGATCAAAATTTTATCATAATTTGATCTTCTACAACTAAAACTCACTCAAACGATTTGGTGGATAATAAATATAAAAAAGGTTAAAAGTAATCACTGACTTAGAATTAGCGATGCATTTTAAATTCAATCAAATGATTAAGATGGTACAAATTTAAGGGATCAAAAAGATTTCATCTTCATAGTGAGTAAATTAAAAAATGAAAGTAGTTACTAATTTGGGATTAGGAATGGATTTTAAATTGACTCAAGTGATTAGATGGCATCAAATTTAAAATGATAAAAAAAAGTTGAAAATCTTTAAAAATTTAGCAGAGTTCTTAATCAAATCCTTCGATCCAAGTAAATAATCACTACCGTCCATACCTTATCCAATAAAATTTAATTGATGTGAATGTGTGCCAAAACCTCAGAAGTTTTGCTAGCTATAAAATAAATCCCATGAAAGGGGAAAGAACCCAAAAGAAGTATAGTATATATTGAACCTGAATAGCTAAGGCTAAGCAACTTATTATTCTCAAAATCAATTTTACTCTGATCATAATGGAGAAGAGCAAGTCATTCCCTGAGTACTCATCGTCATTTTCGGGCGAGTTCGATTTTGACAACCAATCAAATTCGTACATTTTCAATGGACCAAGCAGCAAAGGAAATGGATTTGCAACGTCAAGTGATCCGGAGATTAAAAGGAAGAAGAGAATTGCATCTTATAATGTTTTTACCGTGGAAAATAAGCTCAAATCAAGTGTCAGAAACAGCTTCAAATGGATCAAAGGCAAGTTCAGTGATGTTCGTTATGGCAATATGTAAATTAATAATCAAAGCTTATAAGAGTTTTTGGCTCTCTCTCTCTCTTCAGGCTTGATTGCCTTTCTTTGTATAAAAAAAATCAGAGAGGAAGAATTTTCTCTCATGTGGAAAATCAGAAATTAAATTTTCTGCTTCATCGAAACCTATTGGGGTGTATTAGCTTTTGGTTAAAATATATATCTTTTTCTTCTACTCTTTAATAGAATTGATATTAGAACTTTAAGCTAATTTTGATTTTCAGCGTGTTTTAAGTAAATTAATTAAGTCCAATTTTTTTTTAAAAAAAGACAAGAGTATAAAAGAAAAAAAAAATTAAAACCTTATGATGTCAAACATGTTTTGTTTATTTTTTCAGGCTAATTATGTCTTTTTTTTTTTGTATTTTCAATCCTTAATTGAAAGTTTGTTCCGTAGGCAAATCAGGGAAAAAAAAAGCTCAAGATCATCCAATTAACCAATCTATATGTCTCTCCATCTTTTATGAACTTGAAGTAATTACTTATTCTTTCTTATTCCTTAGTTCTTGTTCTTTCTAGTACTTGGAACTTTAAATCCACCATCCTTTACCTTTTTCAGATATGTGTGTGTGACAATAAAATTTGCGTTCTGAAATCACTTAGATGATGAGTTGCATTTGCATTATTGAATCAAACGATTATAAACAAAGAATCACAAACAGAAATTGAAAAAAAGAAGAAGAAGAAGAAGAAAGAATAGTGTTTTATTTATATTTTATATTTTATATTTTAAGATTTCTATTAATCAACAGTCAGGACCTGAGCAGGTAACTTCATTTTATTTTGATTTTCTTCGGTCTTTTTTTTTTCTTTTGTAATAAATAAAAGAAGAGGGGACATGTTTTAAACAATTTTTCTCTTTTTGCCCCTCTGAAGGTACCTCTGTCATCTTATCCCATACAAATCCAAAAGTAAAAAAAAAAAGTGCTTTCTTCATTCTAATGTTATTTTCGTGTCAAAAAAGAAAAGAAAAAAAAAAGTGCTACACTGCTACTTGCTTTCGGCTAATGGATGAGTATTTTACTGGGTCACGCATTGGCCCCTCTGCATAATTTTATTTTGTTTTTCCTTTGATGTGTGGAAAAGCACTTTTGGCCATTAATTGTCCATGCAAAAGCAATTTTGACTAAAAACATGCACATTGATATCGAATGGCATAAAAGCAACCGTATGCGGCAGTTAAATTAAACATCCACTTATACTTGACACCGTTTCAATTTCGAATATAAATGGTGTGTTAATGGAGTGGTTGCTGGTACTTGATAAAATTAGCTGCGAAGAAAATGTTAATACATTTCGAACAGTTGGTGGTAAAATGATTGGAATGCGACGACATGTGTATAACAATTACTACACTCAAATGTTTCCTTACAAGGTGTGAAGAAAGAAGAAATTGAAGGGCAAGGATGAAATGAAAAGATCGTAAGAAAAGAATATGAGCTGCCTTAACAATTTGAAAAGTAGAAAATATCTCATAAAATATTTTCAAATTGTTATATGTTAGTTACTAGAAGAAGACAATTGTGATAGCGACAGATCCTTCCCAAAAATTACTACACATCAGCACAGTACGGTCCTCACTAGGACCACTCTAAAATATTAGCTTGAACTATCATCTGTGAAGTTAGCAGTTCTCTCAACCCAATTGACTCATTTGAAATGAGCCAATCTGAGATAGAGACAATGAGACATGCCATCAACAGAGGCAGTCTCACAAAGGACACGTATGCACCCTTAAGCACCCAAAAGAATCAAAACGAACAGTTAAAATTACTTCGCAATTCCTACCTGAGGATGAGAACAATCGATAACTTGACACGTGTTTAAAAAGACATAAAGATGTCCTCAAGGGCACATTTTTTTTTTTTATAAGGTCAAGCTAGTTCCACAAGAAATGAACGATTTTTCACTCCCACAACACTCAATTTTTCTCTAGTTCAAGGGTTTCTCTTAAACTCATCATATTCTCCAACACTTACCTAACTTGACCGTCGAAGTTGGTTTCGTCCCTAAAAAATTGTCCTGAAGAGAGACAGTCCACATCATTCACAAAATCACCACTCAAAGTGAAACTCTTATAATATTTTTAAGCTGAACTAAAATCAGATCAAAACACAAATATTTTTAACGGTTGTGTTTTTAATATTAAGCATAAAGTAAAACAGTTTGAAATAAATAAAATTGGAAACCTTAGGGGTCACTAAAGTAGAGAAATCAAAATTCTACACGAAGTCCATAAATCTGGGGCAAAAGGTCGTAATTTTAAAGTTTATCAGGTCAAATTGATACTGTTAAAATTACAGAGGCCAAAGTCCAAAAGAGATTAGAAGTTTGGGGTAAAAATTCTCAAGAGTATAAATGTATGATGCATCTAACTTCTACATTCAAATTATAAATTAGGCCCTGAAGTTCTTTCATTATGCACATTATATAGCTTTTAGCCTTTTATCTGTACATGTGTATATTTCTTGAAGTGGACTAAAAGCGTCAGAGCCAGCATCAACCGTGTACCCGGAGCAATAAAAAGAAAACTTCAAATGACAATTATCCAGAGAGGATAAAATGTCGACAAATTCGTGATATATCAAAGCAATATATGTTTATTTACTTGTATATGGTCCAGAGAAGGAAAAAAATGTGCAAAACCAACTATGAAAAAAGAGCAAAATATAAATGAAAATCACCAAAGAAATTAAAGAAATGAAAAATCTCAGCATCGCACATGGTCTGTACTCAAGCATATATAGATTCTAATTGCTTGTTTTGGTACAATTTTCTGAATTCTCTCGTTGATGCAGACCTGCTGACGCGGTTTAATCTGTACATATTACCACTATCTTCGTTGTGAGTTGTGGGACGTGTTTTGGAATTCGGTAATGGAGGCCGGTTCTTGATGTTCTTGGTACCGTTTGGATGGCCTTTATTTCTGGGTGACATCTTTTGATGATGAGAAGCTGCAACTGGGAAGAGCATAAAAGGCGGGCTATGTGACTGCTGATTAGCCTTTGTACCTGATGAGGCACTACTTGCACTGCTATAAGGCTCTTGGCCTTGAAAATTTAGCTCCACAGGCTTCTTTGAATCCTGAAACAACATAGAGTAAATGTATGCATTAATATAATTTGCAGCACCCAGCTGCATATTTTTCAGTAAATTCTCAAATGTAATGATTTTTTTTCTTCTTTACCTCTTTATTAGATAGAGTTTCTTCTTTTGTTAGCTGAGAGGTTTGATCTCCAATTCTACGCTCTAGGAGCGTTTTAGACCGGTGCTTCATTCTAGCTCTCCTGATCCTAAAAGATGAGAGAAGTAACAAAATGAGATGAAATAATAGCAAATATGAACTAAGAAGTGTAAGCTCAATCTTTAAGTTCACGAATATTAAAATGACGATCAATTGACTTGCTTTCTCTGTTGGTTGGCTTCAATCAATTCATCTTCCTTGTCAGAGATAACAGGCAGACCTGAAAGGTCGCAAGCCAATGGACTTGTGAAAAAGAACTGCAGGCAAGAGGGACGTACTAACATTAAAGCCAATCCAGTGATAGAATTAACAAAATCATGAAACATCATAAACAATTGTTGTATCGTCTTCCAGTTTGTGCTTACTTCATTTTTGAGAGCTGAAGCTGCAGAGCCGCGATATGCAGGATCTAGAGCAAGAAGGGTGCTCAAGAGACCCAAAGAAGATTCGGGAAACTCACTGAAAGCTTCAAATAGACAAGGCTTGTATGATTGTGGAGGTCTAAAAGTTGTAGATAGCCTGAGTTTTTTCCAATAATCCTCTGATGGTGAGCCACATAGCTTGAAAATCCTATGCAGTTGCTCAACCTAAAGCATCAAAACTTGACAATATGAGAAATCAACAAGTAATAGAAAGGCTCATCATATGCCAAGTCATAACAAAATCAAGGAATCTAGAAACCAAGGGTATGTTTGTAACTGTATTGCTTCTGCTTAATTTAACAGCTACCGATTTCATTCTTTAGCAGTTGTAGGATAGAAGTCAGAACACCTTGATTCAAAATATACTCAAAATAACTTTGATCAAACATGAACAAATTCAAAGTTTTGCTATGATCAATTGGACGCTGTTACCTCTGTTCTACCAGGCATGATTGGCCTGCCCAAGAACATCTCTGCCAAGAGGCATCCGGCACTCCATAAATCAATACCTACTCCATAATCTGTGGCACCTAAGAGTAGCTCAGGGGCTCGGTACCAAAGTGTCACTACTCGGCTTGTGAGAGGACGTTTTTTGTTAGGAGTAAAATAATTTGCAAGCCCAAAATCCGCAATCTTTAGCACCCCATTTTTGTCAATCAACAAGTTTGATCCCTTGACGTCTCTATGTAAAATCCCCCTATCATGACAATGCTGCAAGCCTGAAAGCAGCTGCTGCATATAACACTTAACCTGCATCAAAACTCAAGTTAGCTACAAAACAAACCAAAACCTCAAAATCTGAAATTTCTCAATGAATCAAAAGATAATTTTGCACCTGAGGTTCAGTGAGTTTCCCTTCATGATTGGAGATAATTCTAGCCAAATCTGTCTGCATGAATTCAAAAACGAGATAAAGACTATATTGCATACGCGATGTTGCCAGTCCTTCAAGCTTTACAACGTTGGGATGATCCAACTTCTGTAGTATCATAATCTCCCTTGCCATAAATTTCACACTTTCAGGTTCTGATGTGTCAAATTTGACCTTCTTCAAAGCAACAATTTTTCCGGTATCCCTATCTAGAGCTTTATACACATTGCTGTAGGTACCTTGGCCAACCTAAAACCAAAAATCTAACCCAGTTTAGATAGCCAGCAGTTACTTTCTCCTAATGGCAATTCAGCCGATAAGTAGCTAATTGAACAAAAAGCATGATATTCAATCTGTTTCATAAATCATAAAATTCAATAATTAAATTTACTTGATCAACATTTACAATCAATTAAAACATAAACAAAACTAATAGAATCAAGATCAAAATTTTGAGGGGAAAAAGGGAAAAAGAAATAATTACCTTATCAATTTTGTCATAAGACTCAGCACTTTTAGGAACTAATCCAGCCAAAACCTCTCTAGGAATATTATCAGTCAGCCACTTAGGCCACCCATTCACTAACTCACCATCGACCCCACCGCCACTTTTGCCGCTACCGGTGCCGTTGTCTCTTAGTCTTTGTTCCCCACTCACCTTCTCTTCACCACCATTTTCAAAATCATCATAATTCACCGGCAATTCGAGCTTTTGAAACCGACCCGTTTCCTTCCCATTATATCTCTGACCCGTTGACCTTCTGTGACCCATCAATGCCTTATTTCCCACGTAACCATTTTCCATTTTCAACTTGTATAAGCCCCCGCCCCCATGTGGTGAGTTCATTGAACTCTTGGCTTGTACACATCCCATGGCTTTCTGGGTCTAATCAAGTTTCAATATTTATTGATTCTTGATTGCATAAAAGAAGAAAAAGTGAGTGCAAAGAAGAAAAGAGAAAGAAAAATAAGACTTTTGATGACGAGAAATGCCGTCTTTGGCCGGCATTATTGGATTTTTGCTGTGCAGAAAAAGGTATATTTTTCCTTAAATCTTTTTATTCTCTTGCTCTTTGCTTTATCCGCTATTTGCAATTTATTTTACCCAATTTGATTTGATTGTTTATTTGTTTAATTTAGTTTTTTGACTGAACTGTTTTTGGCGGGAGGGAAATAAGCATTAGACAAATGGACGAATGGGGTTTGAACAAGTCAGACAAATGCATAGCTTCTGACAGTGAAAAGTATCAGTTCAGTACACAAATTTTCACTAATATGTTAGCCACGTCATTAAATAAATGTGGAGCCATCTGACAGGGTTTGCTCTGTCCTCGAGTAACTTCAGCCAATTTACATCTCGCTCGACTCTTGTCGAGTCACGAGGTTGCAATGGCCGTTACTTGTGCAAAAACCCATTAAAAGCTAAGATAATTTGTACACTGATGTTTCATCTCTGTATTGTAGCCTGCTTTGAGGTATGCTTTGATATTTTCTTTCTTCTTTTCTCCTCTCTGTTCAAAATTTGAAGTAATTTTTACAATTCAGCATTTAAAAAGAAATTGAGTTTTTGTGCTAATTTGATCATCTTTAGTAGCAGTCATTTGGTCCTCGAAATGTTCTTCGATTTATATTTTAGCTCCTAATATTTGTTACATTTAACTGGGTCCAGTTCCTTTTTTCCTTTTTTTTTTTCTTTACAAATTTTACCACGATGAACACTTGAACAGTTTCTTGTTCCCTGAGCGATATCAGGGATGAAACCCTTTTTCTTTTTTGTGACAGATTGAATGAACAAATCTAATGATATTTGTTTTAATGTTTCGTGGGTCACGCTTGTTCTCGTTGAAATTGCAAGTGGTATTAAATTTCATAATGGCTTCAACTAAGGCATAAGATAACATGATCGTTCTTTTCCTTGAGTACTAGAGATTTTCAAATGAGAAAAGAGAATCAGCTGAATGTTTTCACCACTTGCTACTGTGATCTTGTTCAAATTAAGTAGTGTTTGGCTAGCTAGAGCACTGTGCTCTATTATATCTGCTTGGTTAAGTGGAACAATGGGAAGAAAATGGGTTCATGAAGGAAAATAAAAAATGTACTTGAAAAGCTCAATCCCTGAACGACCTTTCTTCTTCTTTTCCATCTTTATCCGTATAAAGACGGAAAGAACGTTATGGATTCGTTATATTTCTTAAATTTTGTCGGATGCGAATACGATTCAGATTCAAGAAAACACATCCATATTCCATAGGCACACAAGTCCATATGCCCACACGCACATGCATACACATAGATACGTACGTACTCACGCTTGAGTGCACGTGTGCTAGGAAGTTCATTTATGGCATTACTAGTGAAAATAAATGTCTGTGTCGAATTGCTTGTGTTTATTTCCTTCTAATCATTATTCGGTGTGGCAGAATTTGAACAGTGGAGACTGTTTTTCTTTGGCATAGGGAGACTAAAATGAAACTGTAACTACTTTAAAGATTGGGTTCAGCTAAATCATGGACATGCACTGAAAAGATTGTAACTTATATTAAATTGTTTCCTGTTGCAGGGAGCTTCAGCAATTGAAAATGTGCCACTATCAGCAGTGGGAAGATGATTCGGCAGCTCTGAGTGAAGATCAAGAACCAAGAACCGAAAATGGCAATGGCAACAACCGCCGCGCTTTCATACTCCCATTCCCTATTGATGAGTGGGAAAGTAGGTTGGATGAATTAGAGGAGAGCATATAGCAAGGGTTGAGGCTCGGTTTGGAAGAATCCAGGAGAGAATGTTGTTTCTTCGAAAGGCATTGCGTGTTGTATCTGCATTGTTTATAGTTACCCTTGCCTATGCTATACACAAATAAATGTTGAGATGATAAACTGTTGTACCCGTGCTGCTTTATTTTTTTTGTGGTGGTATAAACTAGGCACCTTTTGCTTTTCATTATCTACGTTCATTCGATGATGCCCTTGAACTGCTGTCGAGTTTGGCTAAATTGGAAACATTAGATTAAAAGGAATAAAGTTTAGGCAATTAGTGAAGAGGAAAGGTTCAATGAATGCTGAAATATAGTCTTTTAATTGCGTTATATATCTTTTTAAGTTGTCTCTCTACACTAATGATGATCACAACCATGCTTTGTCTGTCTTTATAGAGTGATAATCAATAGTTACTGCGCTAGAAATTTGCGCTTTTTTTTTTTTTTTTTTCCTTCCCTCTTCATTTTTTCCCTTGTGCTAAAGCATCAGTGAGCATTAAACTATAGCTTTCAAATGTTATGTGATGTAGCAACCTTCAACAGTTGGCTGCAACTTGTTCGGAAGAAAGGCAGCAGCTTAACCAATAGCGGGTCACAGGATCCAAATGCATAATCAGTATAAACAGAGACACCAAAACTGTGACCAAGAAAATAACTAAAAGAAAAACTTCTACTCTTGCATAGAAGCTGAATTGTGACAATAAGGCTTTTCCATATTGAATTAATTGACTACTAAACAAGTATTTGAAGAAGTTGGGGATGAAACATTGAATGTGTTACAACAATTACAGAAAACAAAAAGTATGGACGGTATCAATGATCAAGCAGACAACTCATTCGAGATCTAGTATCCCGAAATTGGAGAGAAGGATCTTTACTTGATCGACAAAATCTGAGCCTGTAGCGTACTCTGTTAGCATCCCAACAGCAAAACCAAACATTGCCCATCTACCAGCAATAACACAAGTAGAGAATTAAATAAAAAAAATTAAACATGAATCCATCGAGCATAAAAGAAAAATATAAAAACATATATAAAGTACATTGTAGAAAGAGTTCATGTTAATAGGAATCCATCCAATGCGATAACAGCTATGACCAGTGGCAGAGCCAAAAAATCAAATTTGCGGGGGGCAAAATATTTTACCAATATAAAATACAAAGAAATAATGATGCTTGTATGCCATATCTGATGTTTAACTAGAAATCAAGGCTTTAGCCTTTAAGCGAAAGGCAGCAAAATGCCCAAATCATGAAAAGCTAAAATATGATTTCAGATATTTATTTTGTTTTGTATTCTTAATAATGAGTTTAATGGATTCCATTTAATTGGGCATGTGTACTTAATTTAAATTCTACAATTGGGCTAAAAATTATAAATGGATGAGATATTTTAAAAAGAATTTAAACATAAATTAATGAAATTATCAATTCAACAAGGGCAAATTTGTAATTTCAATTGAACAGGACAAAACATGTCTTCTGGAATTTTTGGGACATGCAGGGGGCAGCTGCCCCCGCAAGTCCGTTAGTGGCTCCGCCCCTTGCTATGACAAGGGCAACGTATGAGTTTTTCACTACTTAATGTAGACTAAATTGCAATCCCTCCAAAACAAGCCTAAAAGCATATCTTTCATGAGCACATTCATCCAGTCCAAATATAAAAAATTCGCTGCTCATTACTGAATCTTTTTTAAGGAGACTACAAAAGGCTTATTAATTTCACATACTAATCTGCATTAATCCAGATCGAACTCAGAACACTTAACTCTTAAAATTCAATGACAGATAAACTATATGCAGAATGCATAATTTCTTTTAGGATCAAATTATTAACAAGGTACATAGACCTTAGAAGAAATTAAGTGAAAGCTCTATGCCATATAGCGACATTACAGCATCCAAAGGAACTGTTGCTAGGAAGAGAAAAGGGAAGGAGGAAAGAAGAATTAGTTGGATTTCCAGAAAGAATGAAATTACTTAATGGCAGTAAAACATATTAAGAGAGTAAAAGGAATTAAATTTTAACTGAAGATATGGTCTAGGATGTCATTTCATGATTGGATGGGAGCACCAGACCAGTTTTGTGATGTGGTGCTCCAAGAGCGCCCAAGACTTTCTTGTTCACTGGCTTTGCACGTGAAGTCTTGCCGTCATAGGGGAAACAAAGAATCACATCTTGATCAAACACGTGGAGAGGCGGATAGAGGGACAGGATAGTTGTGCAGCTCATGGCCCAAAGAGCCTCCAATAGAACTTTTTATCCATAATATTTTCTCTCGGACACCTTGTCGCCCATTACCTGATGGAAATCTTCAAAATTCTTCGGAATATACACTAGTATGCAAGAAGCTTAATTAAATTACTCTACCTTCTTCTATTTTCACTGGTTGAGTATCATGAGAAATTCTGTATCAAGTTAGAAGATAAGGATCTAAACCGCTGTTACTAAAACCTCCAGTCCAAAGCAGTCCATCCATCAGCTTGTATTATCCTTTCCTTTGTCTAAAGCCATAATATTTATATCAAAATCTTACCAAGAATCTTCTCCATCAAACATGCATCAAATGTCTCAACCAAGTTGTCCATTTTCCAAAACAGGAAGGAAACACTAACCAGCAATTGCAAAACCCCTCACAAATTCCCGTATCAATTAATATTTATGAATATAACCCACATAGGGTATGTTTATAACTGTTGTGTTTGTTCTTAATTTTGAATGCACAGCAGCGAAGGCAACTAATGTTTCTAAACCCGCTCACACTTGATAACTCATTGATTTTCCATTTATGACATAATCATAAATCTATATAATTAAAACTGAATTTAAAACTTTGCAAGAAAGTAAAAGCATTACCTGCCATTGGCAATCTCATTCTTTCCAATGAACCCAAAGAAAGGGCCGACATTAGCTTCCTCAAGCTTCTTCTGCTTAAAATACTCCTGTAACTCCTTAGCCTTTTGTCTTTGAAACTCCAAAGTCACCACATTCTTGTCCTCCACCACAGCAGCCGGCTTTGGCGGCTGAGCCACTGAAGAAGACGGCGGAGATGGCGGCGACGGCTGTGGAGGTGATGGAGGCACTGGTTTCACCGTTAACGGTGGAGATGGCTCTCTTAGAGGAGGCGCCACGGGTCTTCTAATTGGCCCATCACCTTGAGAACAAGTTACGGTAAATGGACTAAGCTTTGTTCTTGAAATTCTAAAATTCGATGGATTTGATGATGAAGAAGAAGAGCAACAAGAAGACGAAGTTGGGACTCTGAGACAGGGGACTGATGATGCCACAGACATTTTCTTTCTTTTCTAATTTTGTTTCCCAGTTTCCTGATTTTGTTTTTGTTTTTCGCGTTGCCAGAATCAAAAGATGAACCAGAGCGTTGTGTGTGGATAAGGTGAAGCCAAGTTTTGTCCAGTCGGAGGAAATGGAATGGTTGGTTAATTTGGCGCCAAGCCTCACACTGCTTCTAGACAACGTGGGTGGCACGCGCAAAAACCCTGAGTGCTTTGGAACTGACGCGCCTTCCGTGAGAGTGGGAATCCAACTCTCAGTAATATTTTACATCCATCATCAGATTCAGAGATTTCTGTAAGAAGAAGTTTTACACTGTTTTAAATAAAAGGAACGAGAACTTTTACGCGGTGCGCCTTCCGTGAGAGTGGGAATCCAACTCTCAGTAATATTTTACATCCACCATCAGATTCAGAGATTTCTGTAAGAAGAAGTTTTACACTGTTTTAAATAAAAGGAACGAGAACTTTTACGCGGTTTTTTTTTTTTAATCCCTTCTCTTTACCATCCCCTCCATTACTGAAAATTGAAGGTGAAATGGAATTTCAAGGTTAAAATTTTAAAAAAAGAAAAAAGAAAAGAACTCTGCCTCTTCCTTGTTAGGGTGCCAAAAGATACAGGCAAATTAAAATTAGAAGAGAATTTAAATCGGAGAGAGTACTCAGGGAGAGCCGGAGAATATGTGAGATTAACATCCGAGGAAGAAAAAATATAACACATTAATTACGAAGAAAACAATCGAAAGTACAGTAAGGCATAACAAGAATGCTATAGGAAAACATGAAGCTCCAAGTGACAAAATTGAAATCCTCAACATTGAAATATAGACACAAATGATCAATCTAACCAAGGTGCCCAGAAATATGAAGCTCCTGGAGCTTCATTCTTCAGCAGAGATTAAAAGCTCACTTTCCTTCTTTGCATTGGAAATCAGCTGAAGCACCCAGCAACCAGACTGCATTAGTATTTTATCTGGAGCCCCGTAGCAATTTCAGAAAGGTTGAGTCCACGTATTGCCTTGGCCAAAAAGAAAAGAGAACTACATGATCGTGCACGAACAACTTCTTTCGATTCCATTATCAAATTCATCATCTGATCCGCCCATTTCACTGCCATTAGAAGAAACGAAAGAGAACAAGTCACCTTTACTTTCTGCATACACACCTGCTTAGCATGAGCTGAAGAAAAACATTCTAAACAACAATATTTCACATATGGATATAACTCTCATCTATTGAAATCAACCACATCTGATGATGAAACTATCGAAAGTGCCATGGAAACAATTTATGCTGCTACGGTTATATTACGACCCCAGAACTTGGAAGTAATAAATAAGCAGGATGTCAGTTTCTCAATGCAACAAACGACATGTGTACACACAGACATGCACAGTGCCAACCCAATACAAGTACAAGATGAGGGGAAAAGGACATGAGACATCTATACATAAGCAAGCACGTTCTTCAGATATGTAGAAAGGAATACAGGACAAAGACCTAGAATCCAAATCCACAGCATTGATATTAACATTGACTGGACCAGGATATGGAGAAGAAATGGTATAAGTATATTGAATGCAGCCGAGACTTGATCTTTGAGAAAACATAATTCTGCTAGCAGTAAGTTTCTGGAGATTCTAACTCTAGCTAGCAAACAAGCACCATCAGTTAATATGCACCTGTGAGTATCATCAAAGCCCTGAACTGTGCCAGAGTCTCATAGATGAAGCATACAAAATAGAGGTCTGAATATGTGATGAAGTTTGGTTGTACCAGGTCTAACGATAAAAAATTCTAGCTTTACATGAAATTTCTGACATACAAAGGGGGAAAAGGCCTATGGGATAATAGCACCAAATTCCTTTGTTTTGTTCACAAATTCACTCCAGTTGTCCACCCCAGTTGTCCACCCCAGTATCTTTACATAAAACAGTAGCACATCATATTAATTCAGTAGGAAACTTGAAAAACTACACACTTAGAGCAAATCAAATCAAAATAATAAGTAAGATTTGACCCCTCTTTCAAAGCATGTTTTAGAAGTCTGCCCCTAGGGGAAAATTTCAAATTTAATACAAGAAAAAAGTTTACTTTCATACAGGAAAATATTTTTAAAAGGCCAAAGACTGAAATTGGCAGGAGAACAGAACCACTCGTATCCAATGAGGGTTGATCAAACTTTGACTAAACTAGTAAAGTACAAAGTGAGAAAGATAAACTTGAACCTTCTTGTTCCTAATTCTTCAACAATTCATATGGGCATATAAACTTCTCTATGCGAATATGTATAGTACAGTGTAGTTCATCGTAATAAGAATATTGTTATTGATATCCTATTGAGCAGTTTGAGAAACTTGCTGAAAGTTATACATACTTCGACTGGCAAACCGTGTTCTGCCTACTCTTCACAACATATATGAAATACAATACTTACAGTTTGTAACCACTCATTGATCCTCAGAGAAACATTCAAGTTCAAGAAAAACACAATAAAAAAATATAAAGCGGATAAAAACTTATTTCTTCAAAAGAATTGGATTAACAGGA
Source organism: Citrus medica (assembly GCA_002013955.2). Lineage (NCBI taxonomy): Eukaryota > Viridiplantae > Streptophyta > Magnoliopsida > Sapindales > Rutaceae > Citrus > Citrus medica. The sequence continues at coordinate 107,287 of MKYO02028132.1, read as the reverse complement.
CCTCCCCAAGCTGGTTTAAAAGCAAAATTTCCTCAACCTCCAAACCATAGTCATGATGGAGGTTGCATCGCCTCTATAAAGATAGTTTATGAGAAGCAAGTGGTTGTAACTAGCTAAATGGAAATTGCTAAGGGCATGAGAATGTTATGCATAAGTAAACTACTACTGAATACTGATCAGCAAACATACTGTGTACCTAAGGTCAACATACAGCGGCATTAGCAGAGACAAACGTATAGTAAAAGTCAATATAGAAAAAGTCAGACCACACAGTGGAGATATTCCATTTAGAAATGAGATATTTCTCTTACCTGGGCTCAAATTCCCTAATCTCGGCAAGTTCACTTCCACAAATATCGGTCCACTGCACTTTCCTCCTTTCTGTATGACCAGCTATATCGTTACCTTTTTCACTCAATAAATCGTGCTCGTGCTCTATAACGTTCTGAACAGGAGCTGAATCGCTATTAGAAGGCTTCTTCAAGCTACTCTTGAGAGAAACCTTTACCACATTACCATCATCATCCTCAACATCAATCGAACGATCAAGTCGCTTGTCTAAACCAAGAGACGCAGGCGAGACATCCTGATTTTGGGCAGGTCCTACTTTGAGATGTGACGGCGAGTCGGGTCCTGCGGAAGCGCGACCGAAGCAAACAAAGGAAGCGCAGCCGCGGGAGAGCCTGTTCTTAGCCGCGGAAGCCAGCTGGAGGTCAGGGTCGGGGTCAGGTTCTTGGTCCACCAACTGGTACTGATTCCACGGCGAAACTCTCATGGGTTTGTCGTCGTCGTTCTTCTGACCCAAGAATAGAAGGGTCAGGCCCTTACTATACCCAGATGCCGAAGAAGAGAAAAACCCTCCTCCTTCCACTGCCAATAACATCAGTTCTTCTCATCTGGACACACAATACAATCTAATTTCTTAATCACCGGCCCTTCATCAAACGCATTAACTCACAGTCAGTCAACTTATCGAAACTCACATACTCAAAAATCTTCTTAGATTTCTCATTACATGCTCACGAAGATTCATAAGCAGAGATTCCCATCAATTACATGACATGAACAAATTTTAACTTTAAACAATTGAAAACAAAAATCTAAACTTTTTTTTTTAAATCGGGGATTTCCCAATATGCTAAAACTAAAAGAAGTTAACAATAATTATTCACTGAAGCAAACACAGCCAAGAAATGCGAGATCAAATAAAAATAAAATAAAATAAAATTTTAGTTGATTTTCTCGGGAAACAACGGAACAAAATAGATCAACGTGGAAAGGACGAGGGCAGAACTGACCACCTGACAGAAGAATTGACGGATCTGAGAAAGAGTGAGCGTAGTTGAGTGGAATTAAATCGGCGGCGCCGGCATGTTGGATCGAATTAATCGGCGAGGAATTGGAAATAGAGATTTTAAAAAAAGAAAAAAAAGTTAACTTCTGGTCGGAATTATTTAAAGAAGGATAGCGATGGTGACTCTCTCTTTCAGTACAGGATACTACAAATATAAATGGGGCCCTATTTTATTATTTTTTTTATCATATTTAATTTGGCGCCCTTAACTTTTGGGGCTAAAAAAAAAAAGAAGAAATGTTATCTTCTTTGTGGATTTATTTGAATTTGCAGTGAATTATGTAAAAAGTTAAAAGTTTGCTTTTGTTTGCATGCTTTTGTGCTTTGGAACCGCTGAAGTTTTTTTGATTAATTAGAAAGTACAATAGCTATAGTTAGTGCGTTATATGTAATGTAAGTAACTACTGCTTTAATGCATGTCAAGTTTAGATACCAGTAATTAAAATTTAAAAAGAAAAAAAAAAGCAAGCAAAATGGCAACATTGACCAACCAGAATTAAAAAAAGAGAAACAAAACCCGTTTTCTTATCTTCAACTTATATCTACTCACATAAATATTGAATAATATAAGATTTATTTACTGTTTATGTAAATGGTATAAGTTATATTATATATAACTTAATATTTATTTTAAAATTACAAAACTTAGGTGTATTAAAATTTTAAAAAATAAATTATAATATTATAATATTTGTAACTACTGCTCTAATGCATGTAGGTTTAGATATCAGTAAGTAAATATTAAAAAAAAAAAAGCAACATTGACCAACTCTGAAACAGTTGAAAGTAGTGAGAGGGATCGCTGCTAGAACTAAAAAAGAGAAACAAAATCCGTTTTCTTATTATTTAAAGCAAAATAATAATATAAAAAATTAAATAATAGAAAAAAGAGTCAATCGCCTGGAGTAATAAATGAAATTCGCAAAAGAGGAAGGAAGGAATTCCGAAGAATTAATGAGGACATTGAATGCCCAGATTGACCGACCTTTTGCTTTTAGCTTATGATTCAATATTCATGTGGCACAGTGCCAGGGGTGTATGATAAGTCAACACTGACCGCACAATAAGAGGCATTTTTTTTTTTTTCAAAAATTTTAATTTAAACTTCTAATTGAAAAAAAAAAAAAGGGCTCTAATTTTGCATACAATACAAAGACCAAAGAACAAGGAAGATGATGTAGTCCAAAATGGTCTTGTAGGTCTAGCCGCTAATGCAAGAACAGTGAGTGCCCTTATTATTACTAGGTATAGCTAGGAGAAAAGGACCACTAAAAACTTTAGTTAGTAGTTAGTAGGAGGTTTCTTGTGAATAAAAATGATGATAATAAATTATTTTGAAAAGGAAATGCGTGTGGTTATTGAAAGGAAAATGTCATAGAAAAAAGTTGGTACAAGTTGAAACCCATGCATATTAATTTGATTCAACAAGCACAGTGAGATACTGTCCCAACCCCTATTCCCAAACTTTGGTCAATTATTTGGTAAAGAAAGCCAACTGCTTACAAGTATTTACTTGAACGCGTACTACTATTGACCAGAATATTAGCTGAGGGGAACTTCGGACGAGTAGTGGGGTGAAGTCAAGCAAGAAATTACTAACGATGCTAATTACAAACTTAAGAATCAATTATGGGTAAATCTTTTGGGTTACGTTATTAGTGCACCTTGGGAAATGCATAAACTAGGTGTTTCAAGAAGATTATGAAAGTTTCTCCCTGTCGGATCAATGATTGAGGAATGGTCAAAAAAGTGAGTGCGTTATGGACTTTATTTATCTTTACACAATTATTCTAACAAAAGTCTTGAATTTTCACCAGTGACATGCATATGGGTTTCGGCCAAAAGATGGTCTTGTGGGGGTCTCTGGTAAAGTAATAACCCACAATGCTCTCATTTCTTTCTCGGATTTGCATTTGAACATTTGCTTTAGTCTTGTTTTGAATATCATGTAAGTGCAAATCAAATTATTTTTTCAAGATTCATAATGTTATGTGAGCGGGGATATCATTCCCTAAAGCAATGAAGAATTCCTGAAGTAATTAGAATAAAGAATAAGTTAGAAAATAAAAACTATACACACACACACGCACACTCCAATATATTACAAGACAAAGTAACTTAAATTAAAATATATGTTTTACTTGTATTTTAGTTTATCCTTCACTTTAACTCAAAAGATCATTTATTGAATAATAATTTTTATATATGTATATATATGTATGTATGTATGTATGTATATGTAAGGGTTAGGACAATAAACAAGTTGAGTAGGGACTCTCTACTAATCTAAATTGATGAAACAAAATTGATCGAGAGAGCATGAAACATGATGATGGAAGGTAAGCTGAATATTCATTTCTTGTCAAGTGTGTGTCCTTAGAATGGGCTTGGAAATTTTGACCCCACTATAATTGTCTAATACAAACAACGATCGTCAATCACGCCTAAGTGGATGCATCTTTATATTTTATTGAAAAAAGAACGCGGTCTGTTGAATTTCCATGAACATTATTAATACATTATAATCAAAATTTGAAAAAAAAAATTCTAAAAACATGATGCCAAAGGATTTTTTTTTCCTTTTAGCTAAAAACATTTTTCAACGACATAAATAAATATTTGGAAAGGGATCGAGAAAAACCAAAGAATGGGTGAGGGAACCATTGACACTATGGGGGTGGCATTTTTCCTGTTCCATTATAAAGGAGATATACAGAACTGCAAATTTACAGAGATAAAAGACCATAACATAAGCAACTCCAAAGGCACACAATTTTATATAACAAGCAGCATTAACTCAAAAGTTGCAGAACTAATTCAACAAAATGCCTGCTTTACAAAAGGCTATAAGAATCGAAGCTTACAGACTTAAAGAGAAGAATTGATCAAGTGATGAGTGAAGGTGTTCATCATATTGCTTCTTACCTCATGAGAACACACAAAAAAAAACCATTCTTCTTCACACGCTTCAACGAGTCACCAGCATCATCTGTTTATTCTTGTATCAAGTTGGAACCCTAACCAATTTCATGTGCCAACAACCATGAACAAAACAGCATACTAACTGCAACAGCCCGTCCAAGCTTTTTAATGACATGAAGCTTCTTGAAAGAAGTCATCTCAGCGACTTTAATCGGCATGCATGTCCATTGAAGAATCATTGGAGTTGGGAGGATTAGCATCCCTGTTTTGCTGATGAAAAAAGTTGGGATCGTTGTTCCGGCCTCCAGCTGTAGGAGGCATACCACCATTTGGATAGTAGCCTCCTCCCGGTGTGATTTGATAGTGCTGAAGACTCTGACGAATAGGGCTTGATAAAGCATTTGAGAAAACCGAATTTTTGGGTTGCTGATCGCAGTGCTCAGACCGAGTTCCCTGACCAGCAGTTTGGCCAGAAGAACCAGAAGGGACAGGGAAGCCAGGACTTGTGAACTGCATTGTGGGTTGTGAATGCTGATGTCGGACTTGTGCCCTAGGAGACATTGTTGGCTCCTCTACACTGCAATCTAGCTCATTCTGCAAGGATCAGAATGTTCAATTCAGAATTTTCAGATACAATAAATTATCAAAGAATCACCATGCAACATAGCAAATTCCATAATATCTATACAAGTAACAATGTCTCTGCAATCACTCATCATTCACAGAGAAGTAGTAACTGTACATTTAGAGACCCGAGCAACAATACCAGAATAAGTCTTGCCGATTGAAAGAAAGAGTATTGATCCCTTTGACCATCATTTACCTCTTTGTCGCTGGAGTCATAGGGCAGAAGGGAAACAGCTCACCCTAATAAAACATGGAAAATTTCACCAAGCATACGAACCCACACCAAGTTGACTATTTTATCTACATTTAATATCTTCCGTTCAACATTTTAGTCATACATCCCAATAAGACTATTCTGGAAGGTCCAATGACAGTTCCCTGCCAGTAAAAACATTTCTCTTTCATTTCCTCTTTAGATATTAAAATGGTTGAGCCTTCGCAATATTTTATGCTCAAAATCCTTTATAGCACAGGTGTTGATAAAAAATAAAAGGTGGTTGTCACAATAACAGCTTCAAATAGGAAACTAAACATCCACCACTCAGAGAAAGAATGTCATGTCATAAATGAATTAGGAACAAACCTGAATGTAATTAAGTACATCAACTGTTGTCACTCTTGATCCACCCTCTTCTTGTCTCCAAATCCACTGATATAGTTTTTCCTGAAAAATTAGACGAACGGGTAAATAAAAAATTTTCTCAATGCATTCCAAGCTATTTAAAAAGTTAACAAAGGATAGAGAATAAACACATAAGGGCCAAATGCACAACCAAAAAAATCTATTTTAACAGAGGAAAACTTCATTCGTCATTGCCAACAAGGACAGAACATAATCTCCAAATTATGCCAAAACGTTTAAAAAGCCAATTTTTTCTTTTTCATTTTTTGTTAAAGCAAGGTTTTAACCATAAACAATTAGAAAAGGCATAACAGCCACACTTGTCATACCAAGCTTACATGTGATCTGTCCCGATGTTCTCTCATACAGATAGAAAGAGGAAGAACAAGAAAAGAAAAGTGAATAGTTGCAAAATTTCAATCTTTCTACCACCAAATCTTCTCCCTTCTCATTCTCTACCTATTAACCATTAGCAGTCAAAAGTCAACCTACCATTAGTTTCCATCACGAGAAGAAAGAGAATTCTAAGTTGATCAATTTGGTTCAGATGAACTTAGTCAAGTCATGTGATAGAGATCAGCAACCCATGCTATTGGTTAATACATTAAGAAACAATTCCTTCAAGTAAACTATTCCACTCACAAGAATGCGTGGGATTTTGCGTACAGGTCTAGTCGTGCTCTCTAAACCGTTTGAGACAGAAACACTTCACCACCACCAACTTTATGCTAGTTGCATTCTTGCACCGCGAGTAACAATAATGATTTTTACAAATCCATACAAGCCAGTTGTCACAGTCACAAAATTTCAACAAATAAATAAAGAAACATCCACTTGAGCAAACTAATGAAACCAAAGCTATGTTCAGCATTATGTCTCTCTAGATTGGAATCACCAGCTAGCAAGTATAAAAGGGCGGTCTGATAAAAATATTAGCTGCAGAGTAAAGATGAGTATCCGCCTACACTTTAGCTATTATGCTTTCAAAGTTAAGCAGAAACACAAAAGTTACAAACATACCCTTCATGCATTACGCTTGTCCAACTAGCCAACACAAAATATCCATTTTCCCTATATAAAATTCCCTTTGCTTCTCATTGAATTGATTACAGAAAAAAAAAAGTAGTTTCTTCGACCTATTTCTTAAACCACCTTACACAAACAGCCAACTCAATCATCTCAGTCAAACAATAATACCCAATTCACAATTGCACTTAATCAATCAATCACACACAAAATTGAATCCAATAGCGGATAAATTATAACAGTAACACAAATATATTCTGATAAGAGTTAAATAAACCAAAGGGAACCGTACAAGTCCGTGGCGTTCACCGGCTTGAAAGGAGAGCTTTTGCTGGTTCATGGCTTGGGTATAAAGCTGTGAGAGCGAATTCGCGGCGCTGCAAAACGACGCATACATGCTCCGATCCACCTCGTCGAGACTCGTCGCAATCGATTTTCTCTTCTTACCCATGTTGATAAATGGTTCAAATTTTAGGTTTCTTCGAGCAAAAGGAGATTTTTAATGGTGATTGAAACGATTGATCGAAGAGTTTTATGGGAATAATACAAAAGCCTTTTTATCTACGGTTCCATGTGGAGACCGAATTAGGTGATGATACCCTCTTAGGTTACGTTTCGCATGGCAGGCTGAAATGGATTGGCTTGATTATTAAAATTTAATTGGATTTGGTTAAATGGTATTACATTATGCATTATTATCTAATATTTGGTAAGATATTATATTATTTTATTTTATTTTTTGTTATGAAAGAAATTTCATTAAATAAGAGAAATAGTCAACAGAGGACATAACCATAGAGGTGAAACATCCCTTCATTCTTCAGGATCTGACATAGAACCTCCCACCCTAACTACACTGTAGGCAGCGGTGTTCGCAGATTGACGCACAAAAGAGAATCTCACTTCTCCAATTAATTGAGCTAAATCTCTACAATCCGCAATAATTAAACTAAAACCATTAGAACTAACAGATTGAGAAATTAAAACAGAATACACATTTAAGCAATCTATCTCAATAATAATTTTAGATAACTGCAAATGATTTATCGAGCTAAGCGCTTCACGGACAGCCAACGCTTCAGCCTCACGAGGGTGGAAAGAACTAGGGAAACTCTGACACTTCGCTGCAATAAAACCACCTCCCGATTCTCTAATCACCCCTCCAAAGTTGACTCTTCCCTGAGATCTAAATACCCCTGCATCTACATTACATTTCAGCCAACCCACAGGAGGCTGGCCCCAACACACCGAGCTGCGACCTAACTGAATATCTTCTGCAATAGTGAAATTTCTCCTTTTAGCTTCTTGCCATTGGAAAAGACAATGGCCAGCAACATTTACCAGCCTTTGAGCTCGGTTACAATGATCATTCCACACCTTATCATTTCGATTAAACCAAAGTCTCCAACACAACATCATAGCTAAGTTACGATCTTCCTTACAGCAGCGGGTAAATATTTGCTCAAACCAATCAATCAAAGAAGAACTTCTCCCAAAAGTGCCAATAGAAGACAATAGCTAGCAAGAGTGAGCAAATAAACACTCCACTAAACAATGTAGCACAGACTCATTTAATATAATAATTTAAATTATATGTTTTTGTATGTGTGTACATTATTGCGTGTTAAATAAAATATTATCAAAATAATTAAATATAAAATTAATTATTTATCAAATATTAATAGTTACATAATAATCTAATGACAAATGGGATGTTTCTTAGTAATAATTTTGTTAATACATTTAATATATTATTAATTAATTATTTTACCACTAAATATTAATACAAATCAAAAAAGATGTCATAGGTAAAATAAAAAATAAATTATTTAATTTTTATGAAATCATGAATGGATGAGACTCAACTCTCTTTTTTATGGAGGTTTATTTAACTCCCCGCTTTAGGGGTAAAATAGATTTTCCTCCAGTATTAAGTTAAGGCATTGTTCGAGAAGGATAATACCGATTGTTATCTGGTTATAAATAGTAGTAAAGTTTTTATTGTAATATATATCAGTATTTTTTAAAAAAAATTCTAAATGAGCTTGTCAAACATTAGATAAATATTTATACAAAAAATTAGTATCCTACACTTTGTCCTACTCCCAAGCGTGGCCTTAGTTCGTAAGTTATGGCCACTCGTGTCCTACCAGGGTTGGGAAATTGTAGGGTTAGTCCACACTTTTTCAAGTCTCAAGTCGGAGCACAAGCCCATGTAAGTAGTGACAGGCCCATTGACAGCCCTTTCAAACTTGAATCGGTTAGGCTTAGGTTGGACCTAAGCTTGGGTTTCAATGATTTTGGTTAAGGTTGTAAGGTCTAGTTATTTCTACTAAAATCCTATATTCAACTAGAAATGATTTGGAGAAGCTTTCTGTTATCACAATTTTATACTGTATGCAGATGGAGGTTTCTACATTCTGCTGAGGCATTCGAAAGTAGGAATTTTTAGATACTATTCCGAGAACATCTATTCAAGAGCTGGCCATTTGGGTGTTATTCTGATGGGTGCAGGATACGAGGTTATCATTTTGTATCCATTCTTACTTACTTTCTTTTTTTCTTTCATCTGTTCTTTATTCTTTAACACTTAAAATTGTCTTAGTTGCCAAACTTTATATGTATAGACCAATTCAGTGTAGAAATAACATTTATTCAAGGTGGTAGATGCAATTCTTGGGTGGTGTCGCGGCTACACTCTTACTTAGTTGCTTTGCTTGTTTAATTTATGATTTGTTATGGCTTCAAGTCACTGGCTTAGGTTTTCTTTTCTTTCTTTGGTTTTTTTTTTTTTAATTTATAAATTGCAAAAACCCTTAACTAGACATATTCAAAGTGGGCTTCAAATTTTGGACCCATATCTATAACTCATGATACGGGCCGGACTTCAAGACTAAGCCTACTTTTTTGCCAACCCTAAGTCCACGTCCACAAGTTAATTGTAATTTACTGCATGGAAAAGAAATATTACTATAATTCTAAATTCTTATTATATCTTCTTCTTTTTTAATTATTTGTGATTTTCACTTGTTTATATCCTTCTATGAAAATAATTTGTGATTTGGTAGGAAAAGCAGGAAAAAACTTATGAAATATTACTATAATTATGATTATATCTTTAGCATGTTGTGCTTTTGTTTAATTTTTTGTGCTCATTTGTGATCTTTTGTCAGAAGACTAAAATATTGAGCGGAAAAATACAATTGTCCGAAAATTTTTGTGATAAGATGATATGTTAGAAAACATTGAGTGATAGAACGACTTGATTTATCTCATGAATTAAAAGTCTTATAGAAATGTACCCAAAAAACTTATTTAGCCAAGACTTGATAAAATCTTTAAAAAACATATAAAAATTTAAAACCTACCAATTGTTGTGGATGGCGATCGATTGATAATATCCTTATAATTTAAATCGGTTCAATTTTAGGGTTTAGTTCGGGTTTTACATAAATTGCTTTTTCACCCTATCGGGATCTACATCATTTGTCCTATATAAGATTTATAACTTTTTTTCTTTTTTCAATTAGCCAACATGCATAGGCCTTCTTCTAAGTGTGTGCGCGCGTGTGCGTGTCAGTGTGAGTATGCTTGTGCGTGTGTGCACATACGTGAAGTGTGAAATTGTGGGTTACAGGAAATAAAGAGTTTGGTTCAATTTGAGAAACCCATCTTTGTTGGAAATTCTATTGAGATTGACATGGAATTGATGGATACCGCACGCCACAGCATTCTTTCGAATTTGGTCTCACTAATATGGATCATACGAACTATGATTTATTGTCAAATGAGGTGTTCACGCATAATGTTAATATGAGAATTCTAGTTGACATGATGTGGTATCCTTATAATTTAAATCGGTTCAATTTTAGGGTTTAGTTCGGGTTTTACATAAATTGCTTTTTCACCCTATCGGGATCTACATCATTTGTCCTATATAAGATTTATAACTTTTTTTCTTTTTTCAATTAGCCAACATGCATAGGCCTTCTTCTAAGTGTGTGCGCGCGTGTGCGTGTCAGTGTGAGTATGCTTGTGCGTGTGTGCACATACGTGAAGTGTGAAATTGTGGGTTACAGGAAATAAAGAGTTTGGTTCAATTTGAGAAACCCATCTTTGTTGGAAATTCTATTGAGATTGACATGGAATTGATGGATACCGCACGCCACAGAATTCTTTCGAATTTGGTCTCACTAATATGGATCATACGAACTATGATTTATTGTCAAATGAGGTGTTCACGCATAATGTTAATATGAGAATTGTAGTTGACATGATGTGTCGCAAGTTCATACCATTGTTTCAGTGGCATGCGATACTCCAGAAGCGAACTCCAAGATGTAACTAGCCAAACATTCCAACCGCCGTGAATCGTCGTGTAAAAGGCAGCATTTATTACTTCACTTCTAAATGGGATGAAGCTATGAAGGTTTTTATGACAAAAACTGTGCCTAAGAAGAAAGATAAACTCAACTAAAAATAAATAAAAAATTCAATATACAAAGGGTAATTATATAATTAAAATAAGGAATAAAATAAAAGATACAAAAATACAAATTGCAATATGTTACATAATCTAATACACTGCATTAGATTTGAGTCCTAAACTCCTAATCGTTATTAAAAAAAACTAACTTCTTATTGTCATTTACAATGCAGACGGTGTGTAAATACACTGTGTAAGCGCACCCTGTAGAATATTCTGTGGGATATAAGAAAGAGCCATGGACCGTTTTGAGTTTCGGCCTACCTGGGCTGCCGGGCAGACAGCAATAAACTTATAATTAATAATCTCTGCGAAGGTCAAAATATGCTTTAAAGGGGCAAACAAAAAACTCCATTATTTATGGGGTCGTCTTGCGCATTACAAATTTGAGTACCTGGGCTTAAGAATCAAGAGGCCACAACAAGGCAGTAGCCCAACTGAATGATAAGTAGTAATAGAGAATTTGAGGACCAGGCCTTGAGAATTTAGAGGCCATAATAAGACAGCAGCCCAATTGATATGTAGGTACTAATAAGTGTAAATAAATAGCAAAAAATAGTAATACACTTTCAATAAAATTACTGTTTTATTTGTATGCAAATAATGAGAAAATTAAGTTTAGGAGGGCACGTCAGCTATCACTTTTCTTTGGAATCAAAAATTCAAAACAAAAACTCATACTTATATTGTAGATAAATAGAATAAGAATGTTAAAATGATTTTTGAATTCTATTTATTTACCACATACAGTCTCTGAGCATCTTTTAAATTTTATTGTCTTTTGAAAAAGAAGTTGAATTTTTAAATAATATTCATGTGAAACGACATTGTAACTTTTTATTTATTTATAATATACAGTCTTTTTTAAGATACATTGAAGTGAATTCTTTATTTCTCCATTATGCCTTATTTTTCCCCCAAAAAAAAAAAGAATGGGACATGTCAACTATATAATTTAGCCATTTAGGTCATGTTTGGGGTTAAGCTCATGTATAGCTAAGTTATAGCATTACATTATTTAGTAAACACTAGTTGTTGTAATTTAGAAGTTAAATTGACTTGATTTATACTTATGCGATGAAAATTTTATCATATCTTTACAAATTTTGTCCAAATTATTACTCAAAAATTATATTTAATTCATATTAGGTCATCTTCAATGCATAACACCATTTTGGTGTAACACAAACACCAAAAATGTACATTTTTCATACTAAATTACTATTTCATCCCCAACCCATTTACACCAAAAAGAAATTCTTCTTTTTATTCCTTTAATTCTCAAGAATTAATTCAATTAACACAATAAATATTACTATTAATATAGATAATTAAGTAATAAGTAATTTTATATCGATTAAAAAAATATAGATAATTATTAAATTTGTATTTAATTAACTAAATTAGTACATTATGAAAATTAAACATTACATTAATATAGAAAAATACAATAACAATAATAAGTGCATTTTGAAAATTAAACATTACATTAATATAGAAAAATACAATAACAATAATAAGTGCATTATGAAAATTAAACACTACATTAATATAGAAAAATACAATTACAATAAATAACAACAATAATATAGAAAAATACAATATAATAACAATAATACTCTAGTTATTCGAATTACTAAATTCATCTCATAAATGATCAATTAGTGCATTTCAGAGTGCAATGTGAGCCTCTTTATTATTGATTTGTTTGTGTTGAGCAAGAAATTCTTCAAATCTAGTATTCTCATCTACGCTCATATCAACGGTTGGTATTGGGGCTTGCATCGAGTCATTAATTGTTGCATTAACATCACGTTCATCTTCGATTATCATATTGTGCATAATATTGGCCAATATTTTGATGATATTGGAGGATCTAATAATGATCTTCCATATTACTAAATAATTTTTCTAATTTATGCTAGTAGTAGTAGCTTTTTTAATTTGTGTTAATTTAATTTTGTAATATATAATCTAGTAATTAATGTTATTGGCATTTTATTTTTATTATTAATTTTTGTGTTGAATATGTTTATTTAAAATATTATTATAATATTCAAAAATTAAAAATGAAATTAAAAAAATAACAAAAATAATAATAATAACTTAAAATATTATATAAAATAGGACACATATGTAAATAAACTAAAGTAATAAGAATATTTGAGACTTTTTTTTCCTAGCACCAAATATGATGTAATGAATAGTATTGCACCATATTTGGTGCAATACTATTAATTACACCATTTTAGTGTTGATTTTGGTGCTACATTAGAGAAGTGTTTTACACCATTTTTGGTGTAAAAGGTGATTTGGTGATGTATTTGGTGTTGGATTGGAAATGCCCTTATTAATTTTTGTTTTATATTTATAGTTTTCTTTATAGTAATTATAATTTAAAAGTTACAATACCACAATAACAAATATAACCTTAGTTTTATTTTTTATTTTTAATTATATATTTCTTAGTCGAGCTTTTATTTAGCCAACAACTCAAAATATGTAGTAAGATTCTTTATTTTATTATTATGCTTATTGGTAATTCGATCCCATCATGTCTGTGATGCTAAGCAACCAATTGACCCAAAAGCTTCCCTTAACATGCAAGGCTGATATAGGCATTAAGCTCTACGTTTATCTATGGAGCTTCTAGTCACACTAACTCAAATGCTATGCGAAGTTATTATTTATATAAATAGTGATTATATGAATATTCTCACACAAGTTCTCATTGTATTTTATTTATTTATTCATTTTTTCAATTCTAGAGTCTCGTAGAAGTCTTTTGTTTAATTTTTATATGCACGCAAACAAGTGAATCGCATTATGTAGTGAATGAATCAACCTTCTAGAGCTTTCTCTAATCCAATTCAATCATTGACGATGAAAGTTCTATCAGACGCGACAGTATTTATCATCACCAGCCGTCCAATCTTTCGTCAGAAGTTCTGTCACGATTGCCTATCAAAGAGCGCCATCGCGAAAGCGGGACCCACCAAGAAAATTTTGGACACGTGTAAAAACGTTCGTAGGCCTCGCTTAATGTGATTTGTCGTTTGAGATTTTGATTCATTTGACAATTTGACAAGGAGAAGTTACGATGATGCGTTTGCTTACACCTGTAAATCGTTTAATAATTTGTGATTGAACCGACAAAGCCGCCACTTATAATTTTTTTAAGAGTTTTAAATGCGAGTGCGTAACCGACATTTTATCTCCTTTGTTTTTGCCTGCTGTGCCAATGTTTTTGTTTGTTATCATTCTAGATTGTTCTATTGAGAGAATCATGATTACTTATTTAATAATTTTTTTCCCGTTTAATCAAATTGGAATCTCCTAAGAGGCGCTATGTTAATGGTTGTAAAAATATATCGTGTCGAGAGAAAAAATAAAAATTTAATCAATTTTCCTTTTCCCTTAACGGATTTGACTTGATATTAATCTATTTACGACTTTAATTTGTACATGAAATTAAAAGGTAAATTTTCATTGACATCTCATTATTGTTGGTTTTCTATATACGTTTCAAATACTTCATTGTTAAAAATCTCTTTAAAGTCCCTGTTAAATCTATTAAAAGTGGTATTGCACATTTGCTTTGGATGAGCTATTACATAAAAATTATAATTATAATGAATAGGGTTATTCTTTACAACATTTTATACAATACAAACAAAAATTCAATGCAACCAAAATCTAGAAAAATATACAATCAATCCGATATATCAAAGTGCAATATAATTAAACTTTAATCTAATAACAAAACGCCACAACATTAAAAATACTCATATATTTTTTATATTAGAGTTAAAGAAGAATAAATTGCCAACCAATCGAACCATTGATTTACTGAGTAAAAATATTAAATTTTTGTGAATGTTTATTTAATTTACTCTTATAATATATGACTTGTGAGTTCTCATCATTGATATTTCTTCTCATATAAGAATACATATTATCTAGTTAAACATTAATTTTTAAACTATCCTACAACATAATTGATTAATCTCTCCTCAAATTTAGAGTTAGCCATTGTTCAATTTAATGTAATTGCATATTCTTCTCTCTCTCCCCCATCCCCTTTTTTAATTTTTACATATTTTTGTTATAACGAAATCTATTTTTTAAATAGAATGGAAACAACCTTATCCAAGACAAAACAAGATAAATCATTTTAGTAAAATATTGTTTGTGAGGAAAAAGATCCAATTACCGAAAGCACAAGTGAATTCGCACACGGTTTAAGAGTCAACGGAGATATTAATACAATAAGTCCACAAATCAAAACTCCGCACGCGTAGAGCATGAACTTATCTCTTAATGGGATGTGAGAATACATGGTCATCCATCACCATCTTTACACATGCGGCACCACAAACCATCCGTGATATCTTAGGCCGTGGCCCCACCAGAAATCAAGCGGAAGCAAGTGGGCGTGAGTCGAAGAAGATCAGAGAAGATATATTCCTATCACAGCATTGCGCCACGTGTGTGTGAGGCGAGATCTAAGTCGTATATATCTATAGCTCTCCAGCGATTGGCTACACGTCACCAACTATTTTTGGTTTTCAAAAGCAAAATATCTGCAGAGGGTGCGTCGACAACCAGATATTTCTAGTGGCTGCCCGTTAATTCCCAGCCATTGAATCTGTTAGCGTGTCGACTCCACGGTGGTTAGATTCTTTTCGGGCAGCCATTGACGGTTGCCCTTTTTGGGACTCAGAAATGGGGCACACGCGACGAATCGAATGTACTATTTCTTTTTTCCCGGTTTAACTCGGTCCTCGTCCTGTCCTATCAACAGAGACTCGGCCGGAGTGAGAATGTGAGATGTCGAAACTCGAAAGTTTGAACTTTGAACCTGAAAAGAAGAAGTAAAATCTTTGGGGGCAAAAAAAAATCAAATTATTAAAAATTTTAAAATATTCAATTGTTGTGTTTGATTATTTTGTATCTAATAAAATTCTACAGGTTGTATCCGAAAACATTCAATGTTCATCATTATTATTTTTTCTTCATCGTGTCTTTTAGGATTGGCACACGAGCCCTCGTCCGCCATTTAGTGTTTTATCATTAGAAATTCTTTGAACATTTGTAAGTACGTGTCAAAACAAAAAAAATAGTTAAAATCTTATTACATATTTGAAATTTCGTGCAGCGTGTTCCCTCCACTTCAGAGTGGAATGTTATGTTGGTTTTAATCAACCCCCCCATTTACAAATTGGGACAAATTTACAAGTATTAAACTTTTTTTTATTGACCTTTCCAAATTAATAATAAATAAATAAATAACTTGCTTTGTTTTTGTTCCTGATTGGCAACAAGTTTAGTGTTGTTTTACCTTTCGAAAGTCAATGGATATTGACCAATGACATCTTATGTGCCTATCTCTTTCTCTCCTCTTTCAAAACCACTATGAGAAATTTATAATAAATAACTAGCACATCTTCTATGATTAGTCACAGCCTATTTGCATCAACTAATATGATATGCATGAAGTCAAATTATAAGGAAAAGGTTTATATAATGCAAAGTTAAAACTTTAGTAAACTCATAAATGGACATCCATATGTTTATATACATGAATATAAAGCATAATGCACTACACGTCAGATGAATCTCTCGTTTTTTTTGAAATAATGTGCCCAAAGTTACATGTTCATATGTCACATGAAAGGGATTTGTTACAATAGTTAATTTAGCTACTTTCTTTTTTTTTTTATGGGAGGGGTTAAAAAGAAGGTGGTGTATAGTATTTGAGTACATTAATTTTGTAACTTTCAGGTTTAAAATGAAGAAATTGTGACCTTAATTGTTAGATTCTTAATCTTAATTATGAGTCGTTTTGTCTTTGCAAAGTTAAGGCGTTTACATGCACAACAAGTTTTAAACTTGACATTATATGTTAAATTGTTTAATATTCATACTATGATTGAAAACTCCATTCCTTCAGTAGTATCAACAGTACGTTTTTGACAATTTATTTATATTCTTTTGAAAATCTTAAGGAGTGTGAAGATTAACATTGTATTACCCATCATATTATTTATATGATTTATTTAATAAATTATTTATTTTGATAAAATTTTGTATGTAATAATAATATAGCACATGACAACATAAAAATATGTCATTTAATTGACACAAAGCGAACACTTCTATATATAAACCTGTCTCTTATACCATATAATTAGTCAAATCATTTTAACTCTAATAGCTCAGGAGACTAAGGGCCAGTTTGGTAATGCTGTAATTTTTAAAATAATTACCGTTAGCTGTGCTGTATAAATAATCAGTTGTGAAGATAATCAGTTAAGTGTTTGGTAAATTTTATTTTTAAAAGTACTGTGAATTTTAAAAGTAGTTATGAGTATTTGGTAAATCTTATTGTTAAACTACTGTAAGAAAATAAATGACTAAAATGTATATAATGTAAGATAAAATTTACTTAGACATATAAAAATGTACACGTATAATAATATAATAAAAATTGAATAGGCATAGAATTGCTTATATATAAACAAACCCAAATAAGACAAACCAACAAATATTATAATCAAAATTACATTGAATATGCATGAAAAGAGTGATGAATCACTTATTGATATTGAACATGGTGATGGAACACATATTGGATCTTGCTTTGTTGCACTAGAAAAGTTTTGATAGAACACAAAATATGAAAGAAATAGGGTAAACGAAAGGTGTGTGTTAATTATAATAAAAATTATTAAAATATTAATTTTATTTTCAATTTAAATAAGGATAATTTTGGGTTTAAGTAATAATTGTAAGGATATTTATGGAATTATATTAAAGGATAAAATTGATTTTCAAAATCAGAATCTAAAAGTTGTTCATTCCCTACTTTTCAAAATCAACTGTAGGAGGAGCTTATTCTGTCAAAAGTGATTTTGAATTTTTTTTACCAAACAACAAAATTAACTTTTAAATTTTTAAAATCACTTTTAACCCTCCAAAAAACAATCCCAAACGGTGCCTAAGTAAATTTCACTACATGATAACATTTTATTATGTGTAACAAATAATTTTTATTATCTTTTTATATTAGTATTTTTCGTGGATAGAAAAATTATTGAAGAATCAATCATGCGGGGGGGGGAAAAAAAAGGCATGAGATTTGCATCCATTGAACCATGCGTGTTGTTAGGCAAGAGCAAACAAGCGAAAATCAAAATGGCTGCAATAACGCAAAAAAGGATACTAATCGACGAAGCCCAGAAAGAATAAAGGAAAAATATCAGGCGCGTAATACCTTGAAGTTGCTGTCGCCTTTTAAAAGCAACGGCCATGTTACTTCGCTGCTGTCACATTTGAAGCCGCGCGGTGCTTGCTTACTACAATATGTTACACGTGTACGGTCCAGATATGAGGAAGACGTACACCTTAGCTTGAAAGACAACAAAACTCCTGCGGAAATATCTTCTCACAAATCAGTTCAAATATTAATAAAATATTTCGAACAGCCCAACATCCTCGTTGCAATAATTTATTTATTTGTGGGGATAGCCACTTGCAGGAGGGCAACTTCGTCATTTGGCAACATGACTCTTATTCGCCATTCTGGTCATGCCCATGCATGCATGCTGGACCTATACATGCATGCATTTCGCATGACGTGGCACTCTGGCCTCTAAGGTGAGAGGAAAATATCCTTGCCACGTATGCATCAAATCTGTGCTAAGAGCACATCTAAAGATCTCTCTCTGCCAGAACTACAACCTCTTAATAAATTCCTCTAAGTAATGTATTTATTTATTTGCAGAATAATAATATTATTTTTTACAGTGACGATTGTTTACAACCAATCAAATTTCCATAATAAAACTTGCAGGAGCTCACGAATTCTTAAAGCGACGCAGGGTTAGATTTCAGGCACTTTCTCCAGTTTCATTTTCCTTTTTTTTTTAATTTTTAATTTTATTGCAATAATTTTTCCTCTATTTTGTTCTTTTGATCTTGAAAGTTAATTTGATGCTACGCATTTTTTTAGTATTATTATTATTAATTAAATATGTGTGAAGTTGCTGCTGTTATTTGTTGAAGATTCTTCTATTGTTTATAAGTATCAGCTGAAATGAACATAAGGCTGAGGTTTTGGTGATTTTGAAGCGAAAATAAGAAGGGAAGGAAAAAAAAAAGAAAAAAAGAAAAAAAGAAGAAAGTTGTTTGCTGGTATAGTGATATATGCTTTTTTTTTTTAATTCATGTGAATGATCTTTTACCTTAAGTAAGTTTTATATAACTTTTGTTATCAATTTCATCAAGTCTTGAGATTATTTTATTTACATAGATAAATCTGATTATCAGTAGTACTGAATTATTTATTATATTTTTCATTTCTTTTTTTGCAGAATAGTTTTGAGTACGAAAATTATGAAAATTTTGGACGTTTGAGACTATTTAGAGACAGAGGCTAACACACTGTAGTGAATTCATTCATTTTAAAGAGTTGCGGTAGCAGCAGTAGCAGCAGTCAACGATTCGTTTTGCAAATTATAGTAAAGCCGACTTCATTTTCTTTTCATCACTGAATCTTGGGCTGTTGTTTGGAATGTTGAATTACGATTTTTTGATTCTTTAGCGGTTTCAAAGGAAAATTTTGTTTTCCTGTAAGTGACCGGCTGAAAAAGAAAGGACAGAGTTGTACGATAGTTTTTGGTAGATGGCCAGTTCATCTGAGAGGTGGATAGATGGACTTCAATTCTCATCATTGTTCTGGCCTCCACCACAAGATGCTGAGCAACGCAAGGTTTGATGCTCTTTCCTCTCTCAATGATTCTGTCTCGTTTGGATTTTGTTTTGATGAAAGTTCAAAACGTGAGAGTTGTAATTTTGCTGCTATCTGTTAATTTGTGGGAAGAATTGCCTGCAAAATAGAAATGTGTATTGGAGAGAGTGTTAAATTTAATACTTTGGTCTATTAGCTCTTTGTGTATTAAATTTTGGAACAGATGCCTTTGTATGTATGGTTGCTGTCATATTGGAAACCAGTAATCAAAATGAGACGTTTCTATTTGAACAGAAGTGTAGTTTCCTTATTCCACGTTGTCAGCTCATTTGAATTTTCACTATTATGTGATTATTATTGGCGATTTCACACAGATTTAATCTGTAGTTATCTATGTGAGGTTCAGCTGCAAGAGCGTCCATCTGAGTTCAAGTTGTTATGGCCATTCATTCTATCTCTTAAGTATAGAGTAACCTTCTGTGTGATGTTTGTTGGTTTTGTTACCCAACACTGTTCTTGTTCTAGTAGTGAGGTATGTTCTATAAAATACCTTATGCCGACTAAAGTTGCCATAAATTTGTTTAACCTACTAAAAGTATGTCAACTGAGTTATTAGCCTTCTTTTATTTCGGCCTGGCCTTACTATTTTGAGAGATTAAGCATGCCAGTAATATATTTACCATTAATCAGGCTTTCAAATGCTCCAACCTGGTTCTAAAATAGTTCTGTAGGGGAAAAGTAGGTGGTTTAGTGGATTTTATACTTCCTTTTGAAATAACTTATGAGTTGGTGTGTGCAGTTTCCTGTTGGCAGGCTGTTTTTTTCATTTTGTTGACTAAACTGTCTTTCTAGTTCCAAATTTCTACAATTATTAATTCCATGTTTTCTCTTGGCCTCTCTATAGATTCAAACTACAGCCTACGTGGAGTACTTTGGCCAATTTACATCGGAGCAATTCCCTGAGGAAATTGCAGAGGTATATGCTCTGTCTTTGTGCAAAATTTTCATGTGCAATGTCAATGGGAAATATGCAGATCTGATATATTCAGCGTAGTTTGACGCAAATATCATCAGGAATCTCAAGATTCAAGGATTTTCAAGTGATGTTGCTTACTCGTTATATTCTTGTGCAGTTGATTCGTAGCCATTATCCACATAAGGAGAGGCGCCTTTTTGATGATGTTCTGGGTACTGATTCTTTATCCATGTTTGTTTTAACGAATAATTGATTGCTGCGTTCAAGAATTTCTTTGCCTCTTGTTTATCGTAAAAAACAAGACCTTTTCTCACATAAAGACTTCTTTATTGTATTTAACAAACAGCGATGTTTGTCCTTCATCATCCGGAGCACGGGCATGCTGTTGCTCTTCCAATTATATCATGCATCATTGATGGAACGTTGGTGTATGATAAGAGTAGCCCCCCATTTGCTTCTTTCGTTTCCTTAGTTTGTCCAAACAGTGAGGTATGAGAACAGAACTGATTAACCTGGTGAATCTTTAATTATCTTTTTCCCTTCTAAGTATATTCTAAGCATTATTCATTCTTGATAGGCTGTAATTTGTAGTGTACTTTTTAGTTGATGTTCAAATTTGTTGAATAGAGAATTTAATATGCTTTTCAACCAGAGGAAAACCTTATTGGTGCTGATTGATACAATGACATATTTCTTTTCACAGAATGAGTACTCTGAACAGTGGGCTTTGGCTTGTACGGAGATTTTACGAATATTAACTCATTACAATCGCCCAATATACAAGACAGAACAGCAGAATAGTGAATTTGAGAGAAGTAGTAGTAGTAGCCATGCTACAACAAGCGACTCTAGGGATGGCGAACTGAGCAATATGCCTTTGGTGCAACAAGAGAGGAAACCTTTAAGGCCTTTGTCCCCCTGGATTACAGATATATTGCTTGCTGCCCCCCTTGGGATCAGAAGTGACTACTTCCGGTGGTAAGTAAATTCTTCAGTTCTGGCATATTAGCAGTTAACCAAAATTTGGTATAAGATGATAATCATTACCAATTGGCAACAAAACTTGTCATCAAACTGAATTTTTGCTCTTTTGCCTGGCAAAAATTAGCATTGTCCATTTCATTAGGTTCTTTCTTTTGGTTTATTATTGGATTTAATGCCTTGTGGCTCACATGCCCGTCGATTGATCAACCCTTCCACCTTTCTTTGTGTTACAGGTGTAGTGGTGTTATGGGAAAATATGCAGCTGGTGAGCTCAAGCCACCTACAATAGGTTAGTTGAATTTTGTGTTATTAAAGATGTGACTCTTCTTCTTTCACGTATGTGTGTGTTTGTATTTGTATTTCTGTGTGCGTGTCATTAACTAGCAACTGCAGTTTAAAGAAGGATGTTGATCATGAGTCCGGTTAATTGACTGATGTTGTTCTTAGCATCTTCTCGTGGATCTGGAAAGCATCCTCAGCTCATGCTATCAACTCCAAGGTGGGCTGTTGCAAATGGTGCTGGTGTTATATTAAGTGTTTGTGACGACGAACTTGCTCGCTATGAGACTGCTACTTTAACAGCTGCTGCTGTCCCGGCACTCCTGCTTCCTCCTGCAACAACAGCATTGGATGAGCATCTAGTTGCCGGGCTTCCAGCACTTGAGCCATATGCACGCTTATTTCATAGGTAAAGCTCTGAACCTTCAAGGGCATTTAACCGGCTTTTTTTCAATATTTTGTTCAATAAATCTATGGGCACGAACATGAGTGTGAGTGTCTCATTCCTGTCAGGTGCAAATAACCTTTTAGCATATATTTTTCCGAAGTCACTCATTGGAGCACAAAAGAACTAGTGATTAAATCCATAATGAAAATGATACAGGTTAACTCAGAAATGATTTGCCACGTGTTCAGCGTGCTGATCAAGTATCTAAATGTGTAAACTTGTACAAGTGTCCAATCAGGCCCTGAACATGAACTAATGGGTTGTCATTTTTACAGTTCTTGAATATGCCCATCATCAACTATGATGCCCTACATGTTATAATATCTATTTAATTGTTTTATAAAATTTTTCTGAATTAGATATTATGCATTCGCAACTCCAAGTGCCACCCAGAGACTACTTCTTGGACTTCTAGAAGCGCCACCATCATGGGCTCCAGATGCACTTGATGCTGCGGTGCAGCTTGTAGAACTTCTTCGGGCTGCTGAGGAGTATGCAACTGGTATAAAAGTAAGTGGAGTTGCGGTATCATGCTTTGATTGCACACTTTAGTTGCGGTATCATGCTTGCGTTTTCTCAATATTTATCCATGACATTCAAACTTTTGGTATGCTTTTACTCTGTAAGAGTTTCAGTAATCATTAGTCTGAGAGAATATATTTTTTCGTAGATTCTGATTCATATATTTTGGGAAGTAACTATATGCAAATATTTTATGCTTTTTACATCTCACGACTTTCCTGGCTTTCTGGGGCTTGTCTGGCCATGTATTTTTGCCCTAGAAATACTGTATTTGACCAAAACCATAAGAAGTGAACAATGGTCAAAACTAGCCCAGTCCAGCTTGAAAGAACTATTTTTATTAAGAAAAAGTAATTATTTACGTGAAGATATCTAAAAAATATACTCTTATGTAGATAACACATTTTAAATTACTTTGTTATCCACAATTATTTTTCTAAGGGTAAGGATAGGACAATGCATGCGATATCTTAAGTGCTGGCCCATGGCTGAACTTGCCAGGCCCATTATTAACCCAACTGTAACTTGCTTAAAATATTCCATGAAACTGAATACTACTTATTCACTGACTAGCGTATTGGCATCTTGTTCTCATCTTAGTGGAGCTGCTCGCAAAGACCATTGCCCGTAGAAATGGATTCAGCTTGGAGATCTAAGTTTGCAACTGTGATTTGTTTTTGGTTTCTGAAATATGTGCAAATGGTGGGGATGATGATCTTTTAATGGGACAAAGGTTTTAAGCCTTGGGATTTAGCTAAAGAAAAGGTCATACATTAAGTTGCTGACATTGTTAGACACAGGTTGTAGAAGGACAGCCTGCAGAAGTTCTTGAAGTTACACAGTTAGGGCACATGGCTAGAAAAGGGCTTGGATTAGCTGTAATCTGATTTAAGCATCATAAGGATCTGTTGCCTTTAGAGTTGTAACTATGGAACAGTGGTATACTCTCAGTGTTCCATCTCCCCTCCCAACCAACTAGTAGTTATAAAAGAAATCAGAAATGAGAACTGCTTAGATAGAAGTAATTCTGTTTAACACAACACCTTGAGAGATAATGAGCGAAGTGGGGCAGTAGCGCAGCAAGGGTACCACGGAGGGGAAGTCAGAGCTGTCGAATCGGCTTCTCCCACAGGGAAAGAAAGCTTTTATAGTGAAGCTAGCCTATAGCTTATTAGGCGCCACAAATAGCATCTTACAGTTGTGGACCCTCCACAATTACCTCCTGAAACAGTGCCACCACAATTAGTGAGAATATTTTAACTTGTACTTTATTAATTAGAGGTTAAAGCGGTAGTATTAACTATCTGAAGTTTATGTAACACTTCACATCACCAACCGAAGTGTTAAAACATTGTGTTGCTGCCGGAGGAAGGCCTTGTACTCTTCCTGGTGTTTCCATTTGAATCCTTCAGTTGCTCCTTTGATAGCGCTTTTGTTGCTTTCATATTAATCATCTATGGGCTTTTTAGTTAGAAAAGGTACACCACGTTAAAGCTCCTTTTTGTTCGACGTATAGGTAAATTGTTCTCTGGTGAAATATCCGTAGTGTTTAATGCTTTAGTTTTTAGAATCGTGTCTTTTAATTTTTTTTTAATTTAATATCAAATTCAATTTTTTTTTTTAATTTGTCATTTGTTTGGCTTACCGTATTGCCTTTTTTGGTGCTGTAGCTCCCTCGGAACTGGATGCATTTGCATTTTTTGCGTGCAATCGGGGTTGCAATGTCCATGCGAGCGGGTATAGCTGCTGATGCTGCTGCAGCTTTACTTTTTCGCATACTATCACAGCCTGCGTTGCTATTTCCCCCATTAAGGCAAGTTGATGGAGTTGAAGTTCAACACGAACCTTTGGGTGGTTACATTTCATGCTATAGGAAGCAGGTACTAATTATCAGTGGCAATTTTCAGCTTACTCTTTCATTGCTCATGTTTTATGCTTGTGCTTGCTATAAAGTTCCTACTCTGCTCTATTTGTGTATAATATACATGTACATACATTCATACATATATAAAAAGACATACATACATACATACATATATATGTTGTGTTTGTGCTGCATATATTTTTGCTGTTACTGATTATCATCCTAAAAAATATCTCCGAACAGATAGAGGTGCCTGCAGCTGAAGCAACTATTGAAGCCACTGCTCAAGGAATTGCATCGGTGCTTTGTGCTCATGGCCCTGAGGTGGAATGGAGAATCTGTACAATATGGGAAGCAGCTTATGGCCTGATTCCTTTAAGTTCCTCAGCAGTTGATCTTCCTGAAATTATAGTTGCTACTCCATTGCAACCTCCCATATTATCATGGAACCTATACATCCCTCTCCTTAAAGTCCTGGAATATCTTCCTCGTGGGAGTCCTTCAGAGGCATGTCTCATGAAGATATTTGTTGCCACTGTCGAAGCAATTATTAAAAGAACTTTCCCACCTGAGTCCTCTCCAGAAAACACTCGAAGGGCAAGGCATCTCTCGGGCATAGGATCTGCCTCTAAAAATCTTGCTGTGGCAGAGCTTCGAACAATGGTCCATTCACTTTTTTTAGAATCATGTGCCTCTGTGGAGCTTGCATCACGCCTACTATTTATTGTCTTAACTGTGTGTGTTAGTCATGAAGCTCAGTCCAATGGGAGCAAGAAACCAAGAGGTGAAGAAAATTATTTTCCTGATGAAAGCACTGAGGACTTACAGAAAGATCTGAGAACTAGAAAGGTGAAAAGACAAGGGCCTGTAGCAGCATTTGATTCATATGTTTTGGCTGCTGTCTGTGCTCTTGCTTGTGAGCTTCAGTTGGTTCCTTTGGTCTCAAGGTGTGGTAATCATTCAAAGTCCAAAGATGCACAAATTCTAGCCAAGCCTGCCAAAATAAATGGAAATTCTAATGAGTGCAAAAGTAGTATTGAATCAGCGATTCATCATACTCACAGAATCTTGACAATATTAGAGGCGCTGTTCTCACTGAAGCCATCCTCTATAGGCACATCATGGGGTTACAGTTCAAATGAGATAGTGGCTGCTGCTATGGTTGCTGCACATGTATCAGAACTGTTTAGACGGTCCAAGGCTTGCATGCATGCTCTTTCTGTCTTGATGCGATGCAAGTGGGATAATGAAATTTATAGTAGGGCAACATCTCTGTATAATCTCATTGATATTCACAGGAAAGCTGTTGCATCGATTGTTAACAAGGCTGAGCCATTGAAAGCACACTTAATGCATGCACCTATTTGGAGGGACTCCATTGCATGTTCTGATGGCCAAAAACTACATAAATGTGCGAAGGGTGGCTACTTCGATCCAGAGAATGCATCTTCATCACATTGTGAAGCTTCATCCCAACCAGAAATTCATCTTAAAAGTGAAGGAGCTTCATGCTCGGATGAAAGCTCAGGAAATGGTTTGGGTAAAGGCATTGCAAGTTTCCTAGTGGATGCTTCAGATTTAGCCAATTTCCTCACTATGGACAGGCATATAGGATTCAATTGTAGTGCACAATTTCTTTTAAGATCAGTACTTGCAGAGAAACAAGAATTGTGCTTCTCTGTTGTTTCACTACTATGGAACAAGTTGATTGCAGCCCCAGAAACCCAACCGAGTGCTGAAAGCACTTCTGCCCAACAAGGGTGGCGACAGGTAATCTAAAATGTTTCACACCTCTGATGTCTATTTTTTAATTTAATTTAATCCAGGTTATTTGCACACGATACAAATCAAACAACGTATATAGTAACATGCATTTGAGATTAATTTTCAACTATATTTTATGAAAATAAATTAAATGATAAGAACCTGGAAAAACGTTGGCGTACAAGAAGCTTTTTCTTATAAATTAATTTGGTTCTTCAATTTGACACACTTTTATTGTTTCACCAACCAGGCTTATGTGGTACAAAAGATAGTGAAAATAAGAATTGTGGTGAAAAGAAATAGGATAGTTGCTACACTTTGCTGAGCATCAATAAACCCATTTATTAGTAACTAGCTCTTACAGGCTTGCCAGAAAACTTGCATGGGAAGATCCCGGTGGACAGTCCAACATAATCATGCCATATGTTCTAAAATTTTCTCTCATTTAATAGCATGATTGGTCAATTTCAAAATGAATGTGTTTATGTTAAATATTATTGGATGGGCAATGAATGATGTATCCATCCCACCGAAGTGTTTTCTCAAGGAGTGCTTCAGCTTTTCAAAATCCCATTTTAGCATAACCGTATAATACAAGTTGCCAAGTTCAGCCTAGTTATCACCAGCCTTCACCATAGAAGCCTCCTAGCGTAAGACACTCAGATTTACTAAAATTGGTCTATCTTGCAAAGCAATTGAATTGGTGAGATCAACAAAAGGACCTGTGCTTACTCAAAGAGAAAATACTTGGGAAGTATGTCAGACCATATGTTGTCGTTCATTATGGTGCCCAAATGTGATGTCTCACAATCAACAGCGAAATGCATTTCCTGCAATAGTCTAACCTTGTTGGGACAATTGTTTAAATCTTGGTCGAGCTTTTCCTTCACAAATTAGTTGGGGGGTTAATGCTATTCTCTTCCTATCTCCATTACCTTTATGATCTTATAATTATATATTCATGCATTATGTTGATTCATTGCTAGTGAAATAACCTCGATTTATGTAACCAATATACATGAGACCTATGCAGTTGTTGTAAATCACTATCAATATATGTCTTGACCTTCTATGTTTGTTTGTGCAGGTGGTTGACGCACTGTGCAATGTTGTCTCGGCATCACCCACAAAAGCGGCTACAGCTGTTGTTCTTCAGGTCCACATTTTGTTCTACTTGTAAATTATTGCTTGAAATAAAATTGCTCACTTTCTTTTTGGCCACTGATTTGAACATTGCCTGATTTTGCTAATGGTTACTCCATCTTGTAAGGCATTAAAAGTACCAATCCCAATTGTGTTTGTAGTGTTTCATTCATGCCTTATATGGATGGAGGTGTTACTTAATAGATGTCCAAATTAGTAGCCTTTTCCTGAATAATATTGCATTTCAATTGCTTCATTTGTTTAGTCACGTTCATGCCTCGTGTGCTTGTCAGGCGGAAAGGGAATTGCAACCTTGGATAGCCAAAGATGATGATCAGGGTCAGAAGATGTGGAGAATCAACCAGCGGATTGTAAAACTTATTGTGGAGCTGATGAGAATTTATGACAGTCCAGAGTCACTGGTAATATTGGCAAGCGCATCAGATCTGCTTCTACGTGCCACAGACGGGATGCTTGTTGATGGTGAAGCTTGCACACTGCCACAACTTGAGGTAACATCTCCTAAGAATATATTTTGAAGTCTCCTGTTTCACCCATATTGCAGACGTAGTCTATCTTCTTGTTAAGCATCAGAAATCTGCCTAGTTGAAAATTTACCGAAGCTTAGATAATAGACCTAGTGCTATATTTGCTTCCGAAAGCATTCCCAATGCTTGGTTGTCTTATTGGTGTTCCCACATACATTGAATTGGTAGTTACTGGAAGCAACAGCTAGAGCAATTCAGCCCATCCTGCGGTGGGGAAAGTCTGGATTAGCAATTGCAGATGGTCTTTCAAACCTTTTAAAGGTAAAAAAGAATAAAAGTAAAACTATTACTACAGTTATTTTGGTCTGGAGTAGCATTGTTCACTTATACTTTCCAACAATGTTTGCAGTGTCGTCTACCTGCAACAATCCGATGCCTTTCTCATCCAAGTGCCCATGTCCGCGCACTGAGCACTTCAGTTCTTCGTGACTTTTTACATACCAGTTCATTCAAATCAAATATTGAGCAAGTAGAGAGAAATGGCATCCATGGGTCTTCCTTACACTACTTCAATATTGATGCAATTAACTGGCAAGCTGACATCGAAAAATGCTTAACTTGGGAAGCTCATAGCCGACTTGCAACAGGAATGCCGATTCAGTTTCTTGATATCGCTGCCAAGGAATTAGGTTGTACAATATCTATATGAAATAAAATAACCTACAGCAGTGATTTGAGGTTTGTGATTATAATTTATTTTTCCAAGTGAGATTTATGGATGGTAATAACCAGATCAATTGTTTTGAAAGATGTCATTTGGTTTTTAATCTGTGTTTGCTCTTCAGGCGTGTTTGTGTATGGTACTAAAGCAAAATAGATGGGGTTGTGATCACGGTCATATGTATTGTTATATATAGGCTGAAGCTCTAACTTTGCTGGTTAGATTACTAGATGTAATTTAGATTGTCTGCAGACCTGGATTGGATGAAGAGACAAAATTAGGGTGTGTTTGGGATTGAGGTGCTGTAGTTTTTAAGCTATAATTGTTATGAAAAAAAATTATAATTATAAAATAAAAGTTAGTAATAAATAATAAATGTAAATTTTAAAAAATAATTTTAATAAAGTTATTAAATATATAATAGATTTTTTATTATACAAGTGAAAAATTATATTAAGGTATTTTTTAAAATTATAATAGTTAGTATTTATTAAATATTTTAATGGTTATGTCTTAGAAATCATGTTTCTATAGTGTTTTCTTGTTTGCCACTATTATTTGACGATGGTAAATTAAATTATTGCATAAATCAGTTCTTGTAAATCGTAATTAAGCATAATGAGAAGCTCAAACTGCATTCTTTCTTGACATTTTGGCCATCACGAGCGGGGAGAAACATCTCTATAATCGTTGTGACGAGCTTTTGCGATCTTTTTATACCTTTAAGGGAAATTATCAGTTACATATTCTTAAATAACACTCTTATAAAATATGTGTGAATATTTTTTTAAGTGTATCACTTGTATATCCTAAGTTGACAAAATACTTCTGTCGTCCATCAATTTATTAACTTTTATTTACAAGTACTGATATCATAAGGGTAATCTAATCTTTTAAGATGGACGGAATTTTGATTAAAAAAATGACATGTCATCCTATTTACCTAATAAAAAATGACATGTCATCCTATTTACCTAATAAAAAATAACATGTCATATGATATATATTGATAAAAATGACATGTTATTCTATTTATCGGATAATTGTTAATAATTGCTAAAAAATTACTTTACAACTAAATTTACTCCTCTAAAATTTAACTTAAAATTTTAATTTTAAAAATCTACTCCTCCAAGCTCCAACTGAAATTTTTTATGGTATAATATGTATAATTGTAAATAATACATTATTAATAATTTTTATGGTATAATATGGATATTTTTTTATGGATAATTGTTAATAATATGTATCATTAATAATTATTTTTTAATCAAAAAATTTATTATTAATAACAAAATAAAAAAAATTGTGTATTGAAAATTTACGTTAATTTTTAGAGTAAATTTATATTTTTACCTCATTTTGAGTTTCAAGGGCGAAATAGTCAATTTATTATAATTCTGTTAACCTTCTAATAAAAATTAACGGATTGGTGGACGGTATAAGTGTTTTGTCAACTTAAAATATATAAATGATACACTTAAAAAAATATTCACACATATTTAATACATATATTATTTAAATATACATGACTGATAATTTTCCTACTTTCCATTTAATTTGTAATGCAAGCCTTGAGATGCGCAACGAACAATTTGGAATGATAGCAGATAACTTGCGATCCTTGCAACATTCAATGCGTTGTCTAAAAATCGACCGTCCACATATTCAACTTTAGACAAGTAACATTCAATGCGTTGTCTTATTATTTCTGATTGTAGAACCTTGGCTCATTGCTTAAAAGAAGTGACTTTCTCTTTTGTTCGGAGATCTGCGAATACCGCCGTCCATGTTGTGGTTAAGGTGAGGTGTTCTTTGTCAGGTCCGGGTGAATGGAGACATATTCCACCACCCTGATTATTTTCTTATTTGTCTGTTTAATGAATTTCTCATTTTCTTTAGCAGATAACTTGCGATCCTTGCAACATTCAATGCGTTGTCTAAAAATCGACCGTCCACATATTCAACTTTAGACAAGTAACATTCAATGCGTTGTCTTATTATTTCTGATTGTAGAGCCTTGGCTCATTGCTTAAAAGAAGTGACTTTTTCTTTTGTTCGGAGATCTGCGAATACCGCCGTCCATGTTGTGGCTAAGGTGAGGTGTTCTTTGTCAGGTCCGGATGAATGGAGACATATTCCACCACCCTGATTATTTTCTTATTTGTCTGTTTAATGAATTTCTCATTTTCTTAAAAAAAAAAGATTATTATAATTATAATTATTTGCTTTTTCACATTAACTATCGAGAAGTCCGTTCATACTTCATGGCGAATAAAATGCTAACCAAGTATATTTTGATTCAATCAAATCTTTGTCCGATAACAATGTACATTCCTTCAAAAAAAAAAAAATGTACATTGAAATATCAATCAATGGTACCCTAGAATGAAAATAAATTTATGTACTTAGAAATTTTCTTAATCAATGAAATATGAACTAAATACGAATAAATATTAGTTTAGTTACTATATTTTGATTTAACTGTTTATTTAATTTTTATATTTTAAAAAATATCTTTAAATCTATTTGTAGGTAAATAAGTTACATTCTTATTTTATTTTTTCTTTACTTTTTTTTAAAATATCCTTACAATGATATTTTTAACATTGATTAATTTATTTAAAAGATTTATTAGTAAATTAAATAATAAATATCAATATAAAAGAATTATTAATTTTTTGTACTTGTACAATAATCTTATTGATAATTTTATTTATCAATAAATTAATATCAGCCAACTTAAAGTAATACTTAATATCCTTACAATAATTTTACTAATTGTAGCTATTTTATAAAAAAATTAATTTATCAAATTAATCCTAAAATTAAAATACTAACATAAAAATATTCTCAAAATTTTATGTTACTTTTAAGGATACTTGATAAATTAACATTTTTTCTTTTCATTAATATTCTTGAAGAGATAAAAATATTGTTGTAAGGGTATTATTGTAAAAAAATAAAGAGAAACTTTAATAGTAAAGATATTTTGAGATATCTTTTAAAAATATATGGATAAAATAAACACTTTAGTCAAAATATAATAACTAAACTATCATTTATCCAACAAAATACTAATGCTTGAAAGCTATTTAAAATAAATAAATGATTAGTTCAATTGTAGCAACTTTAAGAAAAATTATTGATAAAAAATCAAAATAATTATTTTTAAAATGTATAGAGGTTAGAATAAATTGAAGGATAAAAAAATATACAAATATAATGATCAATATCATAAAAAAATATGGTCCCAATTTATATACAGTATATGCCTGGATTTATGAAGCTTGAAGGAGGGCACAATCGTCAGAAAGCAACAAAAACCCTAAAAAGAGTGAAGCAATTGCATCATATATAAAGAACTTAAAAAACCCTAAGCTGACTTCTCAGTTGGCTTGGCTACTTGCTGCAGCTTCATCTGTCGCCGAAGAGCCTCTCTTCTCTTCATCATCAATCCTCACAATCGAAAATGGTAAGTGGGTTCTCAATTTATCGCCTTAATCTTCTGAAAAGATTTCATCTTTTTCTATTATCTGGGATTTTGTTCTTTGGTTTGAATATCGATTAATTTTATGTGGGTTTTGATTTTTGAATGAAGTCTCTGGTGGCGAACGAAGATTTTCAGCACATTTTGCGTGTGCTGAACACTAACGTCGACGGGAAGCAGAAGATTATGTTTGCCCTTACTTCAATTAAGGGTATTGGAAGGCGACTGGCTAACATCGTTTGCAAGAAAGCTGATGTTGACATGAACAAGAGGTCTGCCTTTTCTTCTTTTTGTATATGTTTTGCTGCTGTAAAAAGGAAAAAAAATTAACTCATGTATGTCTAAGGTTTTGCTTCGGTGAATATGGTACTTGTGTTTTCCTTCAGATGCTTATGTGGTTGTTTGGGACATTATGCAGACTTTAGTTAAGTTGGGTTTGGAGATCGAGATTTTGTTGGATGAAATCGTTAGTTGTCAAGTATAATTGGGTTGGCATTGGAAAACATTAGTTGCTAAGAAAAAGTGTCTTTACGATTTAGAAGCACATCAACGGGTGTTTGTAAACCCATTCTTAATTTAGAGGAAAGTTTGAAAAATGTTTTTAAGAATATTTGAAGAGATCTACTTTTTATGACATCTCTGTAGTGTTGATTTTATGTTGTTTCTTTGTGTTGTTTCATGGCCATGTCCATACAAGGATGTCTTCTGGTGTATTTGACAGGTTCATTTGAATCAAGTGTTTGATTTGCCGTGTTATAAAACTTAACATGATGTACCATATTGGCTTTCAGGGCCGGTGAACTATCTGCTGCTGAACTTGACAATCTCATGGTCGTTGTTGCAAATCCCCGACAGTTTAAAATTCCTGATTGGTTCTTGAACAGACAGAAGGATTACAAGGATGGAAAGTATTCTCAGGTTGTATCCAATGCACTGGACATGAAGTTGAGAGATGATTTGGAGCGTCTGAAGAAGATCAGGTAACTTTTTCTTGCCATGTCTTTGTTTGATGATTGGATTTATGGTCAGCTGCTCCCTCAAAATTGTTTTAAGATGTTTATAAGTTCAAAGGAAGGAATAAATTTTGTTTGTACTTGTGTCTTGAGAAGTCTACTTCGCGATGATTTTAAAACATAACTGAGCATCCTTCTGAAGTAGAATTGTTGCAATTCAATGCTGAGATACTATGCTCCTGCGCCCGACTAGACTAACTGAATATTGGGGTATGACATGAAGCAATTAAAACATAAAATATTAGCACTTCTCCATTACAGATGGTCTCTTAAGCGAACAAAAGACTAACTGTACTGGGTTAAGGCTGTATAGTAGTTATCTTTCAAAAACATCTCAGGAACTCTCCTCTCGCCTTGTAAATATTCTTTTATTCCGTACGGGCTGTGTTCTGAAACTTTTGGCCAATGAAAAATACCTACTAATGTCACATCTTTCATGCAGGAACCACCGTGGTCTCAGGCACTACTGGGGTCTTCGTGTCCGTGGACAACACACCAAGACCACCGGCCGTCGTGGAAAGACTGTTGGTGTCTCCAAGAAGCGTTGAGCTGTCCTTTATCAATGTTTTGAACAATCTATACACATGTTCAGGAAGAGTTTGGACTTGCTATTGCTGAACATTTGCATCAGACAATATTAGATTTATTTTCTTTTCTTTGGATGGGTTTTAAGCATTTGAACTGTCTGTCTTTTATCTATTATTTTCTCTATGGTAATATTTTTATTCAGATGTTTTGCAACATATATTTCATCTCCCTCTTTTATCTCATTGAATTTTGAGCTCTTTTGTTTTGTATGTATTCCTGAAGAATTAAGGTGTAGCTATCTTGATACGAAAGCTTTAGTTGTGGATTTAATAAGCTCAAATGCCCAATATTGAAAAAAGCAAAAATTCTAACTTTTGAGATCGAAATGAAATAGATGTGATTTACTTCTAATCAAATTTAGACTGGTTGCCCATTTAGCCATGCTAAGTTGTCCATTGTAGCTATTTGGTATGAAATGAATAAGGGTTCCCCGTAAAATTCTGATAAAATCGGAGGCTATTATGACTTAAAAAGTTTTGTTGTGTTCTGATCAAAATTACTAGCGAAGATAGTTGGCACAAACTCTTTTGTTTTGATAAATTTATGTTGGAATGGATGGTCACAACATGAATTGAAGGATCCACGTCTCCGATCCACTAGATAAAGAAAGAACATGAAGTGTGAACAAGCGGAGATTACAATGGGAAAAGAATAATCACCAAAAAATTATATTTCTAATACAAAAAGGTATCCCTATCAAAAGAGGTATTTTTTTTTCTCTAAATAGGATTCAATACAAATACAGAACTAAAGTTGACAGAATGACGGGCAAAAATAATTTGAATCAAATGGTCGAAAATCTAATTTCAAATGATCAATGAATTTCCTGAAATCAGCTATGTTTGTATGCTCAGTGTCATCCTACTTAGACTTTCCCATCATGTTCATTGGATTCTCCCAAATTACCATGTTTTTGTGGTCTGGTTGTAGGAAGTGAACTCCGTCGTTCCTTACCACCGGGCTTCGTCGAGGCATTGCTGTACCAAATCATTCCAAATACAGCAATGATCATACCCAGAACCACATGCAAGTTGAGACCCTCTTTTCCAAAAAATAAGAATCCCATGATCAATACGAGTATTGTCTTCATATGACCGAGTACTTGAAAGGACACAGCTGTGAATCTGCCGATGCAAATGAACTGGCTGAGGTTGGTCCCTACAGCTATCGTGCATGACAGGATTAGGAAAATCTGCAGGTCAAAGCACAGATTAGCTACCAGAGGAGATTCATTCAATTTTATGAGACAAACATAGAAATTTTTCTAAGACTAACAGAACCAGTAAGCATCATATGAGGGGCTACCAGGCTACCACAGGGTCATGAAGCTTCTATAAACCATTAAGTAATTATAAAACTTCAATTAAAAAAGCAGATTGAAATTCCAAAACCGATATCATGACAGTTTTCACTGGCAGAAGCTACCACTACAGCATGTTAAGTCCTTTTATGGACACATACCAATCTAAGGCTCTGCTTGGTATAAAGGTATTGTAACTTTTTGCAGTGGCAAAAAAAATTATAACTATGAAATAAAAGTAAATACTCTGTAGTAACTATGGCTTTAAAAAATAATTTTGATAAAAATAATAGATATTATAGGTTTTTTCATCATACAAGTAGTGGATCAAATCAACTCTGCTTCCAAGCTACAGCAACTAGTGTTTACCAAACACTTTAGTGCAATAACTTTTAAACTACAGCTGCCCAATCTCAGTACTAAACAGGGCCTAAATTAACAAATCCTATAAGGACCAAATAACATGTATCACTCAGGGGGCAGCATAACATCACCAAACTAATACAAACAAGTTTATGTATAAATACTTAAATGAACAATTTAACTTCCAACATAGAGCAACAGATCCTGATGTACTTACCACTGAGGCTATGTTGTAGTCATAGGCATAAATTCTTTTGTCTGTCAACCAATTATCAAGAAATGGGCCTATTACCAACAGTGTTGCAGCTTGGGCAGGAGCAGTATGTCCCAATAAATTGAAAGAAGTAAGTGAATATTTCCGCTGAAGGTGATGTACATACTGCACTTGAAAAAATGCTAGCACTATTAATCAATCCATTTTGAATCATACATAAAAAATTGACAGAATTTTGAAATATATGCACAAATTAATTAGCCAACGGTAGAGATCTAGAAGGTTGAAAACTCTTAAGAGTGCTGTGCTGAGGATGAACCACTTACATACTGTTGAATAGAAGTGCTCCAAACTGCAATTAAGGCAGCTATGAAGCCTTTGGCATTGACACTCACATCAGTAACTGTGCAAACCCCAACACCCAATAGAACAACTGCGATGCTTAACTTTGTGTCTCTGGAGTATCGAATCTTGTCCAACACAACTTCCAAAAGGCAGGATACAGGGATCATACTCAGTTTTGCAATCTGATAAGAAAGTTAAGAGTTGAGTGGTAGAGAATATGTAACATCAATGGCTAAATCCCAGTTTTTAAGGTGTAAGTATCCACCTGATAGAATCCCACTGAGTTCCACATTAGACTGACATTCATTCCAACTATAGAGAAGTTTGCAAAAATAACGAATTTTAGAAGTTCCCGGAACGGTAAATGGGAGGGTTGGATGTATCCCAGCCACCTTAGAACACCCGTCATCAAGGTTGTGGTGGCAAAATGCATACCGGTTAATGTTGTGGCTGTAAAAATTGAAATTAGTTATAGATACAGAAAAACTGAAAAGAAAGGTGATCCAAATGGTTATACCATGAATGCAGCTTAACTAATGGAAACAAATTTCTTTATACAATTGACTACAGATTCTAAACTGAAGCTTACCAAAACTGAAGCCATATGTAGCCATTAACGCTTTATTGACTAAAATAATCCCAACAGAAGTGACAACATTGAACATCCAAGCAGCTGCATCTGCAGCTGCCTTCCTGTCAGCCTTGCTAGCAAGAGACATTTTTTTTTACAATTTACAAGCCTCAACTAGTTTATTCCCCAGTCTTCACGAAAAAACCCATCCACATGCAAATGAAGTGCAAAGGACCTTACCCTATTTGGCAACAAAACCTCCTACAAAGACAAAATTGGAACAAGTTGGAGAACTTGTCAGGTTGAGATAAACCAATAGTCAAATTGTATTGTAATTGATGATTTAATATATTTAAATGAAAAATAATAAAACTACAGAATAATCCACAGATTGATTGAAAAGCAAGAAAAATGTAAATGAACAAGGTCAGACATCTTTTTTCTTTCCTTTTTTTTTTGCGTTATAATGTAAAATTATTAAACCAAAACCGATGGTGAGAGCGACTAAATTTCTCATTTATATAGTTCTGATATTCTTGATTTGGTATTAGATGTCACATCATTTGGCATAACAAACTTGAGAATATGAAACCTTGTATTAATTTTTCCCAGAAAAAAAAGGAAAAAAGAACCACACGACTTGGGACCTGTAAACCATTGCAATCGACACTCCGTTACGTTCCATTTAAAATACACGATTCTGGATGCAGCTGACTCTACTGTAGCCACTTAATTATCCTAAAAATAATAATAATAATAACTTGAACAACAATCATAGTCAAAGTTTACTTCAAAGAACTAGATTTGAGTAACTACAGGCTTAAAATTTTTTTAGATACATTCAAAACTAAGCATCCATTAAACATCAGATCCTTACAATTTCAGATCAAGCACTAAAACTATTTGCGCCGAATCAAGATCAAGCAATTCACAGAATCAGATCTACCATTAATACAATCACAATTCAGGTCAATTCGTCAACAGATCCAAAGTAACGATGACAGTTACGTACAGTGAAATCAAAAAACGAAAATGTTGAGTTTTACCTGAAATGGCAGCAAAAATGCGAGTGCCGGTTACACTTACGGTGTGTGCCAATCAGTTGGAATCAGCTCTGATGAAATGCGAGCGTCGTTTCGTTTGGTTTCGTTTCGCGTTTTTGCTGTTTGTTTCTATTTCAGTTTCGTGGAAATTGTTTAGAACGCCGGCTGCCAGCTCTAAGCATATCATCACCCGAACGTTTACTTTTGGTGCTTGTACATTCTCATATTTATACATGCATAGAAATAGAATCCTTTTGCTCCGCATTTTATTTTGTCACAAGTCTTGCCGTTGAAACTGTAAATTAATTGGATAGTGACTGCTTCGCGATAATGTTATACGCCAAAACGGTAGTAACATTGTTATATAAATTATTATTTTTTGGTGGAGCTATTTGATTTCATAAAATATATTTGGGGACAATTTTTTTATATAATCACTTTTAAAAACTCATTATAGAAATTAGCCATAGAATAAAAGTTCTTAAAATAATAACCACACACATTTTGTATGGACTCAATTACCCCTCTCCAAAACTCCTTCTCTCATTTTATGCCAACAACTAAATACAAACTATTTCACCTCGACAATTAAATACAAACTCCATAAAACTCCCTCTCATTTGACTTCTCAAACTCTCTCCAACAACTAAACACAAAATTACTCCGATTTCATATGCATCAAACAACAATTATTTAACTAGCACTGAAGATAAAATCAATTAACACAAAAAAAAACTCAAGAAGGAATTAAGGTTAGTGTTTTTTGAAATTTAGATTGTAAGATTAATTAAGTTTGATATATGAGTTTTGTAGATATTTGTAGAAACATATCTCTTTGTTAATTTTTATTACAATATGGGTAGATATTTGTTTGTGTGAATTTAAAAATTAGGAAAAATCTGGTAAATTATGTGTTTCTATAATTGTAGAGGAATATCCATATGATTTATTGAGATAATTGAAAAAAATATCTTATAGACATTTTAACGAATACTTAATGTGCTTATATCAAACTCTTTATAATTTTTTTGGTTGAAGTATTCATGTCAATACATATCATAGTGTGCTTCTTTATCAATAATAATCCACCAATCAATTAAAAATTACTGTAAAAGTGTAAGAGAGTTGTCCTTTAGGTCGAATCCTCATGCCATTGACAATGCATAACCTTTTGCTGACGTAGGTTGTGATAATTAGGTATGTGATGGTGAGATTGTGATGATGGGATTGTAAAAAGAAATTTATGAGATGACGAGCGATGATGACATAGATGATTTAGGCAATTTCAACAATGGTCTTTGGGGAGGGGTAATTTTGTTCATAATAAATGTGTGTGGTTATTATTTTAAAACATTTTGTTCTATGGCTATTTTTTATAATAGGTTTTTGAAAGTGGCTATATAAGAAAATTTTCTAATATTTTTTTTATAAATTTTTATATTGTAAAAATACTCATAAAGTGAATTATTAGTAAATACATTGACATTCAAATCATGAATGTTTGAAATTCATATTATACGAATTACATTAAATAAAAAAAAAAAGAGGAACCCTAATCTATATTCCTCTTTCTTTTCAAAACCAAAATTGAATGTTTGTGTGGAACTAGCATGACTAGCATTCAACATTCGAATTGATTATTTATTTCTTCATCATCATATTCTCTATCAGTTTTTGTTCTAATAATAAAATATATAACAAGTATTCTAATTAATAACTAAATTATTTTAAGTTTCAACAAAAGTTGATTTCTTCCATAATACTTTATTTTAATGTAATATGATGAACTCATCAAATTTAAACGCCAGAGAAGGGGGGGGGGGAGATAGAGAGATTAAAATCTGATGGAAATTATCATAAAAACTAGAGTTTCTTGAATTGTGGGCAACCAAATGTAGATGATTCCAATGAATTGATTGTGATTTTTTAAGAGATTGTTTTTTTCTTATAGCCTCAATTTGGACATGAATCATGTTGCCTTAGCCGTTTATAGATGTTGGGAGATGAATATTGATGTTGTGAATTTGCAGTTTTTAACGAGTGTTTAAATCTAACAAATAAACTATAAATGAATTAGTTAAAACGAAGGCAAAGATGGGGTTACTTTTGGTATTTAGACAAATTTGAAGAGTAAAACTTTTGTTTTTAAATTTTACGAATGAGTTTTGTTAAGAAAGTGGGTGCCAAAATAATTTTTTTAGGTTCGTATAGTCCCGCTCATTACTTTTTTTTTTTTTCGACATATACATAAAAAATACCATTGTATATTCGTATTGAGATGAAAGTTATATGTAAAAATAACAATACACACAAATTTTTTCTTTTAATACTAGATTAGTATGGCATAAACTTAGTAATTGCATCAGAAACTTATGTCAAGACCTCTCAAGGAAAAGAAAAAAATTACTTGCATGACATAAATAAAGCTGCTTAAAAAATATCGACTTCAATCATCAGGTGAAGAGTTGCTGCTCGCCACTAAGACAAATTTTAGTGACAAATCCACTATTTAAATATTGGATGATGAGTAAATTATATGAAATATAAGATGAGTAAAAGATTTATTGTTTCATGTTTGATACTATCACTCTACTAATATAAATGTACTAAAGATGTTAAAAATCGAATTGGATTTGATCATAATAACTAAGAGCATCTCCAAAAAAAATTTCAAATAAGATTTTATTTTTTATTTGAAGAGTCATATCAATATTAAATACTCCAAAAGATATATTAATTTAGATTCTTTAAATAAGATTTGTTTCTCACTCTTCAATATTATCGAGTGAGTTTCTCCCTCTTTTATTAATATTTTATTATTATTTATTAAAAAGATAAGACTACAATAATTATTACTTATGTTTCTTTTAAAAAATATAATAACAATTCAATTTGATAGTGGGAAAGATTTGATTAAAATAATATTAAATTATTCTTATTTGGTGAATTTTTTTGAGGGGATTATATTTTTTTATACACTTATTTACCACATCAGTAAGTAAATTGAATTTGAAAAGTAAAATTTAAAAATACTTTTAGAGATGCTCTAATTTATTATTCGAACTCATTCATGAATACGTGGGAGTTTGATCTTGATTAGTAGGGTTAGGATTGTTAATAGGTCAATTTTTTGTGTTTAAAACTGAAGCATCAGTGTCATTTCCTCTTGATTCCGATTTTTAAGAAAGAAAACATATGTCTGATCCGAATCTTACCAAATTAAGTTATGGCTTGTCCATCATTAGGTGAAAGGTGGAGGTGGAGGTGGAGGTGAAAGATGAGATAGGAATCGCGATTTGATTAAAGCATCGCCTTTAACGGGGCTGTAATGAATAAATTAATTAAAGTAGAATAAAGCACGTTGATTGATGGCTTCTCGTTAGGTAGAATGATTGAATCGAAAAGACAAATGACGTTCCTTATTCGGAAGGACAGAAGAGGGGTGTATGTAGAATGCCACTGAGTGGTCTTAGAAACACCCATGAAACGATGAACAGTTGTGGCTGACCAAAAAATAAAAAGGAGGGATGTATTTGGAATGTTATACGGTGATTTTAGCATCGCCAGTTGTAGAAATTGGGATCCCTACATCAATCACGTGCTGTCCACGTGCGATCGTTTCTTCGTCTCCTTCTCGCTAATCATGAATTATAGTCAACAGTGATTGAAGCGTACACATATTGAATGCTCCAGGAGCATTTCGACAAATTTTCCCTCTCATGCTCGGACAAGTCTGCTAAATCAACTAAGATGAAAATCACAGACACAAGGACTTAACGGAAAAGCTCACTCGAAACTCATAAAAAGCTTTCATTTTTTTTAATAAAATTTTTTAAAAAATTATCCAATAAAACAAATATAAATGAAGCTTATTTTCTGACTTCTCGTTCTTTATCTCAATTTCTCTGCTGTTCTCGCGAGAGGATCCGAGCGAAGTTTATTCTCCACTTCGTTTTCAGGTCCTCTTCTTCATTTGATCTAATAAATTACGCAGGAGCTAATTACGATTCATTTTTTTTCTTTTTTCACATATCGTTGACCTTTCTTTACTCTTCATTTGACTTCTATTTTACAACTACTGATCTTTGATTAATTCTGAATTTTAGGTTCTACGGGACATTTATTTGAAGGCAATCACTCGGAAACTAGGTATTAATAATTGTAATGATTATAATTATCTATTAATTTCAACTTATGTATCAATTTTTATTTTTATTTTTTATTAATTAAGTTGTTGGTGACACAGCTTTGATAAGGCTAAAGGCTACATGACTAATGCTGAATTAGAGAAAGCTGTGAAGGAGTTAGGGCGAATATGCAGTAACATTTATAGGATTTACAGGTATTATTTTTTCATTTTTTTAGTGTATTTTGGATATATGTTTGTGATTGAGTTGTTGTTAATTTTAATTCACGGTTGATGTGGAGCACAATCACTGACTCTCTCGAGTGTAAGTGGGTTTTGTAGTTA
The DNA here is from genome assembly GCA_002013955.2 of Citrus medica. Classification (NCBI taxonomy): domain Eukaryota; kingdom Viridiplantae; phylum Streptophyta; class Magnoliopsida; order Sapindales; family Rutaceae; genus Citrus; species Citrus medica. The sequence continues at coordinate 64,911 of MKYO02028132.1, read as the reverse complement.
GTAAATTAGCGGCCAAGTATAATTGTGTTTGTTAAACAGTGTAGCTCTTGTGCTTTTAAAATTAAGCAGACGTGCAGCAATCTGGTGTTAGGGAAAAATTAGGTTTTTAAATTTTTTATAAAACCTTTTGAAGATCGCTCTCATATAATATATAAGAATTTATATTCTAGAAATCGTACCTTGAAAATCCGAGTTGGCTTTTTCCGCTGAAGTGATTTAGGCTTCTAGATCACGATCCGCCACCACCACTCCTGTTAGATCATGAAATGTCACCAATGATCTTCCAGGTTATGACTCAGGTTCGATCTGCACTTGACGTATGGGCGCCTTTATCACTACCAAAGCAACTAGCACGAGAAAATTTTTCTCTCAACAATAGAGAGAAAAATCTTATTCTCTGATCTGTATAAAGTAGCTTCTATTTTTTTTTGAGAAAAATAAGCATTTTATATCACCCTTTAGTGAAAACACTAAGCTCTAAATAATCCAAAAATAAAACTCACGTTATTTGCTTTTTCAATAGGGGACCCACCTTGTAAAATAACATAAGGCCCTTTACACAAAAGCTAATTAAATGAAGCCTCCCACTAAATGATATATTTAGGCTTTTGACCCAAATAGCTAGTTATCTTGCTTATTAGTCCAGTAGTGGTGCAGTCAATTAAATGAGCTAACCCGGGGATCATTTGGGAACATACAATAGTGGCTATAACAATTAGGCCTGTAATTAAACTAGCCTAATTATTTAATTCCAAATCTACTCCACTAAAAGATTGGAACTGACTTCCATAATTGTATGCTCGAATAATAATTCGTCCCAAGCCACATTGATTTCTTTACTGCACAATCCTTTGTACCACATCGTTAATTAAATTGATATCTCAACTGTCCAATCAATTTAATAACATCTTTTTCCTTGATCCTTACTGGTTTTCTCTAATGATCATTTTCAACATACTAAATATGTTGACACACTCTGGCCAGAGAATTCTATGATCAAGTGCCGAAAACCCATCAAGAGATGTGTTGTACAAATTCTATATTGTTAATCCATAACTCCAATACTCATAATTGCTCCCACCAAGATACCGGGTAATCTTGACCACAAGAATGTGTCGTGCCCATTGGTAACTCAAATGGAATAACAATTACAATCATGAAATCATAATTAACTCAAGATTAAGATTACAGTAAAATCAACGCCTATGAGATTTAATAAGTCTGACAGTTATTACAAAGTTAATTAAATCTCATATGTGATCCTGTTCAATGTAGTCGTACTACATCAATAAATTCATACATGATTAAGACAAATCATTCAATGAATTTATTACAGTCTATACCTAAATAAAGTGCCCAACTTTATTTATCAACTGCGAACTAAATTTATTTAATCATAAGATAATTTGTATTTATGTCTTCTGTGAATCCACATAGTGATCACATAAATACATATAATATGATTAAATGGACTTTAATACAAATATTAATGCAATTAAGATATTTGAATAAAATATCTCATTTATTTTATTAATCAAAAAAATAATTTATTATAATTAAATAAACACGTATACTTTTAAAAAATATATTTTACCAACATCTGAAACATAGCCTTGTTAAGTAAAAAGTATGATTGTGATATAATGAATGTTTCATGTGGTTAGTGGTGTTAATTTGTTCTTCATTTCTCTCTTTGAGGGGGTTTTGGATTGGATGTTTAGCATTGGAAAGAGTGTCAGTGGATTTCCTTTGGTAATAGCAAAGTCTCCTTTTGTTTAGAGTTGTAAATTTGCTGCCAAAAATTGTGTCTAAGTTGGTAATTTTTTTTCCCCTCATGTATTTGCTGTAGTGGGTGATTGAAATTTTAGACAAGCCCGGGGTGGATGAGCCAGAACCTGCATTCAAGGTGAATGAATATGTCATTTACAGGAAAGGCTTGTGTGAAACTTGGTTTGAGTGGAAGCTACAGTTTGGTTTTGAATTCTCTTGGTTATTTTTATCATTCTTGCTGTTTTAATTCCTGCTTGGAGTGCCGGTGAATTCTTTCAGTTTTCTTCAAAGAAGGTATTCCCACGTTATTTATTCACTGTTGTTGTTTTCCCCCCTTTTTCCTTAAAGTTAAAATAATATGATCTAAAGATGTCCTATGAGGCAAACTACATAATAACCATGGTACAAGTTATCCAATTACGAGGACAATGTCTTTTATTATAGGGGTGGGCAAGGGTCGGATTGAGCATCAACCCGACCCAACCCGCATGTAGAACATGTTGAAAAATTTCAACCCAACCCAATCCATTACATATCTCAACCCGACCTGACCTAACCCGCAGTTTTGCGGGTTGGGTCGAGTTGGGTTGATTGGGTTAGACTTTGGCACTGAGCAGTGTCGAAGTATAATTGCGTAGTGTATGTAGGGGTGGGCACGGGTCGGGTTGAGCATCAACTCGACCCAACCCGCATGTAGAACGGGTTGAAAATTTTCAACCCAACCCGACCCAACCCGTAGTTTTACGGGTTGGGTTGATTGGGTTAGACTTTTTAAAAAATTATTTTTATAGCATAATTAAATAGTGAACAAAAATAAATTAATTAATTAAAGAAATTAAAAAATACAATTTTTTAGAACAAATCCAATATTTCAAAGTTTTTATATTTATATTTTTAAATTTTTATATGAAATATCAAAATTTATATAATAATTTTTATATACATACGGGTTGACCGGTTGGGTTAGGTTGATTGGATTGGGTTTTTGAAAAAATTTATTGTTATAGTCTAATTAAATAGTGAACATAAATAAATAAATAAATTAGATAAACAAAAAAATGTAAATATTAAAATCCTTAAAACAAATCCAACATTTCAAAGTTTTTATATTTATATTTTTTTAATTTTTATATAAAATATCAAAATTCATATAATTATATATATATATATACGGGTTGACGGGTTGGGTCGGATTCATGGGTTGGGCGGGTTGATGCCCACCCCTATTTTATTATATGCATTCATTGCGGACTGTTGTTTTAGTGTATTTTTTTTCGCAATGTTATCTTCTTTATAGCGTTTATGATCATAATTTATTTTTTCTCACAGCTGTTTTTGAGAAATTCTTGTATTCTAATTTTGGGATACTTGATACTAGTATGTTGATATTGCAGTTCAACGGAAATTTACATGGGAATGAACCTGTTGGTCGTGAGCTTCTGATACTTCTTGCAAACTGAATTTGTAATAACCATATGAAGGCTCCCTCGGTATTCCTCTACTCCTTTTTTGTTCAACTTTGATTTTATTTCTTCTTTCCTTGACTGACATGAAAATTATAATATGCTTTATCTGCAGCTTGGCTGCAAGAGTGTTGCCATATTTGACTGCTTTCTTGTTTTGAAACTGTTGTTTACTTGCTAGCTACTTCTTAGTAGTTGCACATGTATAAATGATTATTTCATAGACTCCTAGATTTTGTGTTGTCCAAATGCTTGTCTTAGTCTGGATTATTCTTTGGTCTCTATAGGTGAGGTTGATCGCGGAAAACATGCACCTTCATATACTTCCGTCAATGAATCCTGATAGGTATACACTCAAGAGGCGTGGTAATGCAAGCAATATTGATCTAAATCATGATTTTCCAGACCAGGTGACTTCTTGCAACTTTGGTTTTCTTACATCTTTTGTCATGAAAACCAAATTGAACCTTAAAATCGTACTTCATAAGTGATTAGACTCTTCTGAGCAAGAATTCACACATTAAATAGTAGGGTCCCTTTAGTTTGTTATAACTTCATTAACGAATGACGGCTATGAACCAACTCACAGAAATATTAGAAAGTGGGCTCTTTCCAAATTGAGTCATATCCTAAATTGAGAGAAAATAGGAACATGTCCACTTAAAGTTTTTTTCTTTCATTCTTAAATGATTTTATCAAACCTTGAAGAACTCTTCTGCTGTTCAGGATTACAAGGTGTACTTAAAAAAATTTCAAGTACTATATACCCAAAGTTGAAATATCTTGCATTCTAAGCGTTCATCTGATTCAGTAAACAAAAATGCTATATGATGGCTCTTTAATATAATTTTAGTAAAATGTTTTTTTCTTGCTTCTTGCAAAATAAAAATAAATGAAAAAGAAAAATTGTACATGATGGTTCCTGCTTCCAATCAAGACTCTGCTCAGATGATAGAGTTCATATCACCTAGTAGGGGCACATTTCAGATTTCACAACTAGTTATATTTCTAGATTTATTTGATTTTCTCTTTTTTGTCTGAAAGTGAAAAGGGACCTCTGGGTTTGTATGGTTTACTCTTTTAATTTAATGATACAAAGAAATTTTACTAATATTATGCTACAGTTCTTTCCTATGAATAATGATGAGGAGGCGTGTCAACCTCAAACAAGAGCAATTATGAGTTGGGTGCGACAGATATGTTTCATAGCATCAGCCATTTTGAATGGGGTAATTTTTCCTATTCAGACATGGTCTTGCTGGTTCTATTCTATCCATTGATGCTTATCCTTGTTCCTTTGAGCAATGTTAATTCCCTAATACCTGCTATAATCAAAAGCTTGTTGCAGACCCGACTGGGGAGATGTGGGATAATGGTGTTCGGTGATGAGGAATTATGATTATATGTGTGTGTGTGTATATATATGTATGTATGTTTATCTATCTATGTATATGTTATGGTGTGTGCACATGTAATAATAATAATAATGTTTTTTCACCTCTCAATTAATTTAAAAAATAATTTATTTGTTTTTTAGGTTCAGTTTTTGGATTTAAAATTTAGAACCGAAAACTAAACCGGTAATTTTTTTTGTTCTGGTTCGGTTCTGCCCGCCTCTAATCCAAATGATTAAGTATTTTCTTATTTTTGCAATAATGAGGAAATTTGGTTCTTTAGATTCTCTCTGTATTGTCAAACAATTAACGGCACCTTATCATTGGTTCTAACTTTTCAACGTTTTGGTATACTGAATACTATTTGCATCTCTTTATTAATGAACTGTTAAATCAATTTTTGAGGTGGATAACCTATAGTATTAAATCAACTTAGAAGAAGTTCTATTTGTGCATTTCAGTGAAGTTTGTATTACCTCTTGTTGTTAAATATTTTTGCTGAAGAAAGTTTAATTTGGACCAATTTCAAGAGATATTATTATGGTTGTCCTGATGATGAAGCATTTCGGTTCCTGGCTAGTGTATACAGTTGCTCTCGCTATAACGTGTCTTTGAGCACGGAATTTCAAGGAGGAATTATCAATGGAGCTTCTTGGTATGACAGTGTAGAATAATTTAGTTATCCAGAAAATATTAGAGAAGGGAATTGATGTGAAACTTGTTAAAGACTTAATATTCATTCTTCTAGTCATTTAACTGACAAACTAGTCAGATTTACAAGTTCTCTCTTTCGCTCTCGCTCTTGGATTCAATTTCATTTGTTTGAAATTCTGGTGTTTGGCTCAAGCATAACCCGCTGCAGGTATCCGATAAATGGTGGCATGCAAGATTGGAATTATATACATGGTGGCTGTTGTGAATTGACCTTGGATATTAGTGAGGACAAATGGCCTAGTGCTGATGAGGTTGGAAATCTGTTTTTGCCATTTTTTATTTTGAAAGTTGTGTAACACTTCTCAAAGGGTAAGCTTATGTTGCAGTTTGTGTTAGTAACAATAACGACGTGATCAATTGACCAACGTAAGAGCAACACGTGGCGATAAGAAGCAATATTAAAAACATGTTGAAACCGATTGGAACCAGTTGCAAAAAGTGTTAGTAAAAGTCAAAGACTCATCTGCAAAGATTGCAGATGAGTCTTTGACTTTTACTAACACTTTTTCCAATCGGTTTCAACATGTATTGAGTTTGCCGAAACGCTTATAAGTTATATATATAGCTTGCAACTCTCTCTACTCTCTAGTCTCTGATATCTACACAGTTAAGAGTGAATTAATATCTAGTTCAAGAAAGATGCAGCAGGTGTACCCAAAGGAGATCACTGCTAGTGATGCCGGTGACAGACTTTATGTTTCGACCAAACGTCTTGATGACCGTTTTTTTGAATTTCCAGATGGTGAGCGCTCTCTACAAGTCGTGGCATTTGATGCCAAGGGTGAACTTCCGCCATGGAGATTTCATTTGAGAATCCGTGCGAAAGGACCTCACAGAAAACCTGTTATCTCCGGTGATTGGCTGAATTTTGTTCGGGAGAAGAAAGTGGAAGCCGGTGATACGGTTGTGTTTTTTAAGGAATATTATTATGATCAAGCTACTGGGAGAGAAATGCCGATGTACGGGATTGGACTGGGGAGAGAATTACTTAAACTTTTCGGCGTATGGCACCTCGCAGTAGTGCGTTGAAAAATTTACATGCATGCTGATATGTACGTCGGTCTGGTTTGTTTACATAATTTTATTTCTTTTTGTGAATTAATGCTTTTATTTTTCGTTGAATTTTATTTCTTTTTGTGAATTAATGCTTTTATTTTTCGTTGGTTAGTTGAATATTACCAGGAATAATCCGTTTGAACTTTCATTCTAATGATATCAATAAATGCTACATCTTTGGTTTGTTTTATGATTGATTGATTTATTTTCACTCCCGTACTCTTTTTTTATTTTTTGGAAAAAAAAAAGTGTATTGCTTTGGAGCACGTATTTTTTATTTGCTTGATGTTAATTTAGCCTATAATCTCCAGTACTTCCATATAGTTTTAACATTAATTCTGTCGCCATTTTTTTTTTAAAAAAAATCATGTTGGATAAATATCAGTACTCTCATTAATAAAATGAACAGATCATGCTATAAATTTTATGTTCTAATATTAAAATATGAAGGGCTTCTCGTGCGGTTGACTTATACAAGGCACGTGAGGTTAAAAAGATCGTTGGAAATTTTACAACTTTTACCAACCGTTGTAATTATTTGGGAAAAAAAAACAATAATAGAAAAAGAAGCCTCCAAACATTGAATTATTAGATATTTTTAGTGTTGCTAAAATAGTATGAACTTGTCGTACGTGCAATTAAATGGGAAGTATCAAATCATGAGATTAAACAATGGAAATAATTGAAATCAAAGGAGCCTAATAAAAAGGAATAAGAAAATAGAAGACAAGCTTGGGGGGAGCTTAATTTGCTTTTGTATCCAATTCTTATCACTGAATGTTGATTATTATTTACAAATGGGATGCTATATACAGCAGGCTGTATTTGAGCAGCTTTAAGCGGTGGAAGTATTTGCTATTAGCATTACACTTTCTAATTTTTGTTGTGTGAAATACACTACACTACCCTAAGTCAAGTATTTTAAAATTTTTTAATTTTAATTTTTTTTTTCTATTTGATGTGTGTGTGTGCACACGCATATGCTACAACTCAATCTTAAGAGTTGAACAGACATGATCGCTTAATAAAAATAAGTTTATAATAATGGTCCCCCTTCATTTAAATAAAATTTTGAGAAAAAAAGAAAAAAGCAAACATCAGACGTCAGCATTGCTATAACATCTCTGCTGATTTAGTCAAAGCTGCTAGGTAGGACTAAAACCATGTAATTTACGGTATCTTAAACCATGTAATTTGTAATTTTCATTTTCTTTTACCTAGCATTTGCCGTCCCCACCATCTCAAATTAAAAGCATGCGTATTATATATATATATATATATA
>MKYO02028132.1:0-56928 GCA_002013955.2 Citrus medica | reverse complement strand
TGTATTTTTAATTCTTGTGATTATTTATTCAAAAATTATTATTATTATTGCTAAAAATATATTAATAGATTAATTAATTGTAAAAATTTTGATCATTAATAATTAACATTGATATATTAATTAATTATAATATATTATTTATTTAATGATAATAATAATATTATTAATTAACATTAATATATTAATTATTTTTATTTTTATCATTAATAATAATAATATATTCCAAATATATAAATTTATTAGAAAAATTATATTAATTAATTATAATATACAAATTAATTAATTAATTAATTATAATAATAATTTCTTAATTGAGGACAAATTGTACATTTTTTATTTTGTGGGGGTCAAAATGGTCAATCTTGGGAATTGATTCCCACCACGCCCATGGGAATCAATCCCCATTTCTAAACCCATGATTCTTATTCTGATTTTGGGAAGTAAGCTCCATCAAATTGAGATATTTAGCCCGGAAATGAATTAGATTATCTAAAAATATTTTTAAAAATCAACCTCACATTCAATCGAGGATTTAAACCCACAACTTTAAAAACAAACTAAAAAAAAAAGTGTCCAGCACAAACTAAGGGAACCAAAACAAACAAAAAAAGGCGAAGCTCCATGTATTTTCACTAAACTAATAAAAAATTCTTTGATGTTTTAAAACACATCCAAACACTCTGTATTTTGTTTACTTTCAACTTTGTAATGCTCCACGTAATGTTTGTTTGTTTGTATATAATGGAGACCCCATATATATGTGCGTATATATATATATTCTCATGACCATTAATGTGGAATCTAAAGAGTTTTGTCATCGTCATTGCCGACGAGAGCTTGAGCAAATGTGATACAGGCGTGTTCTTAAATGGCCTAGATCATATTATTACAGCCACTCGATTCCCTCTAAAATACTCTTAAATCCCAATTTATAAACAGTCATCCTGAAAATAATCTTAAAATATAATGTACATTATTTTTAGTTGCGCCTATTTGAATATAGTATTTTTATAATTAGGAAACTCCTCACTTTCATAAAATTTGAGACAATCTAAAATATGAAAAAGATACACACTAATATAGTGTATGAAAACATACGTTTTTTTTTTTTCATCTTTTAACTTACCACAAATTATATCATGAATAAATCCCATATATATTATCAGGTCTGTTTTTTCAAATTTTTTGATGCTCAGCCTCGTGTGAATTAATCTTTTATTAAATTGTTGTTAGATTCCTCGCTGTACTTGATAAATAATGATTCCAATTTTAGTATACATATCCTTATTTAAAATATCAGTGAACGTATGTATTCTTGTTAAAGAAAAAGTTGAAACACATACTTAGGATTGGTTACCTTAATTGACTTGGCATGTTTTGTCGTCAAAAGGAATTAACGATTTTTGGCCTGTACGTGGTCCGGTAATTCAAATGATTATTTTGCGGTTGTCTTAACGAGAAAAAAAAAAAAGAAGCACCAAGTTGACAAGAGCATAAATTGGTTAAAATAGGTTATAAATATTAAAGTTTGCAACTCCACCATCACTTTTCTCAAATTCCTATGCTCTTGATAAAGTTACCTCACTATCACAATGAATAGATACATGAGGCATTGGTTTAGGCTAAATAGAAATTTCTATAAGCAAATTCCTTAATCATTCAGCTTCCTTGCAACATGAAGCCAAAGCTACAAATTCTGCAGCCATGGTGGAGTACCGGTTTCTCTATACTATGTTTATTTATTCGAGTGTGAGTGAGAAGTGTAAATTTCTCTCATTTCAATATTTACTTACAATTTTTAAGAGAATAGGAGAAATCTCATTCTTTAGGGATCACCATTTTTTTCTTACTCTCCCCTTCTTTTTTTACCCTTATTTTATTTAATATAACATAATTATATTTAATAAAATATAATAATAATAATACTAACATCATATTTATTTAAATAATATTATTGTATTATTTTATCAATTACATTTATTAAAAAAAATAATAATAAACTTAATTTTGTACTATATTATCAATAATAATGTTTCATTTGTGTTGCTCTTATCAATAATTTTTTATTTACATAATTAAAATAAAATTAACAAAAAANAAAATAATAATATTAAACTTATTTAAACATAATATTATTTTATTATAAGAAAATATTAATTTTGTACTATATTATCAATAATAATGTTTCATTTGTATTGCTCTTATCAATAAATTTTTATTTACATAATTAAAATAAAATTAATAAAAAATTGTGATTTACATAATTAAGAATTTTAATAATTATTATTAATTTACAGATATAATAAAGTAAATAATTTATTTTTAAATATATTTTTTTATTAATTTTGTAATTAATAACTACAATTCTTTAAATAAGGGTAAAATTATAATTTGAAACTATTTACTCTCAATCCAAAATAATATAAATACATAAATTAAATTTTGATTTCAATTACATACTCCCGCTCCAATGTAAGTGAACAACATATTATCTCTCCCACTCCATGCTCCCAATCTCAAAATTCTCACTCCTCAGGCTATATTTCAGACTTACGATTAAGTGTAGAATTAAACTAATTTTTGAGACAAAATATCATTACGTTTGACAAAATTGAATTATATTAAGTTAGATTATATGTGGTGCTGACTTATATTTGGTACAATATTTGATTAGATTTAAATAAAGTTCAATACTATTTAAGTTAATATTTGAATCTAAAATTAGTTTTAACTTAAATACTATTTAACTTCCTTTAAATATAATATAATATAATCTAATATAATCTAATCTAAAATTGCACCAAATATATGACATCACTACATATAATCTAACCTAAACTAATCTAATCTCAATACCCAATCAAATCTAATTCAGGATGCCAAACGTGATCAAATACAAAAGTTTTGTCCTTCAGAGTAAAATAAAAAAATAAAAGTGAAAGACTCTGCATCTGTTTGTTATACATATAAATTAATTGAAGGAGAATAAAGCACGTTGATTGATGGCTTCTCGTTGGGTGGAATGATTGAATCGAAAAGACAAATGACGCTCCTTTTTCAGAAAGACAAAAAAAAAAGGGGTGTATAAAGAATATCAGTGGGTGGTCTTAGAAACCCCTACGAAACGATGTACAATTTTTGAATCGAAAAGACAAATGACGCTCCTTTTTCAGAAAGACAAAAAAAAAGGGGTGTATAAAGAATATCAGTGGGTGGTCTTAGAAACCCCTACGAAACGATGTACAATGGTAGGTGATCAAAAATTAAAAAGAACAAGGGATGTATTCGGAATGTTAGTACGGTGATTTTAGCATCGCCAAATATAGAAATTGGGCTAAAAAGGGGGCTCCCTTCATTGAATCACGTGCTTCCCACGTGCGATCGCGTCTTCGTCTCTTCCTCACTAACCATGATTATATTCAACAATGATTGAAGCATACACATATTAAATGCTCCAGGAGCACCCAACAAATTTTCCCTCTCAAGCTCGGCAAGTCCGCTAAATCAACTAAGATGAAAATCACAGAGACAAGGACTTAACCGAAAAGCTCACCTGAAACTCATAAAAAGCTTTCATTTTTTTCATAATTTTTTTTAAATTATCCAATAAAACAAATATAAATGAAGCTTATTTTCTCACTTCTCGTTCTTTTTCTCAATTTCTCTTCTGTTCTCACGAGAGGAGCCGAGCGTAGTTTATTCTCCACTTCGTCTTCAGGTCGTCTTCTTCATTTGATCTAATGAATTACGCATGAGCTAATCACGTTTCATTTTTTTTTTTCACCTGTCGTTGACCTTTCTCTTTACTCTTCATTTGACTTCCATTTTACAACTACTGATCTTTGATTAATTCAGTTTTTTCAGGTTCTACGAGACATTTATTTGAAGGCAATCCCTCGGAAACTAGGTATTAATAATTGTAATGATTACAATTATCTATTAGTTTCAGCTTGTGTATCAATTTTTATTTTTATTTTTTGTTAATTAAGTTGTTGGTGACTCAGCTTTGATAAGGCTAAAGGCTATATGACTAATGCTGAATTAGAGAAAGCTGTGAAGGAGTTCGGGCGAAGATGCAGTAACATTTCTAGGATTTACAGGTATTTTTTTTTAATTTTTTTAATGTATTTTGGATATATGTTTGTGATTGAGTTGTTGTTAATTTTAATTCACGGTTGATGTGGAGCACAATCACTGACTCTCGAGTGTAAGTGGGTTTCGTGGTTAGTAAATTAGCTGCCAAGTATAATCGTGTGTTTATTAAAGAGTATAGCTGTTGTGCCTTCAAAGTTCAAGAGTATGATTGTGAGATAATGAATGTTTCATGTGATTATTGGTATTAATTTGTTCTTCATTTCTCTCTTTGAGGGGTTTTTGGATTGGATGTTTAGCATTGGAAAGAGTGTCAGTGGATTTCCGTTGGTAATAACAAACCCTTCTGCTGTTTAGAGTTGTATATTTAATGCCAAAAATTGTGTCTAAGTTGGTAATTTTTTCCCTTCATGTATTTGCTGTAGTGGGTGATTGAGATTTCGGACAAGCCTGGGGTGGAAGAGCCAGAACCTGCATTCAAGGTGAATGAAATATGTCACTTACATGAAAGGCTTGTGATAAACTGGGTTTGGGTGGAAGAACAGTTTGGTTTTGAATTCTCTTGGTTGTTAGTTTTATTATTCTTGCTGTTTTATTTTCTGCTTGGAGTGCTAGTGAATTCTTTCTGTTTTCTTACTTTATCAATGCTTTAGTGATTCACTGTTGCTTGCCCCACTTTTTTTTTTTTTTAAGTTCTTAAAGTTAAAATACTATGATGTAAAGATGTCTTATGAGGAAAACTGCATAATAAGCCTCGTACAAATTATCCAATGAGGAGGACAATGTCTTTTAATATGTATTTTGGGAATACTGTTGTTTTAAGTTATTTTTTGCGCAATATTATCTACTTTGTAGCATTCATAATCATAATTTATTTTTTTCTGACAGCTGGTTTTGAGAAATTCTTGTAATCTAATTGTTGGATACTTGATACTAATATGCTGATATTGCAGTTCATTGGAAATGTACATGGGGATGAACCTGTTGGTCGTGAGCTTCTGATACTTCTCGCAAACTGGATATGTGATAACCATGTGAAGGATTCTTTGGTATTCCTTTATTCTTTTTAACTTAACTTGATTTTACTTCTTCTTTTTCTTGACTGACATGGAAAATTATAATGTGCTTTATCCGCTGTTATTTTGCATGGGATCTTAATTATCATGTGCTTTATCTGCAGCTTGGCTGCCACATTTGACTGCTTTCTTGTTCTAAACTGTTATTTACTTGCTAGCCACTTCTTTGTAGTTCCACAGTCACAAATGATTATTTCATAGACTCCTAGATTTTGTGTCCAAATGCTTATCTTATCCTGGAATATTCTTTGGTCTGTACAGGCTAGGTTGATCGTGGAAAACATGCACCTTCATATACTTCCGTCAATGAATCCTGATGGCTATGCACTCAAGAGGCGTGGTAATGCAAACAATATTGATCTAAATCGTGATTTTCCAGACCAGGTGATTTCTTGGAAATTTGGTTTTCCACAGTATTTGGATATTTCATAGCTATTTTTATTGCTAGATTTATTTGGTTTTCTCTTTTTTGTCTGATAGTGAAAAGGGATTTCTGGATTTGTATGGTTTACTCTTTAAAAATTTGAATAATACCATGGTACAGTTCTTTCCTATGAATAATGATGAGGAGGCATGTCAACCTGAAACAAGAGCAATTATGAGTTGGGTGCGACAAATACATTTCACAGCATCAGCCAGTTTGCATGGGGTAATTTCTCTTATTCAGTCTCTAAACTTGGTTAAGGGTACGCATAGTGTTGTGCTTCCTCTCCATGCTTATTTCGTATTCCTTTGAGCAGTATTAATTCCCTAATACCTGCTAAGAATCAAAACTTGTTCACCAAGAAAATTTCTGCAGCAGAATACCTGCATTCAGATATTTGTTTTGGCAACTTGTGAGAGAACCAGTTTAAGCATGAGGAAAACCTTCTGGTTTCGTTTGTTCTTTGTCTCTTTTCTTAATTACTTGCATTCGCCCGCCCGGGGGGGGGGGGAGGGGGAACAGTAGAAGGTGATGGGGAGATACAGATTACAGAATGACTTAGAAACCATAGGAGAGTTACGAAACATTAAACTCATAAAGGAAACTGTGTTGCTAAGATGGTGGGTGCACAAGTTGATTAGTCCATATGATGGAAGCACAAGTTTGCAAGATAGTGATTCTTTGTGAATATCATTGGCCAAGTGTTGTTCAGAATTCAATACAAATGGGCTATTAAATGGGTAAGGACGTTGAGATTGTCTGTCTGACAGGTCCACCTTACGGCTCATGAATGTTGATTTATCTAATAAGAGAGTCAATAGATATTCAGTTATAGAAGTATTCTTGGTTGAAGAAGACTATGCATAAAATTTTGAGAGAATGGTCCCTGATTATGGCTTTTGTTGTTTACAGGGTGCACTCGTTGCTAATTATCCATGGGATGGCACTCAAGATAAAAGGTGATTATTCTACCTATAAGGCCCACTTCTTCAAATAATAACTTGATGGTTCTGTCCCCTACCTTATTTTCCTTGTTGCCTCTTTACTTCATGCAGGTCTTTCTTACTGTCTGTCTATCGTAAAGTCATGAGTTTATTTATCTACGGTAGGTTAGGTTACCATTGCTTAGGCCTTGCTTAGTCAAACTGATGCAATAATTTCAAATTACAATTTTAGTGATTTGTCTAGTAGACTTCATCTTCTAATACTTAATTAGCATACATTTCTAATTTGTAATTAGTGATGCCACCATGATGTGATCTTCTGTCAGTTTCTAACCTATTTAAGTATTCTCGCATTTTTACAATAGTGAGGAATTTGTCTCTTTCAATGCTCTCTGTGTTGTCAAACAATTGACGGCATCTACATTTTGGTATATTGAATACAAAATCCCTATTGGCATCTCTTTATTAATAAATTTTTAAAATAATTTTTGAGGTGGATAACCTATAGTATTAAATCAACGCAGAAGAAGTTCTATTCATGCTTTTTGGTGAAGTTTGTTTTACCTCTTATTCTTAACTAGTTGTGCTGACGATGGTTTAATTTGGACCAATTTCAGGAGATATTATTATGGTTGTCCTGATGATGAAGCATTCCAGTTCCTGGCTAGTGTTTATAGTCGCTCACACTATAACATGTCTTTGAGCACGGAATTTCAAGGAGGGATTATCAATGGAGCTTCTTGGTATGATGGTGTAGAATAATTTAGTTATCCAGATAATATTAGAGAAGTAAATTGATGTGAAACTTGTAAAAGACTTAATATTCATTCTTCCAGTCATTCAACTAATAAACTTGTCCGATTTACGAGTTCTCTCTTTCTCTCTCTAGCTTTTGGATTCATTTTCGTTTGTTTGAAGTCAGTCAATCATAACCTGCTGCAGGTATCCAATATATGGTGGCATGCAGGATTGGAATTATATATATGGTGGCTGCTTTGAGTTGACATTGGAGATTAGTGATGACAAATGGCCTAGTGCTGAAGAGGTTGGATATCTGTGTTTACTATCTTCTCCTAGTTTCTGGTAAATTTAAGCTTGGATGAAGAATTACACTGGAGAGTCAAAAGACACTCTCTGATTCCGGAAAACCTTTTCTTTCAGTAATATCTTTGGGAAGAGATGTAGTAGATAATGAAACAGTCTATTGTCCGCTTTTCCTTGTCATATGTGTGTGATAAGGTCAGAATTTAGAATTGGAAAATGCTTGATTTGTCTTTTCATTAGGGGCCCTTTCAGTTCTATTAACATTAATAGTATTTGATTGTAACAAGTAGAATGACAACATATTGGTGACCTTCCTGCTGTCGTAAATGATGCCCCTTGACATACTAAGATCGTAGGAGATATGTGCCTCTTCTGCATTTTACTTTTTTTGATTAAATACACAAAGATACTTTTACTTCCTTATTTTAACACACAAAACTTATGATTGTTTGTCATGGTTCGTCATTATTTCTATTCTACATCAGTTATATGTTGGTGTTTTATATTGTTTACCTGTTAGTATTCTATCATTGCTTGATTGTTTTGCTTTCACCATATGATTTTTCTTAACTGTTTGTGGGTTATGTTTTATAGGTTTGGATAGATATTTGGGATGAGCAGAGTAACTTTCCTTTTGCACTGTTTTTCTTACTCATCTAGTTGCTTACACCGAAATAAGAAGAAGGCTCATCTAGTCATATAACCTGCTTTATCTGCATGCAGCTTCCTACAATCTGGGAATACAACAAAATGAGCATGCTTAATCTTGTTGCAAGCCTTGTGAAGGTAGGATTTGAGTTGCCTATTCTTTTTCCTTCTCCTGTAGAGTACTGTGATACTGTTTTTTATTTTTGTTCTTCCAATTACAGTGTAGGTTTACAGTGTAGGTCCTCCAATTATTAATTACCATGTGTAATCACATTTGTTTCATCAACAGAATCTTGCTTGTAATTAACCATTTATTCTTGTCTTAAAAGTATGGTTTTGGTCTTTATTCCATGGGATACATGGAAGACAATAATCTCATTTTTTAAAGAAGCCATATCAAGTGTTTTGACATTTTAATGAATGTGACATATCTATTTGGATTTTATACATCTGTAGACTGGCGTTCGTGGGAGGATCTTTTCATCAGACAGCGGAAGGCCATTGCCTGGCTCAATCACAATCAAGGGAATAAATTATACGGTATCTTCATAATTCTTACATGCATGCGTATTGTTTATATTTCCTTGTGTGCATGTGCTTGTCTCTTTGATTTTAACATGATTGATTCTGAAATTCTCTTGGGCGAGTTAGTTCGACATATAAAACTGTTGTCTCAGCTTTTCTCCACTTAACATGTGCATTAATGGTGATACTTTCGGAATTGTTGAACAGGTTAATGCTGGTAGAGCATTTGCTGATTACTACAGACTGCTCACACCTGGCAAGAGATATGAAGGTATCTAAAGTTTCTTTTCAGGAATTGATTTTCTTTTTTTTTTGTTTTTAAATGTCTTTACGCATATGGGAATTTTCAAGCACAAATGACTAAAATAGAGTGGCTGATGGAGGTTGTTTGAGAAGTCCTGATTAGAAGTTCTTCTCCTGAAATAGAAATCTTTTACTGATGGCAAAAGTATGAAATGCTCATACATATGACAACACAAATGATAACATTTTGATAATGACTTTCCCGACAGCTAGAAGAATTAGAGCAAATAAATATTTTCTCCAATTCCAATATTCCTGATATGGGCTTAAACAATCTGCTGTAGTTATGGCCAGTATGCCCGGGTACAAACCGAAGTCCACGTCTATCTGGTTGGAAGAAACAGCTACGGCAGATTTTATTCTTTACCCAGATAGCGCACTCGAGGATAACACACCACGAAGCATTTGTGACTGCAGCTGTGACAGTAAGGCGAAACTTGTCCTGCTGGAGTTTCTTTTGGGGTTCCACATGGAAGTTTGTTTTGTTTTGATTGTTATTGGAGCATTACTTTGCTTTTTATTAAAGAGGAGACAGAAATACACACTTGGAAAACACAAACAGTCACCAAAAAGGTCAGTTGTGGTATAGAAGTCTTTGTGTGTACATCATGTGAAACCTAATTGTATATTATGTTGTATTAAAAAGATAAAATAAAATATACACACAATTAAGATTGTGTTTTTTTATATTGAAATATATATATATATTTTTATTTTTTAATGATATCTTCACTTTATTAAAATGAACATGTCCTAAACTATTCTATTTCTATTTCTTGCGCATCATGATTCTTACTGCTGCAATCGAATCATATTTTTCATTCAATATATAGTCAAGTTCCCTTTCTATCTTAATGACCGATCAGCTTTAAAGCAGCACCACCATAGAATTCACTATGAAAAAAAATGGTTAAAATTATTTTACTCGTCCGGCGAACAAGAGCCCCAGACTATGATTATAGAGTAACAAACCCATTATGTTGGGAATTGAGATCCACAACAGCGACTATCAGTTAGGAAATATGACTCGGAGCAAAGCATTTTAATGGAACAATTCATCATCATTTTCCAATCATGGAGAAAACCGGAAGTTGCTTGGTAGGATCTTTGCATAAATTGATAAAATTATTTTGACTCGTCTAGTCTACAAGAGCTCTGTGACATAATTACAGGGTAACAACAGAAACTAACTAAAATCAATATCACGCATTCCTCTTCATTTTAGTTTTCACAGGCAACATCAATATCTATATCTTCGACTACTGTTGTTGTGGATATGACTGCACCCGTTGCGGCACAAAACTGGGGATGAAACAAGACAAACAAAACCCACCAAGCTCATAATGGATAATAAACATTTAAAAATATCAAATTATGGAACATATATAATATCGCATAAACTTATGAACTTCTTAAGGGTACATGGAGGATCCCATTAGATAAAATAAATAAAACCCGGATACTAAGCATAAACTTCTTATAAGAGGTAACTTGTCAACATTTCATTATGCTTTGCTTCATAACCGCTGCCAAGTGGCCAAGTTTGGTAATCACATGCAAAGCTTAGCAACAAACACCTGGCAAAGACACCGGGTTCATTTTTATCCCCGCCTATTGCGCCTTGTCCTTCATCATCGAATAATGGGAAGCTCGCTGCAAATACCAAAATTATTTATTCCAAGAGTAATCTGCAAAAAGCAAATTGCATATACTGACAAAACACAATGTTAAATAGTTCCACTAAAATGGACAACTAGTTCTTATTTTTCAATCATCAGCTCTTTTGTAAATGTAAGTGTTCACAATTAGTTTCAATGACAATATAATTCAGCAAAACTGTTACTACAGCCGCAATTTAGCATTTTAATAAATCTTACAACTCCAAATACAAAATAGATAAAGAGAAATCATGACACCTTAGGAAAGACTGGCAAGTTTGGCAATCAGCAAATGGTTTTCAGGAGAGATGCTTGAAGGGACATACTTAACGAGCTTGGCTTCTAACCCTTGTTCCTTCATCCACATCAATCTACCCGCATCAATGATCTGCTTGCACATAAATCCCAACACTGCCCTTTCAACTGCCTTCATATTCCTCACGATGTCTTCAACTCCCACTGGAAGCCCGCTACCTAATTCTTTCTCACTGCAGACATGTATAAAACCGTGTAATAGATTATAAACTGTAAAGAGAGTGAGAAAAAGTTCTATTCTATATAGGAAAACATTGAGATTATTAACAAACAAAGATAGCACCATTTGAATAAACATAAGTTCAAAGAGGTTACATCGATTCTAAATGCATTCTGCTATCAGTAAAATCGAGATGATCTAAACCATGATCAGCATCTACCGCCCAGCTGGTAAACCAAGAAATTGCATGAAATTCTTCCTTTGTGATCCCTAGATTCAACATATATTTTTTATCTGTAGGAAGGCCAAAGTAGCACGGTCAGCCTAGAACTGAACGATCTGTGCAATTTTGGTAACTGGTTGTATATTAATTATGTGAGGAAGGCAATATTTTTACTTGCATAGTGTTTCCACTGGCAATGATGATGGCAACATGTTGCTATAGAAAGACCTCTGATGTAATTGTTACTGCTGCAGTGTTCAACTTTATCTTGTGTATATTGTTCCATCAAACAGCATCTTAGAGCCAAATCTGCAGAAAAAGTTTTTCAATTAGAAAAACAGAACGCAGTCAATGAAGCAATCTCGTGCAACTGATAGTTATTTACATTTAACATTCTACTACAAGCTTCATAGTTAAAAAGGTGCAAATTACCTGTGGCAGGACCACAGAGATGTTTACCAATTGCCAGATAAGGAACATTCCTTAATGACTCCACAGCACTCAGGTCCAAATCCTCAACTGCAGAAGTAGGATTTATAATGTATCAAGTGCAGAAAAGTAAGGAATATGCAAACCAACTTTCATCTAATGGACTGCATTCCAGAATGTATGCAAAAAATAAGAAACATTTTCTTTTTTAAAAAAATGTATACTGATTAACTATCAGTTGCAAATATAATCATTATATATCCAGTAGAAAAGAAGTGCAGGATTAGGTTATGCGTGATCTTCTAATTACATAAGCTCCTAGAAAGGGATCAAAAGTGTTTAAAAGTTCATCAACCTTATAACCTTACACCATTTCCCCTTAAGTGAGCCAAATAAAGAGGAGAATATTAAACAGCATTCTAAGTGAATTCATCTTCACAAAAGTTAATGTAAATCTGGAAGGCAAACTAACAAATGAATCATAAACAACATTCCTGGAAGCAGAATTCTGAAAAAAAAAAAAAAACTTACTGTCAATTCTCAACCGCTCTATTGTCAAGCTCTCTTTCTGTCTCAAGGACCGATCAGCCTAAAAGCACCACCACCATACCACCATAAAATAGTTTAACAACAGAAACTAAATCAATATAGCATAGATGAATAAGCTGAATTAAGTTCAACTTGACTAGCCTTCAACTTGTATGACTTTCTTTCAACCAGAAAGACCCTTTTTGTGCCATAACAATCTGCAAGCATTTGCGTCAAGTATCCTCTCCCAGCACCAAACTCAACCACAGCTGGTGTAGCCTTCTCATCATCCTGATTCACTCCAACAGAGTTCTTCAACACCCCAAATTCTTCCAAGTTCCCAAGGATTGATGCCTGTTGCGTAACATGTTTCTCCTGAAACGGTAATTTCCTGCCAATAATCAACTCATCTCACTTCAAACAACCCAAAAACAGAACATATGCGTAATTCAAGTTAACTACCTGTCTATTTCTCTCTTAATCCACATACCACAAGCTTCTGGAATCTTAAACGAGTCACAAATACCATTACATATCAGAGCATGAACAGATTCAATCTTCTTAATCAAATTACAGAATTCGGGCACAGTCATGCTGTGAACAGCATTCCTCTTCATTTCAGAGGTCACATTATCTTCAACTGCTGTGGATGTGACTGCACCCAATTCTTCTTCATCATCTTCTTTGCCAGCATTAATGCCCTTATGATAAAATGGTTGCTGACTTAAAGACCGAACTTGTTTCAATAGAGGGCATCTCTTGACATGTCCATCGAGGTTTTCTTTAAGAACAGAACTACCAAGTTGTAGAAAACAAAAGAACAAAATCAAAATATGCCGACATCACATAAGAACCAACAGTAACATACACAAATGCTAAGATTAGTCAGTGTCGAAGAAAATTACTGGGAAGGGTCAATTGGGCATGGAATCCACTGACCATCGGTCCTCCGATTATGATTGCCACAGAACCTTCTTACAATCAAATTGCAAAATATATGAGAATTAATATATGCTACAGAACTAGAAGAGGGAGAAATAGAAAGAGATAGCTTACAAAGAAGAATCGTTTAGACGCGCATTTGAACAGAATCTGTTCTTCTTGGGAAGCCAGAATTTGCAGCGAGTCTCCTCCATTATGTTTTCGGCAGCAACCTTACCCAATTGAGTTAGAACACAAAGAGAATACATTGAATCAAATTAAAAACTTGGGAATTGGCTAATATACTAAAATTAAAATTCTAAATCAAATCTCCTTTAACACAAAATTGAAACTTTTAACTAAAAAACTCTAACACGGAACTTTGAAACGTCATCAATTGGGACAAAATTAACAAATAAATAAATAAATAAATAACAGTTGCTTAATGCAATCAATTCATTCACGCGTATTAAAAAATCTTGAATGAATTGAGAGACTTTACAGATGAACTAAAGAGAAGCGAAACAAACTCAGAAGCGAGACAAATGAAATAAGAGAAGAGAAAATACTAACTGTTGCAGTGGAGTTAGCCCCGCTGTTCCAGTTACCAGTGGCCGCGGCAGTCGACGGAAAGAAGAAAAGGTCGTTAAATTTTAGTTTATATCTGTAGTTTTCTAACAATGGTTAGTTCTTTAAACTCCCTAATATTTTACTTTATTACATAAATATCCCTTATTTTCAAAGAATAGGTAGACACACCCTTTTGAGTTTTGAGCCCCAAATTTGAGGTCGAGGGTGTGTTTGTAGCTCTAAGCCTTTAATGTCGTTGAGTAAATATCACCCTTTTCAAATAATATTTTAATAGATTTCAATTTTTATCGCCAAGTGTCATTCTTAAACTTGTGCACCCGTCCAAAATCACTAGGAACTAAAAAGTTTTACAGAAATGGTTTGTTTAATTTCATATTTACTAATAATTCAGCAAATTCTACAAAGAAAATTAACGATAATAGTTTTCTATTCTTGTATCTTGTACACCAATACAGAGGGTCAATAGCCATGACTCCTTTCTCCTTCCGAATTATTATTTTGAAACATCAAGCTTATAATTACGAAAAAGAAAAAAGTTTTAGATACTTTTGATGCATGCATGAAAGATTTTTCCTTTTATTTTTGTTTTTAATTTGTATGATCAACGGATGGTTGATCATATTCTTCGAATAGTTTCAGCTTATTCCTTGGAGATCAATTCATCCAGTCGATGAAGCAACAGGTCGAAATCATCTTGGCTTTTGAGGAGGCTGAGACGAACAAAACGGGCTTCTGCTCGAAACTTCTTGCCTTCTCGGCCAATGATTTTAGCAGCTTTCAGAATTTCATAGCAATCTTTGTCTTCTTCCCTCTCACATTTCACCCATGCGTAAGCTGCATGATATGTGGTGTAGTAGTTATTGTTAATATATTTGGAAACTTTAATTAATTAGCATCTTAATTTGACTTAATAAGATCCTGCAATTGATTAATAATTACCTGGAGAAGGTGGTCTGATTTTCTTAAAGTAAGTGCAGTACTGGGGTGCAATTTCCTGGAGAGAAAATCTGCTTGATAATGAGATGATTTTGCTCAGATTTTCCCAACGCTTCTTCATGGTGTTGTATCCGAATTCAAATATATTGTTTCCTCCATCCTCAAGCACTACTTTCAGAAGCTTGAAAGCTCTCAGCTGACATTCCCGAGAAACCCCCATTGTGTTTAAACCTATATACGCCGACATTCTTTGGTACACGGCTTCATCCTTTATCACCGCCCATCTGCATTTACATACAATGCATCACATTATCATTGCGCAGTGACCAAACCATAGATTTTGGTTCAAATTAATTCAATGCAGGACATAGTCTGAGAATCATAAAGTTGAATAGGCTATGACATAAAATCAGTATAGTTTCTTGAAGATTACCCAAATCTAGAGCCAGCATGACCAGTGAGCTTAGAAATTGTAAAAATCATGAGTTCTTCATCAGCAGGGGCTGGAATCGCAGCGAAATGAGGCCAAAAATAAGCATGATCATAGATTGACTTTGCATACGGGCCTTTAAGAACTGCTTTGTTCATTTGTCCGTCGGGATTGTTTGGTGCAGTCACAAACTCAACCAGATGCGTATCTGAGCTAGCATTCCCCCATAAATTTGCATCTCCTTCAAACTTATAATCCACCGATTCGAAATAGTCTGTTTGCTCTTGATAAAGCTGAAAAAGAAAACAAATAATTAAATCAAATCAGAGATGTAGTAGAGAAGAGGTAATTAATTAAGTTTATAAAAACTAATTAGCAAAAACTAATAAAGCACGGACCGGGTAAAAGGGCATAGAAGCAACAACTCTAGCAGTTGATGATGAGGAGTTGTAATCAGAGGAAAGAGCATGAACTGCAGCATTGAGGAGTTGTGTCGATCCGGCGCCAAAAATGATGAAGCGATTTTCGGTTACTGCATTTCCAGTAATGGAATGAAGTTTGCGGATTTTCTTTTCAAGCTCTTGGGAGATGAAAGAAGAACCATGCGTGAAGCGATAGCTCATTCTGTGCCACCCTGCAATCACAATTGCGCTACTTGCTGCATGCTTCATCCAAAATGGCTCCAAGAACAATGGATCCCCACTGTGATCTTAATTAATTAATAACGACCATCTTCCAAAGTAGTACATATGTTTTAAAAATATACCATTATCTTTTCCTCAGAACAATAATTTTCTTATAATTTTTATTCTCTTTATGCTGTGTTGTGTTATGGTCAAGTAAGAATAAAAATTTAATTATGAAAAGTCGTAATGCTTGGTGGAACATTTTGGTCAAATCTAATTATGAAAAGTCACAATACTTGGTGGTTGGTTATTGAAAAATCACTTTTGGTGGGGGTGTGGTGTTAAAAAGTCTATATAAGGGCAAGGGAGATAACTTTCAATTATAATTTAATTCTTTATAATTTTTGTCCTTGTCAATTTCTTAAAACACAAACAAAATTTGTTAGATATAAAATGTTGATATTTTTTTTAGTAAATTCTTCACTTTTGCTAGGTGTATATTCACATTAAATGCTTGTCGTATCTTGAAAGTAACTTGCCGGTAAACTCATAAGTAATCTCTAACGAGAGGGGGCAATTAACGTTTTAAGAAAAACTCGTTCAATACGTGTTTCAAGTCTTTATCTATTATTATTATTTAACACTTTATCATTCCATAAAACATTACTTTTATTAAATTATAAAAATACCATTTTAACAAAGATACCCCTAAGGTTTTTCTTTTTTTTTTTCTTTTTCAATTACAGATGTTTTCCATCATCTCAATTTTTCTTGAAAAATTAATGTCCATACCCATGTTCACCACCAATAGAAGACTAATGCTAAGTTACATACATATAACTTACAATTCTCTCACATAAATAATGAATGGTGTGGGTCCACTCACTATTACACGCATGTAACTTAAGGGGATCCCCAATAAAAAATCTAATCTGCATATCCTCTTCCTAATTACAGACCTCATATATTGGCAAGTAATAATGAAATCAATAAATAATAAAATAGTGACATGTTTGCGCTTCTTGGACCTACAACTTCGGAAAATGCACTAAATAAGGTTAATTATTTTTTTGTTAGATCGGAAAAAAATTACTTACATGTTCAGAATTCCATTTTCTTCTTTTCTGCAAGGAAAAGTTTGGTGACAGTTTAAGAGAAAAAGAGTTAGAGAAGTACCTCTCAGCATCAGCAGCACAACCAGGCAAAAAAAGTGAGCAATCGGGGCCAGAAAAGCAAGAGTTACATTCACAAACAGGCTGGTTTCCATAAAAAACTTGGCTATCTAAGTAAGCTCTTCCATGGCCTGAGCAAGAAATGGCAGCCACAGCCTCAGCTTCTCTGGCTGCTTTGCTACTCCAACTCAGATTCCATTCACTGCCCTCATAAAGATTTACGATGAAGTAGAGATTGAGAATTATAGAAGCCGAGACAAGAAAGATTATGCACTTGAAGCTTTGAATCTTTGCAGCAGCTGTCATGTATAAGAATATTCTTAATTCCTCTTTTGTTTGGATTGGTAGAAAATTAAAATTATTTGCCTTGGAGTGAGCTACTTATAAGATAGAGAATAAACAATTGTCAGTGGTATTGACTCATGGCTTAGGACTACCAAAATGACTTTTCATCTTTCAATAATTTATATGTTGGTGAATAATTTCAATCAATGTAAAAAGCAAGTGCGTAAAGTAGAGGTTGGCCAAAAAAAATAAAAATCATCTATTTTCATGATGTAATTTTTTGAAAATTGTTTCTTCTTTTCAAGTTTTCATGCATCGTTTCCCGATTAAATTCTCCTTTCTTCATCAATGTCATTGGCTAAAGAAAGAGATTTTATAACTTTATAAGAGTTCAAATATTTTAACGAATTACCACTTTATTATTATTATTATTATTAGTAGCTCTTTACTTTTACTTTAATTTAGCTCTTTTCACATGAAATTACTTACATTAATTATAATGAAATAACGGTGCCGGTGGTAACATAATTTTTTTTCCCTATAGATTGTGTATTTATAATTTTCACGAAAATGACAATTGACAACGGTCTGTCAGTTTATTATTAACGTAAAACACAAAACTAACAACACAAAAAACATGAAGTAAAAAATTAAATTCATATGGACAACAAAAACAAATCCATTTTACTTATACCAAAATCAAATTATTGAGAAGATACTTTGATTGCAAGGCTTTCCAAGCCGTGGTGTTTGACATCCCGGCTGTCCCGTTTTGCTCACGTGGCTCCACGAGCATCACGGCCGGTTTAAATACTAAATAATATTATTAATTACTTCACCACATTATTAGCATGGCGTTTAAAATTAACTATTAGATTTGATTGATGATTCCCCCTAAAAGGGTCAATAATCAAGGGCATTTTGGGAATACAAAAGCACACTCCAGATGTGAAAGTAATCTTTGTTACGGAATAAACTTTGCAATTACGGATCACCTGATCTGATATAAATTAAAATAATTGCTCAATTAGCTTGCACGATTAGAAAAGGTCAACGGGATGCATGTTAGGGGCA
This sequence comes from Citrus medica, assembly GCA_002013955.2. Lineage (NCBI taxonomy): Eukaryota > Viridiplantae > Streptophyta > Magnoliopsida > Sapindales > Rutaceae > Citrus > Citrus medica. The sequence goes on along the minus strand of MKYO02028132.1, from coordinate 38,524 downwards.
TTTTGGTCATTTAGAAGCAACAACCTAGGGACTCTGAATCCCAAACCGCCCCAAAACAGCGAAGGTGACCCTACACATGGCACATGGGCCAACTTATTATCCCCATCGTCGCGCTCTGCAGCTGTTGCTATTCAACTTTTATATTAATTTATTTCTTCAAATTATACAATTTATTGTATTTGTTTTCCCACTGCAACATTTAGATGTATTTTCCTTTCCAAATTTTCTCTTTCTTCTGCAACTTTACTACCGATATATGTATAATAAAATTTTTTATGATAAAAATTTCTTTGAGTGAACAAAATTATGATAAAATTTTTTATCTTTTAGTAAATTCAAAAAATAAAATAAAATAAAATCATTAAAGAAAATTTTATTAATCCCACAAATATCTTGTCATGACTTTTATTATGCTTGCGTTCCTTTCTCATTTTTATTTGTTTATTAAAAAGAAAATCCAAGTCAAAGTTCTTCATCGACTAATAGAAAAATGCCACGCTAGATACTAGAGGATAATGCTTACATCAACAACTTGGGCAGGATTGAAGAAGACAAAAGAAAATAATAGAATCTTTTGGAGTTAGGATCTTCGAATCTTTAAATTGTATCATCATAAATCCCTCTTAATAGAGATAACGATAAATTATAAGGCTAATTTAGTCATTTTAGTAGAGATCACAATCAGGGACTTTGCGCGTGATCTAATTTAGGCTATACGTGGGAGCTGTAATTAAGTGTGGGATTTGACTAATTTTTGAGATAAAATATTAAATTACATTTAATATAATTAAATTATATTTAAGTTGGATTATATGTAGAGATGATTTATATTTGGTATAATATTTTATTAGATTTAAATGAAGTTTAATAATATTTAAGGTTAAAATTAATTTTAGTTTAAATACTATTTAATTTTATTTAAATATAATATAATATAATACTGTACCAAATATATATATCATCATTATATATAATATAATTTTAATATTTAATTAATTTAATTTTACGTGTCAAATCATAACCAAATAAAAAAAATTGTCCTCCAGAGTTAAAAAATATAAAACTAAAAGACCCACCATATGTTGTTATCAAGAAAAAATAAATTATAGTATAATTATAATATCATACTGTAGTTATATTTAACTATTAAATTTTAACGGACCTCATTCATTTAAATATATTTTGACTATAATTTTGTTACGGTATTACTGTAGTACCGTAGCCGGCCACATTTATTTATTGCCCATTTACAAATATAAAATCACTTTATAAAATGCCAGCTTATGAGTTATGACTGACCTGATCTTGCTGCGAAGAAGGACGAAAAGGCTTTCAAATAACGTAAGTAATTAATAATAAGTCTTTACAAATTAACAAATACCTAATTAATATTTATTCTCTGCTGCTTAATTTTCTGATCTCTACAATTTAACTCTCTTTTTAATTTTCCGAATAATTTCATTTCAGTTTGTAGCTAAGCTGACCTTTCAAAGTTGAAACCGATCAATGGCCATGGATGCTAGCAGCTCTCCGACAAAATCATCTGGTATTGTTGATTAATCCTCTGATTGATTCTGTTTTGGTTTTTGGTTGCCGTCAAATTGTTTGCTGGTCAAATGAAACTATAATTTTCCCCCCCAAAAAAAAATAAAATTAAGAGAATGTAAGAATGATGTGGTACACGTGGCAGTATATGTATATGAGAGAGTAATGCTGCTACACATTCAACCTTTTCCCCGCAAACTAACGTGTCATCAAGCATGTTACCTCGTTTAACCAATTTTATGAGTTTATTTTGTCTTTTTATCTTCACTTGTCCACTACTTTAATGTCGCAGCAGTAATCAGTTATGGTTTTACAGATGAGTTGGTGTTGAAGAGCAAGTTGTGGAATGGTAGGGATGAACCAAGAGTGGCCTTCGCATCTGTTAATGCGGAAGAAGATAAGCCGTTTAACTTCTTACATGTTTTATTCGGTATGTTGTATGGATATTACAAGTATGTTATAAAATTTTTAATGCCTATTAATCAAGTTTTATAGCAGATTGATAGCTGATTTTATTCAAAGTTATTTCAATTTGTACAAAATTGGAATAAACTTCTAGGAAACAAACAGTTCATTCAGTCGTGGACTTCCTTGGGTTGTCGGCATATTGATGCTTATATTTCTTTAGATGTGAACTTCGTGTTGCCACCGTATCACAAAACTAGCTTGCCCATGTCCAGTGGCTCTAACTACTGCACATGGCTTTCGCAGATTGTGCTATAGCTGGAGGCACTGCTGGTGTTTTTGTTGAAGCAGCTTTATACCCAATTGATACTATTAAAACTAGACTTCAGGTAGGCTGACTGTCAACAACATTTTTCTTTCTTGTCTATTCCTTTTACTGTCAATTTTAGAGTTACCCCAGGTTCATTTTACTGATCTTGAATTTAAAGATAAAAGCAGCTAAATATTTTACAATTATTTATATCAAATTTTCTTTTGACTGCTTGTAATAATGGCAGGCAGTTGCTGTTACTTTGTTCTGTATTACATTGGTTAGAGTTGCTGACCATTTTTAGTTTTATGTACTGCATTACTATTGGAATAGATAAACTAACAGGTTCTTTTCTTAATCATGTTATCTGTATGTAAAAAGAGGTTAATTAAGAATTGTCCAGAAAGGTATATGCCACACTCAGTAAATGAGTTAACAGTGAGTCACTCTGTCCCAAGAATGGAAAATATTACTAGTGTCACGCCATTTTATTTCTTTCCATCAAACCCAGATGCTCAGTCCAGTATGATCCTATATAGCCTTTTGATGTGATAATGGATTATGACAATGTGTAGCATTGGCTGTAATTCTTGATAATTTCATGTTATTAAATAAATTTTGACTGTGTATTGGTTCAATGTTAGGCAGCTCACGGTGGAGGGAAAATTAATTTGAAGGGTCTATATTCTGGTTTGGTTGGAAATCTTGCTGGTGCCTTCCCGTAAGTGTTTTTATTTGCAAATTTTCTGTTGCACAGGGATCATTCTGTGGTTTATTACCTTTTTAATGGAATTGCATACATTAAGCAGCAAGGATGCAGTGAGGACAAATATATTATGCATGCGTTGTGAATTTGTGGTGGCAACTATGCTATGACTGGCAGTATTTATCCGTGTTGATTTTACTGTTTGTCAATCTAAAATGATCTTTCTTGGTAGTACATGAAGGCAACATATAGTTGAATTATTATATCAATGTAGCTTTTGGTTGAAGGAATCAAATATGCTTAATTATGGATTGAGCTGAGGATAGTGGCATGTGAATTGGGTTTGAATATGATCAGCTTTGGAGATGTTGTTGCTGAGCTGAGCTGTTTTGCCATCAAAGTAGTTGAAGACATTGGATGAGTGAAACTGATTGGCTTGCTCGCTCAGATCTATTGTCTCTTATATCTTGCTGCTTCTTTTTCTTCACTCAGATTTGTTTTCTCCCATTGGACAGAAAAGAACAATTGACGTGGATATAAAATCCAATATAATAGGAAAAAAAAATTAATCATAAATTTTTTGTTCTTCTTTGCTGAAGCATTCATAGAATATCTGAAAATGTCAAATCTCCTTCATAGTTAGGCATTTTTCTGTGATGGGTGCAATTTGGATTGTATAACTGTTTTTTGGCTTCTTGATGGGTCAATGCACCAGTTTAGGTCTTAATTTATTGATCATTTTGAGTGGAACTTATGTTATTGAAAATGTCAAATCTCCTTCATAGTTAGGCATTTTTCTGTGATGGGTGCCATTTGGATTGTATAACTGTTTTTTGGCTTCTTGATGGGTCAATGCACCAGTTTAGGTCTTAATTTGTTGATCATTTTGAGTGGAACTTATGTTGTAATGCTTTTTCTGTTTTCTCTCTCCCTATTTTTCCCCCACAGTTCTGTGCAATGCATCTGGTTGATGAAATTTTTTATTCTTTGCAGGGCTTCTGCCATATTTCTTGGCATATATGAACCTGTGAAGCAGAAGTTGTTAGAGACCTTCCCTGAAAACCTAAGTGCTTTTGCTCATCTGGTGAGTCTACTGGCTTAGCAAAATATTAAGCTGCAAGAACATAATGGCCAGAGCTCCAACCAAGCTTTGATTTTTTGTTCCCCCTCCTTCCATAATCTCTATGTTAACATGGCATATATAACCTTGGATCTAAGGGATGATATAGTGCATACTTCTCTCTATATACTTCTACTTGTAAAGCATGAGAACAGTTTATAAGAACAAAAAGATGCATGTTCATGCATGTAAGTTTCCTTTGTATTGTCAAGGGATTTTTAGCCTGGATTTACGTTGATGACTATAGATTGAAACCATTTATGAATCTTTATTAGCTGTTTATGAATTTGTCTATTATATACTCCCTGGACATTGTGCAGTTGTTTGAATTTTATCAACAGAAGATTGGTCTCAAATCTGTCTTTTCTTCTTATGAATCTCCTTTAATTGTAACATAGGGAACTTTTACTTCTAGCTGCAGGATCATGCATTTTTCTGTCATGTAAAAATCTTAAGACATCATTCAGACTGCAGGTGCAGTTGGAGGGGCTGCTTCTTCTCTTGTTCGTGTACCAACAGAGGTATTTAAGTTTGTATCTTAATTTGCAGTATTTAATCTTATACCAGGACCCATTATCATGCTGAGACTTCCCAGGTGATCAAGCAAAGAATCCAGACTGGGCAATTCACTTCGGCTCCAGATGCTGTCCGCCTTATTGTTCGTAGGGAGGGCCTTAAAGGGCTTTTTGCGGTATGTTAATATTAGCTGTCTGAGTTTTCAAGTTGTCTGAGAACTGAAATGTTGTCTGAGGATTGCAAAGTTTTCTTATCATGATGTCAGTATTAGTAAAATTAAAGTAGAAGCTTGCATTTGTTCTACATTTACTTGAATTCTTGTCATGCATTTCAGTACTAATAGTTGTTGTACATGTCATGATTGTTGTTTCTAAAATTGTAGGGATATGGATCCTTTTTGTTGCGAGACTTGCCTTTTGACGCTATTCAATTTTGCATCTACGAGCAGCTCTTGCTAGGTTATAAGCTAGCAGTAAGTGTAACTACTATAGTAACAGACATATCATTGCAAATGTTCACTTGGTAATAGACTGCCTTTTCAGCGCAGTGGAACTTTGGGTTTTCACATATTTGTGTGCAAATGGAAATGTTTAAGTACGAATCCTTGAAGCCCATCAGCTCTTGCTAGGTTATAAGCTAGCAGTAAGTGTAACTACTATAGTAACTGACATATCATTGCAAATGTTCACTTGGTAATAGACTGCCTTTTCAGCGCAGTGGAACTTTTGGGTTTTCACATATTTGTGTGCAAATGGAAATGTTTAAGTACGAATCCTTGAAGCCCGGTTGTCTAACTCAAAGAATACCAATGCCCTTGATAAAGCAATCTCTTTGGAGTGAGTTAGCTTATGTTCATGACTAATTTTCTGCAGGCACGACGAAGTTTGAGCAACGCTGAGAACGCAATTGTCGGTGCTTTTGCAGGTAATTTGACAATCCCATATGACTTTTAAGTGTGCCTGGAGTTGTTTATATGCTGCTCTTGTGCTGAGCACCTACTTTTGCTTCCTTTCACTGTGGTAATATTTTCTGTTATTATCCCCAACTGCGTTGATTAATAATATTTTAGGAAAGCAAACAACGTAAACCTCCAAAGGCTCTATTTCCGTATATCGTTTCCATATCTAATTGCTGTATTAAATTGTAGCATGAAGACACTTAACTCATACATCCTTTCTTTTCAAATATATAAAAGAAGAGCTTGTTTTTTGATATTATCCATACAAATTCCTCATACATCCTTTCTTTTCAAATATATAAAAGAAGAGCTTGTTTTTTGATATTATCCATACAAATTCCTAATGTTTTTAACTCTCTTTTTTTTATTAAGTGATGAATTCCAAGATAATTGTAAAATATATGTGCACCAATATAATGAGTGCACTAATTGCCTCTCCTTATTGATTCGGCTTGCACTCCAATGCTTCCTAAATAATTTCTAGCATCCCACTTCTAGTCCCACTTAATAATAAGACTTTTACAAAATAAAAACCCCCAATCTATGTAGAAATGAATCCCTGTAGATTATTTCCCAAATAGACTATACTTGGCATAGGATCCCAGAACGTTCTTAGCAATACATTTTGTGAATATTCTGGAATTGAGTTCCTTTTGGCTGCAGGAGCAATAACTGGAGCCGTAACCGCGCCTCTTGATGTGATAAAGACACGGTTAATGGTTCAGGTAAGACATTTTTTTCCTTCTTTCGTAAATCATATGTCATGAATAGACATGCTATCTATCATTTCTTTGCATTTTCATTTCTGTTTTCCATTGCTTGCAGGGTTCAGCAAACCAGTACAAAGGGATTTGTGATTGTGTTAGTACTGTCGCAAGAGAAGAAGGAATTTCTACTCTTTTTAAGGTTCGGTGGATACACTGAAACCTATATTATTTCAGAGTTGTGAATCTTGTGATGTCGCGAGTGTAATAATGTATTTTGTTATTTCTTCCTTCCATTCGTCTTGATGTGGCTACAAGAAACAGATTCAGTTGGCTGAAAACTTGCTATGTACTTGATAAAAATCATTTTATTTTTTTTTATAGTTGGTAATTCTTTTGGCTATCTGCTGCAGGGAATGGGGCCTAGAGTACTGTGGATCGGCATCGGAGGCTCGATTTTCTTTGGTGTTCTTGAGAAAACGAAAGAGGTGCTTGCCCAGAGACACTTCAATTCTCAGGATTCAAGCTCGTTCAAACTGGATTGACTTTCAGCTTTTTAACGAGCAGTTTTTAAGATCTAATAGCGGGGACTCATCTTCATCTAGCTTTTTATTTCGGATTGAATAACTGAGACTTTGCGTCTAAAGTTCAAGTCAGACGGTTAATTAAATTCAACTGTTAGCATTTGATATTTATAAGTAACGATCGATCATCACGTTTTCTACGATTAAAAATTAAATGCCATCAATAATTAAAAAAGTAAATGAAGCATCCAAATTCTATGGTTACAAATACCATCCCTTTGTTTAAATGTAATTATATGTGCTTATCTAAATTATCATAAAGTCTGTTTGAAGGTACCATCAATTATCAGAAAATTGAAACAATTGAAGAATAAAATAGCATGATATGCGATTATATTCTCCGAGTCTTTTTAATGTGGAATTGAGAATCACTTTTGATCATACGATTTTTTTTTTTTGAAGACCTCTTCTAATGGTGTATTAAATTATTGCAATATGTCAGCACCGCCGGCGAAAATAAATATGATGAGCCGGAAATTTTTAAGCATACAACATATTCATTTACTTTCAACTCGACATGATCATTCTTACATGCATATTTACCCAGAAATTAACCTAGCGGTGAGAAGATATATCTAGAGCTACAGATATGCGTGCATAAGAATTGCAAAATATACAATATCGTGACAACATTTCCCAAAAAACAAAAAAAGAAGAAGAAGAAAATCAAATGAATTTACTCTAAATTGTGACAGTGTATAATGTTATCGTGATTGTTGGAGCTCGCTTTGCATCGTCGATCTCTCTTGATTACGGTGGCTTAAACTCCCTGCGTAAGAAAGCAGCCTGGCGTTTTGAAAGATATCGAATTGATTAATCGAAGGGTTAAAGAAATTAACCAAACTAGTCAACAAATTTAAGCACTCAGCTTTTAGAAACCCATTTTACTTTTCTTTTTTTTTTTAGCAACTTAGTGCTATACATCTTAAAATTTCATCTCAAATGATGTAGTATTCGTTAATTAATTGTTGAAGTAAGATAATTAATTCATTTAAATATTTTAAAAAATTATATTAACAATGATACATCATAAATGAATTTGAGAGGATGATTGAAATAAAATAAAAAAGCTTCTATAATTTATTATTAGTGTTTTTTTAATGAAAAAGGGCCCGCATCAACTCCAAACGGTTAACATTCAATGATTGAAAATAATGGCCATATATATATATATATGATAAAAATAACGATCATATATATATATAGATGATCTTGGATTTAAAAAATAAAATTAAAAAATTAAAAGCATAAGCGCCTAAATTGGCTTTTGGAGGGTCCAAAAGTCACGACGAGCGGATATGATTAGAGACTTTTTCTCTCTAAAAGCAAATGGAGCATCCAAATTCCATGGTTACAAACAACACCCCTTTCCTTCATAGCATGACCATATAACTAACTATAGGTGCTTATCTAAATTGTCGTACAGTCAAAGTTTGAAGGGACCGTCAATCCTTAAAGCAATTAAGAATCTGATAATGGAGCTGAGAATCGGTTTTGGTCCCACAAATAAAATAAAATAACTGAGAATTTTCTTTTAACAGGATTATATAACCAAAGTATCTTACGATGAAATGACGTTTATTTAAAATTTAAATATATTTATTTAAAATATAAACACATATATTAATTGCAATTAATAATATAGGTTCCTTATTATTAACTATATATGTTAGAAGATCTGCAACCTAAGTTTATGTCTCGAATCCGGATGCAAATGTTATAAAAAGTCTTTACTCGTGTCTTGCCGCGTAAAAAACACTAAATCAACCCTAAAATATCTATACAATCTCGTTTTTTTTTTAATTAAAAAAAAACGAATGTGATTTTTTATTAAAAAATACTTGCCGACCAATTCAAAAAAAATAAATTAATAATAATAATAATAAAAATAAAAAGGACTATCTGCCGACAAAGCTCACACGTTATCCACACTGCCTAGGTAAACGGTTTCCCTATTTAATTTATTGTTAAAAAAATAAATTACGTGGTTGTTTGTATACCGAAGGTTAAAAAAAAAAAATCATATTACGCGACGGCATTATCACACCTATGATATATTTAATAATAATATAAATTGCGTGGCGGTGTAAAAGCTAAGAAGTCGTTGACATAAACAGTAGCTCCTGGCCGCCTCTTCCTATCTAAACAAACGATTAACTTATTTGTTCTCTTAATCTAATCATTTACTTTTAAATAAATAAATATAAATCAGTGACTCGTCATCTTTTTTTGTTTTTTTGTTTTTTATATTTTGAAAGGTTGAGAGTCGAATTCGTGTCAATAAGCTAAAAGCTTATGAAAAGAAATGTAACAGAATAAATCTTTGATTAAATAAAAATATACCCGCATCAACAAAATCTTTATATTTTAGGGAGGTTTAAATAGGAAGAGACTGTAACGTGTACACAAAACGAACGCACTCAAGGTCAAGGCTCAAGCTTTGCTCGCCCGACTAAGTCTGTCACTGTGATATTTTAGAAAAAAAAAGTGTTTATTCGTTTCAACTTTTTAAGCCCAAATAAAAAAAAAATTAATAAAGCCTGTCAACTTCCTGCGGTCGACATTCATTTTATGTTAATCCCCTTTTGGCAAATAACATTGAACTCCTTTATTTTAAATTTGCTCATTTGAAAACATAATTTGCTCATTTGAAGACATAGTTTGCCCATTTGAGATTGGGCAGCTGTAGTTTAAAAATTACAGTATTAAAGTGTTTAGTAAATTGTACCTTTTAAGCTATGTTGATATAATTTTTCACTTGTATAATATAAAATTTATTATATCTTTAATAATTTTGATAAAATTTATATTTATTATATATTATTAACTTTTATTTCATAATTACAGTTTTTTTTCACAGCAGTTATAGCTTAAAAGCTACAGCACCTCAATCCCAAACGCACCCTAACTACCGAATCACAATTAAAACATCATCTTGTGAAAGAACTTGTGTTTGACAAAACTATCAATAAAGAATATTTTAGTTATTTCACTATGAGATTAGGAGGACCTATTTCATATAAATGGACAAACTATGACTCACTTGAGAAATTGTAAAAAGTATCAGGGACCTATATGTTATTATTCTTTTTACTTTCTTACCTGAATCTCGTATCAAGTAAGTTGATCAGTTTGTGTTCTTATCCTTACTTTCGCAGAATCTCCAGCAAGATTCAACAGCCGCGTCCACGCTGTCAGCTCATGATTGGTCGGTTCCCATTTTCTCTCGAACCCTCATACGTCACCGTATCTATAAATTCCAACTCCAATCCAATGTGAATGGAGCGCTGTTCACGTCTTCTAGGTTCTAGCGAAGAAAGGCGAGGCAATTAAAGCTTTCACTTTCTCAACAGTCAAACTTTCAAATAAAAAAAAAATTAAAAAATTAAAACCATTTTTAATATCTGTCTTTTCTTTTTTAATTTTTATTTCTTTTTTCTGACTTTATAAAGGTAGCGAGAGCGTTGGCATTATTTTGCCTTTGCTTTCAACGTTCCTGACAACTCAGTTTTTCTCTTCCTCTTCGGTGAGATCTTTACTCTTTCTCATTAATTATTTAGATTCTTTCTTTTATATTTTCTAGATCCTTTCAATTCTCTGAGCCTATATCTCAACTGGGTTCTTTTTATTTTTCACTCATCTTCTTGCATGTTGCTTCTTCATAGACACACACACACACAAACAGATGTTGATATGATTCTTTTTTTTTTTTGTAAATTTTAATTTTGCTTCTTGATTCTTGACCGCTTGTTCAGAAGAAATTTTGCTTTGCGTGTTGCCTGAATCTTTCACTTTAATTTTAGCACGATTGAGATTGAATCTTGAAAATTCATCATGTCCTTGATTTTATGTTCTTACTTTATTTACCTTTATTATTTCAGGTGAAGTTTTCAATTTTTGTTGCAATCACCACTTTGTGCTGAGCTGACTACAAGAATGGCTATAAAGACAACTGAATTGTTACCAAGTTCTTCTCCAGAAGAATTAAAGAAAGTTCTTCAGTCAGTAGCTTCCGACTGGGGAGATGTTATCGATGATTCGGATGCATTGCAGGTGATTCCATTAAAAGGTGCAATGACTAATGAGGTTTACCAAATAGCGTGGCCTGCAAAAAATAATGGTCTTGTTAGAAAGGTTTTGGTCCGGATTTATGGAGAAGGCGTCGAGGTTTTCTTCAATAGGGATGATGAAATTAGAACCTTTGAGTGCATGTCAAGCCAAGGCCAGGGGCCCAGGCTTCTCGGGCGGTTCGGTGATGGAAGAGTTGAGGAGTTCATTCATGCCAGGGTATGAATATATATTGACATTTCCTTTAAATTTAGATTGATTGGTTAAAGATAGTGATAAAGAGTGAGGCCTGAGAAATCTTGATTTATGAAACAGAGTTCGTTCCGATTCTTCTGCTTACTGTTTTATTGATCTGTCGTCTGAGCTTGAAGCTTCAGTAATCTCTGCATATTATTCGGAAATTTTGTTTTACTTCTCTGTTAAAGTCAATATGTATCCTGGTGAAATATAATTGCATAAATACAGATCCTGCCATCCTAATTCTCATTCTCCGTCAGAAATAGTAAAAGGAAGAAAAAAATATGCAGCAGTTTCGCCTGAATATTTGATTCGAGTTGCATGACTTTACAGTCGAGTTTGGTCTGCATTATTTGAATTTGACAAGACTTAGTGCTCTTTCCCTACACATATATACCTTGCTTTACTGACAGTACTTATAAACATTTTCCATTTTGTTGAATTTCCAGACACTGTCGGCTGCTGACATCCGTGACCCCAAAATCTCTGAGTTGGTAGCAGCTAAGATGAGAGAATTTCATGATCTCAAAATGCCTGGTCCAAGGAAAGCACTACTATGGGACAGACTGAGGTACCGATATGTTTGGAGAAAGTTATTAGAGCTTTTTCCTTTCAGGACAGTAGATATCTAATGCTTTNTTTTATATAGTTATGCAAATGTTTTTTTTTAATATTTTTTAATTCATAAACGTTTACATTTTCTTATGTAAGCATGAAAAAAAATTTGAAATCCATTACAATCAACCAACAAAATATTGATATTTGAGCTATACGAGAAAGCAGAAATTGCTACAGACAGAAAAGTGAACTTAATCAATAATCAATTATTTCAGAAAACACATATTTTTAACAATAAATAATTTGTTTTAAGCAATTACAACCACGTTGGATGAAGGATATTCTCAGCAAACACTACTGCCAAACCTACATTCTTCAACTTTAACTTGGTAAATCAAATTTACAATTCAAATTTCTATGAAGACATCAAAAAGTAGACAACATTGATAGCTTTAATTCGTTAACAAAGGTTGGCCATGGAACGAAGAACATCCACAATGGGGTCAATTCTTGCATGAGAGGCAGCAGTAGCCGCAAACTTAAGGTGTTTACGTGCTTCAGCCCTATCAAAATAAAATGAACCTGATACTAATTTCTCTTTTGGTTGTAAAGCCAACCAAAGGACTGTATCTGCACCTTCCTCACTTGTTCGAAGATTCCCGGCAAGCCTGAAACACATTTTGTAAGCTCATCAAGGAGTTGTGGATAAGAGAAATGGAGTTTCAGAGAGTGATCCCTAGAAAGTGCCTCACCTTTCATTAAAACTAGGCATACTCTTGGCCACGCCAGGTGTCTCAGCCCACCCTGGGTGCATTGAGTAGAACCCAATCCCCTTCTCCTTGTACATTTCAGACCACTTTTCAGTTAGTGCCACCTGATATACAAGGAGAACTTTACATGAGAGTATTACTTATGAAAGAATGTAGCATCTCACTTGTTTCTCACAAAGTAGATAGTGAAAGTCTTTAGTAACTCTGCCCAAGACATGCAACATCGACAAGTATTCTGCATAAAGCTCTTCACATATCCACTTGGTGAAATTTACCACAACCATTTTATTTATTCTCTGTAATCTATGGTCAACATCATAAAATATCATAGGAGGTTATGGTAACTACAGGTTAACAAAAGTTTCTGACCTGGACTCGCTTGTTTCGAGCATATTGTTCCATCCCATCAAAGCTTCCACTGTTAAACTGCATTAAGACCATTATTTGGAAGATCAGTGAGTCTCAATGATCAAATTTTGGCAGCCATGCAGTTCAAAGAAATAGTTACCTCTAGATCATCAGTTAAGTGAGCTGTATACATTCCTCCAGAGGAAACTGTGATCACTCGAGCATCAGGTGCAGCTTTCTCCAGCAAAGGAACCATTGATTCTGTTATGGTGTATGTGCCCAATACATTTACAGCAAAGTTTAACTCAAATCTGGAGTTACAGAGAAAATAAAATGGAAGAGCATGAATTTTCAGGGAGATCAAAATAGAGGCGACATATTTAATTTGCCCTTGAACACATAATACCAAGAAGTGATTATGTACCCTTCAGATGTGATTAATCGGTTATTTTCAAGCAAGCCAGCATTGTTAACCTAACGCAGTAAAGGACAGGGAAATCACATTTTTCATCAGTTTCACAATAAAACCCAGTGATAGCTATCAACTGCAGCTTACATGCATAGCTCCCAGCCCAAGGGCTATGAATAAGTACAAAAAATATTGATTCATGCATTTAAAAAAAAAAAGAAAAGGAATATTTCAATGTCTGGACAAAATATATGTACGTAACCAAAAAAGAAAAACTTGGTTGTTTAATCATGTAAAATGATGCATTTCAAATGTACTTTGTAGCAAAAGGTAAGGGAGCTTTACCAAAACATGAACTGGCTTATCCTTTAATGAAAACCTGTTCGCAAAAGACTTGATCTCGGTGATAGATGAAAGATCGCACAGCTGCAAGCTAAAATTAATTAGCAATTTTAAGAGCAAAACACAAGGGGAAAAAGTTTGCAGCCAAATATCGAATTGGCAATTACAAAAATTTGAGAATTTAATGAAGCTCTGATTCACAGAAGCAGTATTAAAGAGATACATCAAAGAGTAAATTAAGAAGTAAAGGAAGAAGTAAAGGAAGAAGAATACCTCCAGATGAACATTTTCATTGCCTGTCTTAGACCGAATTGCAGAAAGAGCAGTTTCTCCTTTCTCTTTACTGCGACAAACCATATAGACAGTGGCCCCACTGAAGAGACATTCAACAACAAATGTCAGCTGCAAAATATTTTGTCTAAGAACAACCAGCAATATTTAACTTGATTTGTTTTCCTTTTTTTTTTAAGGTAATGGGGTGGGCAAAGCCACAATCCATTTTTTGGCCCCTTACCTCCCCCAAGATTCAAACCTAGGTTGCTAGCCAAATAAAGCTGCTTGAAAACTACTCGGCCACGCCCTTGGGGGCAAAAAATTTAGCAATATTTAACTTGATAAATCAAATAATCAGCAGAACATACAGAAGATCAATACCGTGAAGCAAGACCCTCAGCGGTAGCATAACCAATGCCAGCATTTGCTCCTGTAACTACGCAATTTTTCCCTTCTATGTGAGCTTGCATATCTTCAGGTTTGAAATTTTTTGAGTGTTCTCTATAAACCAAAAAGTTAACAAACAAAAACTACTCATTTCTAGTGTCTACTGACCAAAGAAACGATTCCCACTAACTTGTTCTTTCACAGAATCATTACCCAGAAATGATGATATTGTGGATCATTAGGACAAGTAATTTGAACATAATGCTCATAACTTCAGANTAGGACAAGTAATTTGAACATAATGCTCATAACTTCAGAAAGAAAATGATGAGCACAAAAAAGTGGTCCTATATATATATATATATATTCTAATCAATGCGATAACAAAGGCTAACGAAACATCAAGGAGATTTGAGTTAAATAATCCGTGTGTCTTCGTTCGATAAATTTGTTAAGATGAGTACGAGATCATAAGCTTCTAAAACTGACACAAAATAAACAAACAAATGCAGCATCCTTCTACATCATTTGATTCGTTTACATCAATTTCTTTTCAAATTTGGAAAATACACAGATGAATTTAGCTTACTTGAAGCCGTTTTTGGTGAAATTCATGTAGCCATACACACCAAAAGCTGCAACTCTCCATTTCTGTTGAAACAAAAATCAAATTCTGTTAAAACGAAATTAAACGTTAGTAATATAGCAAATATTATACAACGTTCAAGGTGTGAATTTTATGTACTTGGAGGAGGAACATTGAGAGTTGTGTGGGTGAAATCTGTACTCGAAAGTTCAGCGTTGGACTTTGCATGTTAAAATTTTTAATTAAAATTAAAATTTTAAATCGTGTTTTGGAGGACGAAATTTCGTTTGCGGTTTGCTACGTGGCAACATATCTACCACTTGCTATTTGGGCTTTTTGGGAAAGAGTGAGTTTGGCACTTGGGCCCATCAATGACTGTACATTTTAGCCCAAACATTAGCATCTTTTAATTCGGATAATCAAATTAAGGAAAGGAACCCTAAATTCTAGTGGACATCATAATCAGATACATAATTTGTAATCTGCGCACAGGTCAAGTTAGTAATTTTCACCTTAAGAGTTTTCCCATTTTTTATATTTTTTGCATTTGGGTTCTTGAGTTTGCCATTCTTTTTTCAGATGGTTTCCTGAACCGTTAGCGTTGTAGATTTACATTTTTTTCTGATTTTTTTTCTTTTATGCACAATTTTCTTGGGGGTTTTTAATTAAATACCCTTTAATAATTTCAAAATTATTTAAATACTCCCACCCTTTTTAGTTTTCATGGATATCCTAACAAATGTGAGTAAAGTCATAAATATCCTTAATGAATGCATCAAATTCACTCAATGAATTGTCTTTATATTCATTTCCTCATTTCTTTCACCCAACTCCATTTTTATAACTTCTTACACAAATATAATTATGTATTCATTTCTTTAACACCCACTCTTTCTTTAAAGTTACTTATTAAACAACCCAATAAGGTATGTTAATGTTGTTGGGTTTTAAATTTTTTAATTTTTAGGAAAATTTAGAAAATTTCCTCATATTACAATGTTTTATTTTCACCATTTTTTCTTATATGTAGAAATTTATGCAATGTAGGTTGTTTAATTATTTTTTCAGCAATATAATTTATTTATGGCAAAAATGTTTCGCATCATGCATTCTTTTGATACTGTGTACGTCATATAGTTAGTCATGTAGGTCGTGTAAGTAATATAGTCGTGTAAGTATTATAGTCGTGTACTTGTATATGAAATTTGATATTATTGTTTTTATTGTATCATCATATATGGTTTTGGTACGTGTGCCTATTCTCTTTAATGGTGAATGAATTGAGCAAAATGACGAGTATAAGTTCAAAGGTTCCAATGCTAAAAGGAATGGTCGTGCATACTCTCTTCAATGGTGAATGGTCGTGTAGGTCGTGTACTTACTTGTATATTACATGACCTTACATGACCAAATCGTGTGTTCATAAATTACAGCAAAAAAATAAATTTGCATATTCGACAATTTGAGAAATGATGGTATTAATTATTATAAATAAACAAAGTTATCAGTTTACAATGTCAATATTTGGATATGATACACTAATGGATATTGCAATTAAACATATTACAATCATTTAAAGAGTTTTTTTTTTTTATCTTCAAACTGCTTTCTCCCTCTGTCGAAGCATACATGCATACATGAGGAATGCCTGCATATAATAAATTCATGGAATCAATTAGAAACAACTTTTAATCAAAGGCTGGATGAAAAAAATATAATTTAGTTAATTCTTTTTATTAACAGCTCAGGACCACTGACAGTGATGGCCTATAAAATTTCATATTAAGAAACCAAACTATTTCCACCAGCAATGATTTCATTTAAAAAGACAATACTCACGTGTTAGTGTTCTCTGAAAGTAATGACTGGTTATAGAAAAGTCTTTTAGCTAGTTGCTTGCGATAAGAAANTGGTGAATGAATTGAGCAAAATGACGAGTATAAGTTCAAAGGTTCCAATGCTAAAAGGAATGGTCGTGCATACTCTCTTCAATGGTGAATGGTCGTGTAGGTCGTGTACTTACTTGTATATTACATGACCTTACATGACCAAATCGTGTGTTCATAAATTACAGCAAAAAAATAAATTTGCATATTCGACAATTTGAGAAATGATGGTATTAATTATTATAAATAAACAAAGTTATCAGTTTACAATGTCAATATTTGGATATGATACACTAATGGATATTGCAATTAAACATATTACAATCATTTAAAGAGTTTTTTTTTTTTATCTTCAAACTGCTTTCTCCCTCTGTCGAAGCATACATGCATACATGAGGAATGCCTGCATATAATAAATTCATGGAATCAATTAGAAACAACTTTTAATCAAAGGCTGGATGAAAAAAATATAATTTAGTTAATTCTTTTTATTAACAGCTCAGGACCACTGACAGTGATGGCCTATAAAATTTCATATTAAGAAACCAAACTATTTCCACTAGCAATGATTTCATTTAAAAAAACAATACTCACATGTTAGTGTTCTCTGAAAGTAATGACTGGTTATAGAAAAGTCTTTTAGCTAGTTGCTTGCGATAAGAAAAGACATGTGCTTGCGTACAATTTGTTTGAATATCTTCACCACGTGCAAGTGTGTCCAGGTAACGCAAAACAAACACACCACAATCTCCACTGAGAATTTTAAAAAATAGTCCACTACATACTGAATATATAACTATAACAACAAAATGAAAAAAATTGAGCATTTGGTTTGCTCGCCAAGATTCTTGCTGTGGCATATTATTTACACGCAAAACTGTCCAAACTTTATTTTTTTGGGTTGTTTCAGGGTACGAATCATACCATAAAATCTTCTCCAGTAGAAGAGGAATAATAACAGCATATGGCAATAATTCTTTCAAAAATGTTGAGTTATTCATTACAGAAACCGTGGAGTCATATATGGAAATTGTCTCCCTTACAACGTCAACCTCAACAAGAATCCAATAAAGGTCGTGTAAGTGCAATACATTAAGGTCGTGTAATACACAACCTTGAATCCTGCATAACCTTACACGACCAAATCGTGTGTTACATGACAAAATTATAATCGGCACAATCCATCAAATTTTCACAATTTGCATGCAGCAAAACAACTAGAAATTTGTTTTTGAACATGTAATGAGAGACCCACAACTAATTAATCTATTTTTTTCTATATAAACCCTAACTTTTTGTTTTTTTTTTCCTTAATATCAACAAGAAAACTATTTATATAATTACTTACCTCAACTAGTTAAATTATGACCATTTTGCAGTAAAGGATCAGCTCTCGCTGGCGATTATGTAGCGACGAACTAGGCTTTTATTTCTCAGTTGTGGCAGCCTCTCCTTTTCATGCTTAGTTTGCTCATGTTGAAGTTCGATTTATCATGTATGGAGAATGAATGTTTGTTTCGATAGAGGTGATGCCGGTGGGAGAATTGCAGTGTTTGTTTGTTTGAGTTTGATAATGGAGGGAATTGCAGCAGATGAGTATTTGTTTGCTTCAGTAGAGGGGAGAGAGGTGTTGTCCGTTGAGTTGAAATGTTTTAAAATGAGGATAGCTTAGTAATTTCCTATTAATTTTTAAAAGGTATAGATGAAAATTTTGACAAAAACAGATTTTAGAGTATTGAAATAATTTTTAAAGTATAGAGGTGTACCGGGCGCAATTAACTCATTTTCATCATACAATCAATTTGACTTGGTTTTANTATTAATTTTTAAAAGGTATAGATGAAAATTTTGACAAAAACAGATTTTAGGGTATTGAAATAATTTTTAAAGTATAGAGGTGTACCGGGCGCAATTAACTCATTTTCATCATACAATCAATTTGACTTGGTTTTGCCCGCACTTTAAAGGAAATGAGGGACTGCTATTTTGAAGGAACTCCTCACAGCCCTTACCTTCTTTTTATCTCCCACTAATGGGCAAATATCTGCTTTTGAGTAATAGGGAACGAGCCCCATAGGACTTGAACTATTATATATTGAGGGCATGAATACCACTAGGCTATAAACTAAACGTAAAATATAATGAACCTGAAATATTTAAAATTCAATTCTTCCAAGTCTATTCCTGCTTCTGTTAAAAAGGGGGGAATAAAAGAATCTATTCTTGTGTAAAACTTCACTACATACATCTTATCAATTTGATGTTCTTCATCATTAATGGTTTCAGACTTTCAGTATATAGATTATTAAATATTGATCACATGAACAAGGAAATAAATCAAACATAAGAGTGAAATTAAATGGCTAGATTTCTCACAAAACCATGCATATACAATGTTGCTTCTACAATGTACTTGTCCATGCAGTTAAGAGACAGTGCCGAAAATTCTCTCTTAAGAACTCTGCATAAACCCAACATGATCAATCTTACTTATTTTCCCAGAAACTAGAGGTGAGAAGAATCTCTAGAACTACAGATATGCACAAGAACTGCTATATACAATATCGTGACAAATTTAAAAAATATATAAATAAAATGAATTAATCTAAAGTGTGACAATAATATCATGATTGTTGGAGCTCACAACATCAAATATCTTCCAAGTTTTTCCATTGGTTAAACTTCCTTAATGCTCCTCGATATCCTGCATAAGAAAGCAGACTTATGTTGACAGAGAGATCGAATTCAAGGGCTAAAGAAACCATACTAGTTAACGACAGAAGCAAAAAGCTTTTAGACTTAGTAATTACCGTTCAGTCAGACATTTGAATTCTCCGATTATATGATTAAACAGAAATAAGTCATGTTCGTGTTTGACCAAGTTGTCTTATGCTACATTGTTAAGATTACAGTCATGTAATCTTGAAAGCTATTTTTGGCCTTTTACCTATAACCTTGAGCTTTAGGCCTGGAGAATCTATTAAACTTCACAAACACGATAAAGGATTCACCTGCTCCAATCTAAAGGAGCCGATTCCAGCATTAATACCCATCTCTGCTACAACATCCTCATTTTCAATTTCTGCATCCGTCAATGTGAGGGCTCGCTGTAATTTCCTAGGAGAAAATACCTCAACCTCCGCCATATATGTGGCAGTCACAGGTCGATGGTCAGACATTTTAATTTCATTCCTTCTGTAGTTCAGTAGCCTCATTCCTTTACCATATGAAAGAATGCGGTCACACCTGAAAATTTTAAGTTTTGCAAGAAAAACTTGTAAGTAAACTGGGATTGGACTAATCAGTGTCTTATTAACCATACATTTCAGTTTTGGCAAGCAATCCCAAATTTCTTCATATCCTTCATATTCTTATATGAGATTCTAAGAGAAATGCTGCCCTTTTAGAAGATGAGTGAAAAACCACATCAAAACAAAAACGATCCCAAGCGAAAGCAACCCCTGCCACAAAAAAGATTCTTGCAGACTTACCAAGAAGGGTTGCGCCTCCCAACCTTTGGATCCTCTCCGTAGTACTTTTCTGAATTTAATTCATATTTATATGTTGGTGCAAAAATCAAAGTACCCTCAGACCATCCATCAAATGCACGACCTTTCCTCAGTTCTCGTAGAAGCTGTCATTACGAAATATCAACTTATTTAAAAGCAATAAAGCATCCCGTCAACTTGAGATAAGAAAACTGCAGAGGCCTCAGAGGTTCAGACCCACCAAAATGCCTATCCATATTCACAGATTATCAAGAAAATATGTACTGAATTTAAAGTATTAATGCTGAAGCAAAACGAATAATGTCCATCCCGAATGAAATATTGTTAAGGTACCTGGTCACTTTCAGCCAACTTAGACCATTGCTTTTTGGAGATAAGTTCCCTTGTTTTCTCATACGGCAAGTTGATCCGGTAATTCAGATCACCCAGCCAAATTATTCGTCTGCAGAAGAAGTCAATTTTATCTAATTGACTGTTATCTTCATCAAAAGGAAAGATTTGATCTTGAATCAACAAGCAAAAAAAAATTGGCAAGTAACTTACAAGCAAGTATTTCATATTACATTTATCAGTTTAAAAGTATTTGAAGAACTACAAAGTCTTTGATTATATTGAAAGCATTCTTATGGGCAGTTTCATGAGTTTAAATTTTGTTCTTAAAAGTTCAAGATAAAAAGTATCATTGTTGATAAATTTTTTGATCCTACCTAGCAAAATAAGGGTGTAATAGTGTAACATTCCAAAAAATACAAACATATTATAGATGAAGTTCATATGTGATTTAACTTTCTAATAAGGAAAAAATTTTAACAGAAGACCATATTTATAATGCTAGCCAGGATGTTTTAAATTAAAACCTTACACAGAAGTGGACGTGCACACTCATTTATGATATAAGAAGCATTGAAGCTTTAAGGAAATGAAGGACCAAAAGGAAAGGCCTGAGACATAGCATTGTCCCGTCCTGCTTCAAAGCAAGAAGAAAATCTGAAATGTACACTGAGTATTATCATGATTAGATGTCAAATACTTACTCATGATCATAGATGCTTGTGGGAAATCCGATTTCTGAGTGCGAACGAAAGTGAGTTCTTCGATGTATTTCATGCACATCTGCATTTCTTTTGAGTTCATCTCCATCTTTTTCACCCGATGTTAGATGAGTACAAACAAAACAAAATAGTGTCTGATGAATTGACATGCTAACTGAAACAGATCCCTGCAGAATTGAAATATTGCCACACTTAATGTTAAGCTAATTAATCACAGAAAAATGTGAAATAGAAAAAGGATAAGAATGATACCTTGTTACCAATGAAGCCCATCACACCAACACCAACAGTAGACACCCTCACATTCTGAATATGCCTACGCAAGCTTCTCCGAACCCATATTGTAAGGAAAATACCAACCATTTGCTTACTTACCATCCTTACATATGATGACCTTCTTTTGCGTTTCATGAGAGTTTCAATGTCAAGTTCTGCAAGCAATGCGAGCCCTGATGACATATCATCGACAGCTGGCTTGAAAGAACTGTATCTCCTGAAAGACTTGGATGTTTTGAAAGATTTAACTGTCTTAAAGGAATTTGGTCTCTCCAAAACATTCTGAGTCAGCAAGTTTAATGGAGGCTCTGGCCAGCTCAAACCAATCCTTTCTGACCCACTAAGCATTTTAGTTAATCGGCCATTGTATTGCACAGCTGGTGCTTCAACATTTCCCTTACTCTCTTCCATTCGGAGGCAATATAACCTATCAAACCTCTTTGGAGAAGAAAAATGCCTTTGTAAATTATTTTCTGCTGGCATGTCTAGGTTGGCACTATCAGCACAGGCTGAAACTTCATAATTCGTGAACATATTGACTGGTTTATCATTGACTTCATCAAAACCGTTATTTGCATCATCCAGCGGATAAACTTCCTCACCTACATCACTATCACTTTCATGGGTTATCTCCTCTTCTATATCTGGAATATCCTCAGATGCCTTAAACTTGGATGGAGATGGGGGATCACTAAGAGATTTAACCCTGCCGGTGGTAGGCCGAATTCTGTTTAGGGTGTCACGAATAATATTTTCCCACTTTGAAACAGGACGGCTATCTTCAGCACCAAAGATATTCCCAGCGGTTAATGGTACAATCTCCTGAAGACTATAGACACAAAATGGTTATCATAATCCTAAAATGTGCTCATTAGGACAGGTAAAATAGATGAAAACACCAATAACCAGTTTCATAAATGATATTTTGAAATAAAGAAGTAAGATGAAAAACGTCTTCATCCAGGAAGAGACTACTAAATCATTGGAGAATGTCAAGCTGATACAGGGGGGAAAATTTTCATGTCATCAAGCTCATAGATTTATAATGCAAAAGCAAGCACATTCATGAAGTTCAGAACATATATTAGGAAAGTACTTACCCAAGCACATAGATGTCAGCAGGCTCATTCATATCTATCCAATCATCAATATCTAGGTCATCAGGTGGAAGTTTCCCTCCAACATTCCATGTACCAACGCATATTCTACGACACAAAGAGTAGTTGGGATCAGAAATTTAATAAATTCATGACTAATGGCACTCATCAGAACTTTAGTTTCTAAAAAGCTCAAAATTATTGCAACTATTTTTCTGATTTGAAATAATAAGTTACATGGAAGGAGTATCATACCTGACTTCCTTTGTATTTATATACTGTGCCCTAAAAGTTTCTGATTTCCGTCGTCTTATTCTTGGAAATGTTTCTGAAGTCCCTACCAGTTGGACTAAGCATTAGCAAAGGGAATGAAGAGGCAACTCTTCAATTTATATTCTCAGCCTCTTCTATTAAGAACGGTCAAGAATAACTAAAAATTAACAAAAGGAAATGGTGATACTCTAAAAACATCATCAACAAAATGAATTTTGAGAATAGCATATTAAGAACAAGACATATGTGGTAGACAAAGTCAACGGTGGAAAATAAAATTAAACAGATTATCAAACTGGATGCAGCGGGCTGTTCCCATCAATGGGATGGCTCTAAGCATCTTCCAATGTAAAACAGGAACATTACAAAATTCAATTCAAAAGATAAAAAGAGAGGAAAGGCCCGTTGCTGACCTTGACCAATTCCTCCACTAAATAAAAGTAATTAATATGATAAAGGTAATGCTTTGGTACCTAAAAATCATTGACCTAATGAATATAGTCAGCATTACCTGATCCAATGACTTAAAGAGTGGAAGCTGAGATTACTACGGGAGCAAAATCTGGTTTTATTAGATCAGATGATATTCTTTTTTTTTAAAAAAAAAAAAACAGAACTCCTCAAAGCACAAGGAAAATTTCAAGCCAAAAGAAGATGAAAATGAAAAAAATGAACCCCCCCCCCAACAAAAAAATTGAGAATCTCTCAGAATAAATTATGCACAAACCAACTATAGACATCAAGAATAAATCTCATCATTCCCAAAAATAAAGAAATTTCAACATTGTATTCAAAGAATTACCATTAGGATCATACTGAGCTTCCTCCTCTTTCGGAACTCTGAACTGTGATTGAGCAAATTCTGCAAAACAGCCATCTCAAAGCTCAAAACAAAGTTCAAAACAAAATCCACAGTTCCCAAATGGTGCGTGTCTGAAGAACCCCACTACTTTTGTTTGACAGATACTATTTACAACTTATATTTGACTACTAATGATTCTATTTGAAATAAAAGTGACAACAACTCAATCAGAAATATACACATAAACTATAAAAAAAAATCAAGAAAATTACAGAAAATACAAAAAATGGGGGTTTAAAATTGTGACCATTGAACTGACCTTCAGTGTCGGAATCACCATCGATGTCATCTTCATCAGTGTCAGCACTGAAATCAGAGTCTTTGGTGCTGATGTTGAGCCACTTGCGCATGACAACTCGAGGCCAAAAGAGCTGTAGGCAGCCCAAACAAGAACAGATTTCAGCCCAAGTTCTCTGCAAATTCTCTCTTAGTGTTCCCAAATCAACAACCAAATAAAAACCCAAAACGCCAATGAAAAAAAAAAAGCAAAAGCAACAAATAAGTATGAAGTGTAATCAATTAATTACCTCTGGCTGGTGGGGCTTTAAGCGCTGTGTTTTCATAGCTGGTGGTGACATGAAGAAAAATGGGAGAGCAGAGAAGAAGAAGAACAACAACAAATAGCAATGAAGTGAACTTTTGTGGAGAAATTTAATAGATAGATTTTGAAAACAAGCAGTTGAAGAAATGAGAATGAAATTTTGATGAAGAATAAAAATAATACAATAACGAACTGCTTGTTGGCTCTAAGCAACCGTTTTGTGCGCGGTAGACTTGTAATAATTTTGTTGTGACCACTGACCACCGACCAGTCGGGCCTAAATAACATTCGGATCCCTGACTTTTTGATGTTTTTCTCAATTCAGGACATAGTTTTCCGCGTTGGCCTGTAGAGTTGGCGATAATTGGTATTTTTGTCATGTCGAACAAGTTAGGACTTATTTGATATAAGTTCGGAAAATGTGACCTTATTTGATAAAGTATAAAAGTTTAAGGTTCCATATGTCATTATCCCGGTATTCTAGGATTCCATAGTGGATAATGAAGTTTACCACTAAACTAAATAAATACCAGTTAGTTTACCTAATTAAGTCTTAATCCCTCTCATTTTACCATATGGAATTGAGTTGCCTGTCTTACAAACTAATGATCTCAATTTTTATAAAAAAAAAATGATGGCATTTTCGAATGGAATGGGTCAAAAAATTGGAAAAGGGATTGGGTTATTAAGGCGGCACGAAGTGGGAGCTTGCTTGGAAGCTGGTCACATGGGCCATGAGCAAGAGAAATTCTTGTGGTTAGAATTGAGTGGAGAGAATTTTTAAATTAAGAGAGAAAGTGAGAAACCCTAGCCAATTGGTCATTAATTTGGGTTGGCATTTTCGATTCAGGGAAAAAAAAAAAAGATAGGCGATTGATTAGTGAATTTTTTAAAAATAAAATAAAATAATGTAGTCCCACAGCTCTCTCATCCCCAACTCTTTTGACTGGATCCATTTCCACTGAGAGATTATTAAATCAATTAAATTTATATGCAATAATTACAATATTGACCTTAGTGTGCCTACTAATTATGTTGGATGTAATTAATTTGGTCAGCTATGTTGGCTAGTGAGTCATTTCATCTATACTGGTAAATGGACCTACACGTTGAAGATACTGCCAATTTTTTTTTTTTAATTTCCCATTTGCTCACTTAAAAAACGGCTAGCTGAAAACTGCATCATCGAGATCACCTTCTAATAGCCCCAACAAAAAAAAAATTGTTTGCAAATGGCTCAAATAAAGGATTAAATGAAAAATAAGGAAATTCAAATAACATCATTTTTAATTTCGATCAAAGTAATTGGATGGATTTCACAACAAGAATGAAAAAAAAGAGAAAAAGACGAAACTTTATTGAATTTCTTTTTTTTTTTCCAAAACTCAAAAGCATATAATTGTATTTGTATCCAAATTGAAAATCAAACGGGCACTAGAATTTTCTTATCAATCTTTAATGAAAAACACAAAACTTGTCGGCAGCGACGTGAAAAAAAAAAAAAGAAAAAAAGAAGAAGGGAAAAATAACAGGCAACGTAATGTAAGAGCTTCCGGTTACGTGATTAAAAAAAAGAAAAAGAAATAGTAAATAAAATGGAAATTGTTCATAACATAGGGACCCACTAGACAGACATTCTCCGCCGAATTGATCAACCGTTGGGATGTCATCAATCGCAATGACTTCTAATGTTTCACATATTTTTGTGCTAACTTTTGGTTACAGTATGTCTGAAGATATTCACGATCTAGATTTTTTTCTAGTGTTAAGGGTAGTTTTGCTGTTAATTTTACATTATTATAAATATTAATTAATTCAATTTTTCTCTTTAAATAAATGATATAAAAGATTTCGAAATGGATAAGAGTTCGATAATTCATATAGTGTAATCTTTCGCTATCATGAGGATAACTAAGCTAACGACAACCTTGGCCTAAAAGTATAATCTTTATAATCTCACAAAATATAGTTTTGTGAAAGAAATAATCATAAGGGGATAAATAATCATATAATGTCACCCACTATGGGTCCATCCTCCTTGTTCTTTTTCAACTTTTCCTTCCAAAAACAAGTTAATTTTATGACTAACACCAATTTTTCTTTCTCTTTTTTTTTTTAAAGCGAGGCTCAATCAATATCATCAACAATTGAAGCAAACAAACATAAGACTTCACTAATAACAATTACAATATATATATATATATATATAAGAGTGATACCGATTAAACTTGCATACTGATCACCACAAACAGAGGCACCATTTCAGTGAACTTGTAATATGTAAATGCCAAAGAGAGAGAGAGAGAGAGAGTTTTTAATTTTCTTGTTTAGTATAGCTTTTGTTTAAAAAAGAAAAAAAAAATCCAGTTTCTTAAACCCAATAATAATAATAATGATATCAAACTAAGAGCGTAAAATTATTTAGGCATAACAGATTAAGAAAACTTTCTAATCATGCATCAAGATAAGGATCTAAATTCTAAACTGAAGCAGTGAAAAGAAAAGGATAAATAATCAAAACATTTTTTTTTTAAAAAAAAGAAGGAACAAATTAACATATATATGAGAAGATCATACCTTTTATAATTTATATATGTGTGCGTGTATTTAAAAAGCAGAATCTCTTGATTCTTGAATGTCAGCTGAGATTCTATTCCCTCTCTTTCCTAAAAGAAGGGGCTGCTGGTGCTGCTGCTGCTGCACTTTTTATTTATTTATTTCTGAAATGAGAGAGACGGCAGATCAGATCAGCAGGAACTTTATTTGTAGCGAATTTTAGTTTTCTTTCCGTTTTGGCAGCTGGGAAAGTGAAGAGAAAATTTTTGGAATTTTCCGGGAATGTAATTGTAAAATTTCTCTGGCCCGGCCTCTTGTGTTGGTCTAATAATGGTGGTTGCTTCTGCTGCTTTGTGGCTAGTTGTAAAGCTGCGACTGCTTTTGGTCTCTCTCTCTCTCTCTCTCTCTCTCTCTCTCTCTCTCTATATATATATATATATATATAGAAGCATACATATTACATAACTCATCGACCGTGTTGCTCCACGTGTCCTTCCCTGTTTTTTTTTTTTTAAATGTGCAACACATTGTATTTTATTTATTTAGTTTATATTATATCGTCATCCACA
Source organism: Citrus medica (assembly GCA_002013955.2). Classification (NCBI taxonomy): domain Eukaryota; kingdom Viridiplantae; phylum Streptophyta; class Magnoliopsida; order Sapindales; family Rutaceae; genus Citrus; species Citrus medica. The sequence continues at coordinate 11,077 of MKYO02028132.1, read as the reverse complement.
TGACCACAATTGGCTGGGCTCCAAGTTTCTTTCTTTTTCTTTTGTCTTTTTTCGGCTCTTTTAATTGCCAACACAATAATTACTTAATCATGTGTTTGCCGAGACTCATTTAGATTAATCTCACTTGTAACATATAGTAGTCTGGGATATTTTCCGACTAGTTCATAAAAATAAAAAATAAAAAAACTTGTGGAAAACTATATAAATTAAGTCTAATTATCACACAACTCTATCTATGTGTTCAAGCTGAAATTTGTTAAAAGTGAATATACTTTTGGCGAAGAAGATAAGAATAATTTTATCTTCTAATTATGGAATGAATCTCGTCGGTGGTGGATATGCATTTCCTGATGAGAGAACAAGTTTTTACTTTTCAGCGCCCACTCAGGGGTTTCCAAATTTGAGATAATTGTAGAAAGAGAGCCAGAGACAGAGAGGCGGGCCCCATTTTCCGTGTTTATCTTGTTTTATAAGTGCTGTAAAGCTAATTCTTTTTTCATTATTATTTATTTTTTGTGGGAACTTCATTATTTCAAACAGTTTATTATTATTATTATTATTATTTATGATATTTTAAATCTATCTCTGTCGTAACATTTGGAAGAATCTAGCTACAAAATCAAAATGTATTTCAAAAAAATCTGATTGGAACCAAAATAAGCTCCAAGGCGGAAATTTCCAAAAAATTTGTAGCCTTCATGGTCCCCGTTGTCGACATTTGCATTTAAAACCAGGATCCCAGACAAATCAAGTGACACCTGTCATCATCGCCCCCGAAATTAAATGAAAACAATGGCAAAATCGAATGTCAACGAGAAAACATAAATTTTATTTATCGTACATCAGGGCTGAAGATATTAAGAATTTCAGGGAAGAGTGGGCCACTGACTCACTCGCTCTTTGTAAATTAGACAAGTATTCATTATCTTCCTTTTTTTTAAATCAGATTAGGTAATTTTTGTCTCATTATCAGTAAAATATTTAATTATATTATTTACCCATCATTTTCAGTGAAATTACATCCAAAGTACCGCCTTACTTCTTCATTTTTTATCTCGCTTAATTGCCCTTAGTTTCTCCGTACAGACCATATACCAGATTCCACCAACTTCCACTTTCAAAAGCACAAAAGTTGCAGGGGCATTTTTAGATGAAAATTTTATTTTGAAATTATCATCTCAACAGCCGCCATCAAGAAATTGTTTGGAGAAGCCCGCAGGCCTTTTTAGTTAATGCCTTTTACCTTTCCTTTATAAAATGTGATTTTATAATGTAATTTAAATTACATTAGGTTTTTGTTTTATTATTAGAAAAATTGTTAGTCATTCACTTTAAACTCATTCTATTATAAAAAAAATACCATAAATTTTTAATTTTATTTAATTTTTTATCTTAAATTTATAATTCATATCAACCATCCACCAAAATGACATAATTGCCTTTATTGAAATGACAAAATAAAATTAAATCCATAATATAGTAGTAATTATTTTATGAGAGTAATTATATCTTTTTTGTGGATGGTTAATATAAATTGTAAATTTATGGTGAAAAATAAAATATATTCAAAATTCTATAGTATTTTGTTAATAACAAGATAAATTTAAGGTAAATAACTATAATTTCCTATTATTATTTAAAATTGAAAATGCTTCTGTCAATTTTTCTATGTAAATTTGGTGTCTTTTATTTTTGTTAATATATATTGGTCATTTTATGTAGCAAAAATTTGTATATTTATTTCTCTATTTACATTGTAAAAGTTGAGATTTTTTTATATACAATGAAGTTAGTAAATTGAAATTGTTACTTTGAACTGTTGAAGTGGAGGTGTACATTTGATATATATGACTATTCAAAATCTTTTATTTGGAAGAGAGTGAGTGAAGCTTCTCATATTTAATGAGAAATTAAGTAAAAAGAATAAAAAAATTTGAAGAAGCAAAATGGCATTCTGAATGAAATTTCACTGAAAGTGGTGAGTAAACAATATAATTAAATATTTTGTTGATAACGAGACAAAAGTTATTTAATCTGATTTAAAGAAAGAAAGACAATGGACACTTGTCCAACTTACAAAGAGCGAGTGAGTCAGTCGCCCGTTTGGGCGACTGACCGTAGCACTGCTCAATAAGACTTATATGATAATGCAATCTAATTGATCAGACAACAATATCAATGAAAAGCTCTAGCTTGTCTTAGTTCATACATCCTTCCTTATATATGGATTAATTTATTGATTATTAGCCTACAATAGTCAATCATTTAAATGAAGTGCATCAAATTTGTGACATGTATTACAAAATCCAGCATCATTTTTGTTAGACATGGCATGCGATGATGAAATGTATTTCGAGGTGTCCATTTTAGGGTTTTATAATTCAGTCTTGGTCGTGGAATGTTTCGTGCTTGTAGGCTGTTGTGTTGAATTCAATGATCGATTCTTCACATTTTTTAATCTTTTTCTTCAAAAATAATGTAAGCTTGATGGAATTATTGATTTCGCATGTTCGCTTTTGTTTGGTTGGTTTGTTGGGGTTTTTTTTTTTTTTTTGGGAGAAAATCTAAGACTTTCATTCGAGACATTCATAATTAAGGATTGATTTAATATATAATAAATGATAAATAATATTCGAACGAGAAGAATTCTAGTGAAAATTCAGGACTTTTTTTTTTTTGAAAAACAAAGTGAATTTTTATTGATTTAACTTTGTGATTACATCTTTGATTTCAACTAGCAATTCATCCAATTCATACAACAATTTTATTTCTCCTTAATGCTAAACTCAGTTAGTTAAGGAACATGCATGAACGTTATTCGATCTTAGATTTCTTGTATCACCCCCAATAAGTTAATGTTTGCTACCAGTCTCTTGTTGTTTACTAATTCTCAAGCATCTTAACAATAAATCTCCACCATATAGGGAGTATTAAATGAACAATAACATCATTTTGTATGCAACAATAGTATTGTATTATGAATGGTAACCTCACTTCAAAACAATAGAAACCTCACTACTATTTTGATGGTGTCTTATCGATATTAAAAAATAATCAATATTCTTTACTTCCAACTCTAAAAGATTGAAACATATTTCAATACTTTCGATAGTTAGACTATTGGCACCAATCTAAAATCTTATTAAAATTTTTATGCAATAAATTTATAATTTCACCCTCGTTCAAACTTGGAATGCATTATGTCATTCAAACAAATAAATAAAATAAAACACCGCATCATGATCATCATCTCCCTTATCAATTAAGATAATTCTCTTTTTATAATTTTACGGCACGTATGTAGAGCTACAGAAAAAAGATATTATTTAGAATATTTATGGTCGAGTTTTTATGCTGCAAGTTGAGAAGGGTTTTAAAATTTGAGATGCAAAAGAAGTTGAGGGAAATCAAAATTTAAAACGATTCTTATTAATCGTATTAAAGCTTCATATTAACTAGTTAAAAAATTTTGAATCAAAATATTTTTTGCTCAAATGGGGGTGTGTTAAGATTGGAGAAATAAGAATAAAAATGTTAATTTTGGAATTAAGATGGATGTTATTAAAAGCAGTGTAATTTACCAATATTTTTAAAAGGGGTATTCTTGGAATTTACGAGAAGTTTAGAAGGGTGCTAATGGTTCCACTCTAATTTCAGTTATTCATGGGCTTCTTCTTCGAAGACCTTTGATGCACATTTCAAGACGAGAACTGAGTAATTGGGCTTGAGGATCTAAAGCCCGTATTAAATTTATAATACAATAATCTAGTAAATTGTGATATTTGGTTCTCTCATTATATTTTATCAATTCCCATTAATTACTTTTATTCTAATACTTATTTTATTCTTATATGGAATGACTTGAAAGGGTAAGTGCCTTTTTTTCGTATGGCTTGTCTAATAATCAAAAGTACTAATTAATCGGAAAAATTCTTATCAAATTTTTTATTATTGTTTAATTATTTTTTAGTAGAATTTTTAAAAATTAAATAAATTATTTTTTCTCTACTAGCATAAGCTCATATTTTGACGTTTTGAGAGTGGGGGTTGAAAATCTTTTTTTTTAATATTAAAATATCTAAAATATTCACTATTTATTTGACAATCATACAAAATCAAGTAATATTTTTATTAACCATGTTGGCATGTGATGATGATGATAATTAATGATGAAATGTATTTTGTCCATTGTAGGGTTTTATAATTCAGTCTTGGTCGTGGAATGTTTCATGCTTGTAGGCTGTTGTGTTGAATTCAATGATCGATTCGTGACAAATTTTTTTTTTAATATTTTTATTCAAAATAATGTAAGCTTTGTGGAATTATTGATTTTGCATGTTGGGTTTTGTTTGACTGGTTGGTTGGAATTGCTTTGGGGAGAGAATCTAGGACTTTCATTTGAGCCATTCATAATTAAGGATGTTACAGAATATATGATAAATGATAAATAATATTCAAATGAGAAGAATTTTAGTGAAAATCCGGGACCCTTTTTTTTTTTTTTAAATTGAAAAGCAAAGTGAATTTTTATTGATTCAACTTTGTGAATATATCTTTGATTTCAGCCAGTAGTAGATCCAGCCATACGACAATTTTTATTTCTCCATGATAAGTTTGGTCCGGATCGGAATCTAAATTTGACGAAGAAAATATTAAAAATAATATATTTTTAATAATTACATTTATTTGGCCCACTTATTATATATATATTTGAAATTTAAAATTTTAAAAGTACATATTTTCAAGCCCCCAATTTTATTAAAATAAAATTTAAAAATTATATGTATATATGTATATACATACGTATGTACATATATAATTTATAAAACACAAAATCTGAATTTTTTAGACTCGGATGCAGCCTATTGCCGGGGTTTTTAGCTCGACTAAATGTTCAAAAACATACATTCAAGCTAAATCCAGGCGTTGGCATCCTCGAAATCGACCCATATTTTTAACCATCTCTATCGCCGTGGGTCCTTAAACTAATTTTAAAAATGATTATTCCCAAGTGTAAATATATCTATATTTCTTTAAATTTTAAGCCTTAATAATCTACTGGTCCACGAGAATGGGCTTTTCAACTGTGGGTCTCTAAGAGGCCCCAAATAGTAAGCCCAATGCAGCAAACAGATAAATCAAACCGTGGAAAGAAAATTTAAGGAAAAAAAAAAATCCAACACGAAACGGAGACACAGAGATGCAGTAGTTGTTTGTAACTCATGAAGTGGGGAGTTGCAGGATAAGAGAAGATGCAAACTCTTGGTCAGCCTTGTAAGTCTTACACTTTCACTCTTCTCAACTCAGCACCACCACTTAGCACTTGTAGTTTTGTACAAAACGGCAACACAAAGTACCCACTTCAACAAAGTAGGAAATTTCACTCGTTTGCTGCTAGTTTTCGGTTCTTGAGGAGTACCCACATTGTGTTCTGTTCCCAAAAGGATGTCTTTGATGATTTATCAAGTGCCCAATTTCCTGAAAATGTTGAAAATGAAGGTCTTGAAGGGAATGAAGAACTTGAGCTTTTGAACAAGCCTAATTTAGTGCCTATAAATAATGGGGTTGCTTCAGAAGTTGATAAAAATTTTGAAAAGCCTGATGAGGAGGAGGCCTTAGCGCCCTTTTTAAAGTTCTTTAAGCCTAGAGATTCAGCGGAAGAGGTAGAAGAAGAGGGAAGTGAAGTGGGGGTTTCAAGGGAGAGCATTGATGTTGATGATAAAGTTGAGGAAGATAAGGTTAGTGTGGAGTATTATGAGCCAAAACCGGGTGATTTTGTCATTGGTGTTGTGGTTTCTGGCAATGAGAATAAACTTGATGTGAATGTTGGGGCAGACTTGTTGGGGACAATGTTGACTAAGGAAGTGTTGCCTTTGTATGACAAAGAGATGGATTTTTTGTTGTGTGATTTAAAGAAGGATGCTGAGGAGTTTATGGTTCGAGGGAAGATGGGGATTGTTAAGGATGATGATGCTATTGCTGTGAGCGGGGGCTCGGGCCCAGGGAGACCTGTTGTGGAGACTGGAACTGTTTTGTTTGCTGAGGTGCTTGGTAGGACTCTTAGTGGTAGGCCGTTGCTCTCTACTAGGAGGCTGTTCCGGAAAATGGCTTGGCATCGAGTGAGGCAGGTTCTTTTCTTGCTTTCTTCTTATAGTTTGTCAGATATATAAATTCAGTCGAAAATTTATAATCCTGTTGTATTACTTGTTATATAATGTTCTGAATTGTACGAGTCATTTCGGAGCATGAACAGGAGTCAGATACTTTTGATCTGCTGCCAAAATTGAGAATACCTAAGAGTGTGCTTTTTCAGAATTATCTATTTAATTTTGTCTTAGCAACTGTTTGAATGCAAGCATTCAATTTCCAGTCAATGAAATGGCCTATGATCAACAATTTTTGCTTATGATGAAATTTGAGTAGTTTTGATGAGTTTGGCCACATCTTGGACAGATAAAACAACTCCATGAACCTATCGAGGTTAAATTTACAGAGTGGAATACTGGTGGCCTGCTTACAAGAATTGAGGTTGGTTGTCTTATTGGTTCATTTGTTTATGCACATGTGTTTCAGATTTTGATCATTTTCAATGATCTTGCAGGGTCTACGAGCGTTCCTTCCTAAAGCTGAGTTGCTGAGTAGAGTGAACAACTTCACTGAGTTGAAAGAGAAAGTTAGTTGAGATTATTTAGACTTTTGATTAATAATACTCTAAGCTATTTAACTGGTTATGTCACAATATTTCTGGCCTTTAACCATGGATAACTGTTACTATCATCTCAATTTCAAACATTACATATAGATGTTAAATTAACAATCTGCTGCTGACGGCTTGGTATATCACCAATTGTAGAAGGCTAAATCTAGCATAGACTTGTGTCCTATAGGTATGTGGAGAGGAAGCACTTGTAAGATATCTAGTTCAGAATCAGTTATATTCAATTCTGACATTAATGAATTTGTTAAGCTAATTGCAAGATTTTGTTAGCAAGACACCTAGGTAGCTAGATTTTTCAAATGGAGATGATATTGTGACTTCTGGACACCCCATTGCTTTATTAGAGGTGATGGTAAGAAGAGTTTTACCTGTTTCTGCCAAAAAAAAAAAAAAAGGACTTCTAACTTAAACTCAGCAATCAAAAAGGAAGGAAAAATTTTGTTTTAACTCTATATATGTTTTTTCACGGCTGTCATGTCCCTTCAAGCATGTCTTGGCAATCTTGTTTCTCTTGAGCGTCTTTACTTAAGTTCTTTTTTTCTGGTTACTCTTGTTCTTATATACTATCAACGTACTAGGATTCGTTCAGATGTTTCCTTTGTTATGTTTTTTGCTCTCTTGCTTCTTTTTTTGGCATTGATGGTATGCTTCTAATGCATTGTTGGTTTCTTGATGTTGTAGGTGGGGCGCCGCATGTATGTGCAAATTACTCGAATAAATGAAGATACTAATGACTTAATACTGAGTGAGAGAGAAGCTTGGGTCAGTTTAAATGTGGCATTTTGGTACCTTATTGTTATTTGACGTACTTTGGATTTCGTCCTCTTTGTCCTACTTCTCCTGGGAAGAAAAGACAGCCTGATTACTTTGATGTATGATATGGCAGGCAACATTAAACCTCAGGGAGGGAACACTTTTAGAAGGAACTGTTAAGAAAATCTATCCCTATGGAGCTCAAATAAGAATAGGTGACAGTAACAGAAGGTGTGTTCTTTTCTTGGGAAGTTTTAAATTTTATTGTCTTTACATTTTCTTTGCTGACCTGAAGTTTCATGATAATGCCCTTGCTGCTTACGGGGACAGTAAAATTGCGTAAAGCATAGGTTTATCATCATTTCTCTCTGTTGCTCAAGTCTTAAATGTTTTTTCTATATGCTTATCTATTGCATCACTTTGGTCTGAGACTTTTTGCAAATATATGTGTATTAGTGGCCTGCTGCATATTTCCAATATGAGCCGCACCCGAGTTACTTCTGTCAGTGATTTACTTAACGAGGGTGAGAGGGTTAAAGTTCTTGTTGTGAAGTCAATGTTTCCTGACAAAATCTCTCTCAGGTAATTAAAGACAGTCTTGGTAGATTTTTTAGTTTAGTTGCTTCAAAAGGAAAAAAGAGTTTATTCCATGCGTGTTTGATGCATCAAATATCTTTTAAAATTTTCTCTTTTAGAAATAGTACTGTTCACTTGCTACCTGAATTTTTCTCTCAATACAAACATCATACTTAATATTCCTGGACCTGAACACCAAAATCTTTACGGTGTAGGGAAGATTTTAGTTTGTGGACCTCGGATTCACTTTTGTAACACTTATTTCCTTCTAATATTTTATAAAGTTTCTCTATTTTCTATACCCAAAAGAAAAGAAAAAAAATTCCTGGACCTGAGGTATGTGGAATAACCATTTGACTTTTGGAAGAGAATCCTGCCCTGGCCTGGAAAGCTCTCTATTAAACTTTTTTTTAAATAATAAAACTAAATAAACCAATTTTTTATTCTCATGATATTTTGTCGACGGTTTAGTTACTGCTAACTTTTGCTTCCTTGGATTGAAATCACTTTCGCAGATGCAAAACAAAATGCCTTTCCAGTATGGACAATGTAGGATTTTGCTAAGATGAAAATGAAATCGAAAAAATAGATGACTTAATTTGAAACCTTTTGGATATTTTCCAAATTATATCTATTAAATACTTTAGCATGAGCATGGCTTGTTGGGTATATTCCTAATGCTTGAGCAAGATTGGAATATAAATTGTCTATATTAGAAAATCTTTGCAGATAACAAAGTGTTGCGGATAATATCTGACAATGGCAATTTTGCTTACATTGCAGTATTGCTGACCTTGAAAGTGAGCCTGGCCTATTTGTTTCTGACAAAGAGGTGCATATAATTTTCTTGTTTATCCTACTTTTTAATAAGCAATATAGCGTGTGGTTCTTAGTTCATTTACGATAACTTGTCTGATATCAATTCTTACTTCCTTGAAAGAGAGTATTTTCCGAAGCTGAAGAGATGGCCAAAAAGTACCGGCAGAAGCTGCCCGCTGTTTCAGTAAGTCCCAAGTCAGAGTCCCTTCCAACTGATACTCTACCTTTTGATAGTGAAGCAAGTATGTGTGCAAATTGGAAGTGGTTCAGATTTGAGCAGGATTCGTAAATCAGGCTAACTCTTACGCTTTCATAGTCACGTCGTGTGGTCAAATTGCAAAATCTAAAAACTGTCCTTGTTTCTCCCTCTCTGAAGCCCATGTCCATCACAGCATCAAAGGCGAAGAATCTAATATTAGGCCATTGATCTCTTTGAGAAACATAAATCAGTTTGGTTGAGAAAGTATTTTATGTTTCCGATCACAATCCATCGGGCAACAAATAGAAACAAATTATATAGCATTTGACGATCAGCCTGAACAATGAACATTTACTCCCTTGTTTAATCCTCCATTGTTGTATATGTATATTAAGATTCTGACATTCTTTTTTTGTAATGCTTATTCCAAATTGCCTGAAATGATACTTCTTTTTTAGATTTTTGCAATTATTTTTATTTTTCATCAATAATAATAATTATTATTTTTAAATTAATCAATTTTTTTAATATTAATTATCATTGTAATTTAGTACTAAAACATACAATATTTTAATAATAGTAATAATAATTAAATGGTAAAAAAAGATACCTTTTAGTGATGAAAATTATTATTTGTAGCTAAAAGTATATTTAGTGACAATAAATTATTTATCACTAAAAGTACATTTAGTGACAACATTAGTTACCAAAAGTATACATTTAGCGACAAAATATTATTCGTTGTTAAGAGATGAAAATTATTATTCGTCGCTAAAAGTACTTTAACAACAAATTTTGAAAATTCAACACTAAAGACGTAATGCAATACTCCTATTGGAACGAAATAATTATGAAAAATTTTTCGTCGTTATAGCCTTTAGTAATAAAAATTGTATGTTTTAGCAATGAAATTATCCGCTAAAGCCTTTTTTATTGTAGTGATAGTTGGATTGAAGACATCAATAAATGCAATCTAGTAATATATGGAAAACAAAGAAAAAAAAAACTGTTGACTGCAAAGTGTTAAAGGTTGCAAATTTGCAATACCTAGATTAAGGGAACATTGTTTGCAAAATAAGCAAATACTTAAATGAACTTAATTTTTATAAATTACAATAAATGAAGATATTATAAAATCATTAAAAAAAAAAAAGTTGCATGATCCTTCCTCATCCAATCCACTTTGGCCCACGGACCTATGTCCAGCTCTTTCGTATCTTATGGACGGACAAACGAAGACATGCCTAATAAATGATTTTTTATTCTCGAATCTATAATTTTCTTTCTTTAAAATTTTCAGAGATTTTATGTTGATCCATTATTGACACCCAAAGTTAAAATTAATTTTAAATTGAGTGAGTGTAAGGTCTTGCATGAACCATTGAAATGATTATAATTGTAAGGAGTCAAAGAAAAAAAAAATTGAGTCCCGAAGGCCAGGTGAGGGCTATCGAAGCTACCAATACTCATAGTAGATACTATATGATTATACTTAGGGGTTAAACAAAAAATAATCAAATATTATGTCTCTAAACAAAAATGCAGCGGCGCATTAGCATAATAAAAATTCAGACCTTTTTATGTGAGTCTTGTAGCTTTGACAGGGAACTCCCCAAATTACTATAATAATTGCGACAATATTTTAATCTATGCTTTAATGCTTAATTTCTTAAGATTGTGGACAATTTTTAACTCAATATCACATCATATCGTATATATTCTTTCACTAAGCTAAGCAAGTAATCTTGGACATAAATGTTTGAGTTAGTGATACTTGAACCTTAAGAAACGTAAACCTAAACAAATTTAACTTTAACTTAGCCTAAAATATCTTAAATTTAATACTTAATACATCTGATTAAATTAAAATTATGTGAATATTAATTTTTTAATAAGTAGTGAGATTCATCTTTTTCAAATAAGAGATTCTAAGTTTTCCTAACATTAAATGGAGTACATACAATAAAATTTTTACCATACAAATATAAAATTGTAAGAAATTAAAAAAAAAA
>MKYO02028121.1:170140-189225 GCA_002013955.2 Citrus medica | reverse complement strand
TACACATGTCGGATCGCCGTTTTCCACAAAAACTGCTGCAGTGAACTATTTTGCAAGATGACTGTTTTGTCTCCAAATCTTTATAAAAATACTTTATGAAACTTGTCAAAATAGATGAAAATTATGTTGAGCGTTTAAAATGATTTAATCAATCTTAATCATGTTTGTTATCATCAAAATCAATAAGGAATAATTTATGTTAACAACCCGGTGGTGAAGCTATGAGGAAGCCAACCTGAGCCTTGAAAATTTCTTTGAGGCCTACTAATTTTTAAAAGGAAAATTATCAATCGTATACCATTAGTTTACTCCGTTATCAAATTTACTACAACACTTTCAGGGTATATCAGTCATCCACCATAAGTTGACAAAATATATCTGCCGTCCACCAAACCGTTAGTTGCATTTAAATATGATGACTTCATAGAGGTAATATAATCTTTTCATATGATACAAGTGATAATTTAAGGGTATATAAGTGATAATAAGAGATTTTAAGGGTATACAAGTGATAATTTTCAAGGGTAAAATCGTCAATTCGTTATTGTTCTGTTAATTTTCAAACGGCAGCTAACGGTTTAGTAGACAGCAGATAACTTTTATCAATTTAAGGTGGACGGTTGATACACCCTTAAAGTGTTGTAGTATTTTTTATAAAAGTATAAATTTAGGGTATACGAATGATAATTTTTCTTTTTTAAAAAATATAAGCTTTAATAAAATAAGTAATATTCGTTTTAATTCTTAACATAACTTTTTTTTATAATTTTATTAAAATTAATACTGTTTATATTAGGCCCTAACAAAAATTCATATATTTAAATAAAAATATTCATAGTATTCTCGATAAATAACGTTTATTGAAAAAATATTTTAGTTTGTAGTCGGGTTAAAAAACCTGAAACAAAAATGAACAGAAGCCCAAGTTGATAAGCTGATAAGCTGATATAAATTTAAGGGAGTGCCTAGTTACAGCTTTTGTCTTATTCCTTTTGGCTAATCTCATATGGCTCCTTTTAATTTTTTCTATTTCCAATTTTTATAGTCCTAGATGTATTTGTCTTTTCCCATCTCTTATACATCTATTTTTTATTCTTTCCAAAACTTTATTTATTTCTTTGAGCAACAACAAATGACTATCAAATTCATATAGATCTACAAATTCAGAATAGATGTCTGGCCCTAAATTTATCAACCCTATCCATTCTTGTTCTAACCAAAATATTTTTTGGTTTATTAAGTTTATATATGTATTTACTATGTTTTCCCATCCTAAAAACATATGGTCTATACTACTTGCCAATTCTTGTATTGTATTAACAGCTTGATTCATAGTGTTTCTGTTTTATATCAATATATTAAAAATTTTATAAATTCATCTATGAATTTCATTTTCTTTTCTATTAAAATTTCACCTCCTATTGTATCTATAAATCTTTCTCTAAGCTCCAAGGTTAATTCAAGTTCTATATTTCTTATATTATTTTTATCGGTTTTAATTGCTTTTATTAAATTTTTTATTTCTTCTTTATTATATACCTTTAATGTATATAATCTATCTACTATACTTCTTATAGGATCCATGGCTCTGATACCATCCGTTTCCAAACAAACAAACAAACAAATAAATAGATAAATAAAGAAATATAAATAAATATAAATATACATGGTTAACATAACATATTTTTATGTAACTTAAATTTCTTCAAACTCTTCATTATCTGAGTTATAGGTATATGAAGGTCCAGCTTCATAATCTTTTTGTTTTAAATATGTTTTTGCTATATCAATTTCTTCTTCTATTGTCAACATAATTATATTATGTTTTAGGTTGTCTATTTCAATGTTTTCTATAATTTTCCATTTTATTTCTTGAGGTAAATTAAGTGAGTGTACTGCTAATAAGTCTTCTGTTCTTACAAGTTCATGTTTGTTGAATAGATACGAACTCTGTTTATATGATCCTAGATTAAAATCTATTATCATCATGTACTACTCATTGTATGTTATTTTTGTGGTTGGATTTATTATGTATTCCTTAGATTCTCCTAAGTCAAAACGGTGATTCATGTTATAAATAAAAAGTTTGTTTCAGTTTCAAAATTTTGCTCTTCATCCATAAATCATCTCATCAACAACCATCAACAACTTCCATCAAGAGATAAAAGTTGAGTATTATTGCCTAATTTATCCTTTCTTCTTTACTTTCTGATCTCCTTCCAGTGACCTGCAGCCTATTTGTCCTGTTCCCTTACGGCCTCCTGCCTCAGTGGGATCTGTGGACTCAGATGGCTTTACTGTGTGGATTTCGATCGTCTTGATAACGAAGTGTTGGATAAGTTAGGTTCCTCTTCTTTTTCTTTGATGGTTACTGTTTCGGTTGATGATGTTTTAATTTAGGATCTTGAGCAAGGAAGTGTTTAGTGATTCATCATTTTTTAGAATTATAAGAAAGAGAATTATGAAAAAAAATGTCTGAGAGCACCTCGTCCCCCTTCTTCTTTCTTTTATATTTCTCAAAAAGTTCCTATTACATTATTGGTCTATGACCTTACTGCTTACATCTGTGACTTCACTGCTTACATCATTAAGTCTATGACTTCATTGCTTACATTATAATCTATTGTTATAAGATTTTTATTGACTTCTTGTCTTCTTCTTCTATTTAAGCATCTTTCTTTTTCATTGTCTGCCACGAGTTGCTTTATTTGTCGGACATCTTCTTTTTATCTTGTCTGCCATGAGCTGCTTTATTTGTCGGGCATCTTCATCTCCATGAGTTGACAGGCTTGCTGTATGGTTTCACTGCTGCTAGGGAATCTCATGGTGCTAATTTCATTGATGAGTTCTAAAAGGATATTTGAAGGTGTATGGCTATCCTCTGAAGTTACAAGGATATAATTCTGAAATCGGATAATTGTTCTATAGTTTCTTTTATAAAAGTCTTTGGCAATACTCCATATTGCCTTTATTCCCCGGGCTCTGCGAGTTATGATCCATACTCTGGTTATTTAAGGAACATTTGTATATTTAATCCCTACCTCTACTTGGAAAGTTTTTGTAAGGTGTCCCACAGAGATCATATAAAATACTTGATATTCAACATTTTGGTGGTATTCAGGGCTAATAGTGTAAAATTTTAGGTATATAGACCTTTTTTGGGAAAATTTTTAGACTTCTTTCACTAATAGCTCATCTAAACTGGCTATTTCTCTTGAATCTGTATCTGGATATACTAAGTCTAGATACCCAAACCATGTTATTTTTCCAATAAGGAGAGGATCTGCTCCTTTTATAGCTATCATCCTGAGGTATACATTTTTTCCAGGGGCCTTGAAGATGGTATTGTTGTGGGAACAAGTAAAGTACACCCACATGGAAAACTGTTTATATTCTTATTCTTTTAAATTTAGGAGAGAAGGTTTTTTTTCTTCTTCTAAGGAAGTGTTGTTTATTCTGATGAACTTTTTTAAGGAAGTCTTTTTGGGTGATTCGACTTCTATGGACATGGTTTTGTTAAAGGATGGATCACAGACTGGTTCTTGTTGTGGGAAAGGTCCACTACTGCTTTCTATTTTTATTGGGCTAGTGTTTATTGAAAGCCCTTTTGTTAGGTCATTTGTGTATGACTCTAAGAAATGTATTACCTTCTCATGAGCCTTTGTGGCTTCTTTCATGTAAGTTATGGCATCTAGCATGTCTGATGCCTCTGCTTTGAGCCTTTGTATTTCTGTATTTATCACAGATATGGTTTTATTTACTTTTGTATTCATTTTTCGAATTCTATGTTCCTGCTCAGAAAATTTATAAGAAAATTATTAGTTCCTTTTATATGTATGATTTTAAAATTATAATATGATAAATAAACTTGCCATCTGTGTAGTCTCCTGTATTGGGGTTGATTCGGTAAAATTTTACTAATAAGTGAACTTACCTGAGAATTGTCTGTTTCTATAATAAATTGTTTCTAGAGTAAAAATAATGAGAACTTTTTTTATTTCTTTGTATATGGCAAGGAGTTCTTTTTCATGAACTGGATAATTGGCTTGTGCTGGGTTAAATGTTCCACTAATATATCGGCAAATTTCATTTATATCAATTTTAAGTATTGCTCCCCAATGTAAATCAGATGCATCAGTTTGTATTACTAATTTATCATTTTCTTCTGGTAACCTTAATGCAGGGAGGTTTTTACATTCTTCTTTTAGATTTTTTTACAGTTTCCGTGTGTTCTTCGCTCCATCCTCTAGTATTATTTTTTCTGAGTAATTTTTTAAGTGTATTTTTTTGCTAGATGTTTTATAAATCCTTCTGCATAATTTAAACAACTTAAAAATTTTTGTATTTGTTGTTTATTTTCCAATTTATCTGGGAATTCTATAATCTTTTTTCCTATATGGTTCTGGAGTCTAATTCTTTTTTTGTCAAGAACCATTCCTAAAAATTCTATTTCCTTGTGTTTTATGATTGCTTTTCTTTCTGATAATATTATACATTTTCTAATACATACATTAATAAATTCTCTTAAATGATTTCTATGGTCTTCTAATGTTTCGGATGCTATTAATATGTCATCAACATGGACTATGATATATTTATAATCTCTAAATATTTTATCCATTCGACTTTGAAATATTTGAGGGGTATTTTTTAACCCAAAGGGCATTACTAACCATTCATAATGTCCTTGTGGGGTGCTAAAGACTACGTAAGGAATACTGTGTTCTTCCATTTTTATTTGTCAAAATCCTGATTTACAATCAAATTTTGAATAGTATATTTTATTTTTTACAAGATTTATTAATACTTCTTTATTTGGAACAAAATATCCATCAAATTTTGTGTATTTATTTAACTCTTTATAGTTTATTACCATTCTTGCTTTTCCTCTTATTTGTTCTGATCTTTTTCTGACCATAAAAGCTGGGCTATTATGTGGACTATTGCTAGTCCTAATTAATTTTAAATTTAATAATTCTTTTATTTAGATTTTAAACTCCTCTCTGTCTTCTTCTGTGTACATCATAGGTTTAAGCCTTATTATCCTATTCTCAATTAATTCTATTTTTGCTCTAGGATGGTTTGGTTTCCATAATGCTAATGTGTTATCTTTATAGACTTGTTCTAGTTGTGACTTTATTTTTTTTTCTAGTTGTATATTATAACTCTGTCATTTTTAGATTAGAAAATATTTTTCATAAATAAACGTATCACCACGTTGGGCTGGCTAAACTCTGTAAAGTTTAAATTCGCGAGGGATGCGAAGGACATTATTACAAGGGGTTTTCAAGGTAATCATATACTTTCACCTCATCTTAGAAAATTAGTTACTAATATTGAAAAACAAAATCCTTATTTTATTAATAAACTTCTTAAATATATTATAAGAGAATGAACTACAAAAGAAGAAATTTTTCTAAGTTTCAGTCTCAACTTCCTCTCTTTAGCTTCCTGCACTCTTGCCTCCCCCCATTCTTCCTCTCGGAACACATTTTTTTAAATTTTTTATTGATTATTTTATTTTTTTAATATATTTTTACATAGAGAATTGTGATGGTAAGTGGCAAAATGACCATTTGACCATCATGAGCATATTTGCTCATTTTATTATTTTTTTATTAATTATATCTCCTCAATAATATATTCCAAATGTCTCCAACAATTCTTCTTTATTCTCACTTTCAGTTCTAATTCCCTCTTTATAATATAAAAATTTATTAGAGAAGCGTTAAGATAATTTAAGAATAATGAGCGTATTAATTAATACTGTAAGTGAAAAACTGATAATTTTAAACTTATTAAATGTATATTTTAGAATATCAATCGAGTATTATAATGGCTGAATGTGCTTATTAGGTTATTAACAATATAAGTCCTTGTTGTTTACATCAAATTAGAAAAGCCAAAAGTTTTAAGCTTTCAACATATAAGTCCAAAATATTTTAAATTATTTACTCTATTGAACTAGTTTGTCAATTAAAATAACATTCTTACATTTATCAACATAGTAAAACTATGTATATTATTTACTAAACATAATTGATGGTAAATGTAATATGATTTTTTAATTATTTATGTTCTTCTCATAAAAACTTAAATATTAGACATGATTTTTTTTGAAGGATGAAAATATACATATTGTATATTTATAAAATTGTATATTGATTTATAATATTAATAATGTAAATGTATAAAATATTAGTAGACATGTATATTTTATAATATTAAATTAGTTGTATCTTAAGATAATTATTTTGAATTGTAAGAAGTCTATATAACTTTTTGTTAGGCTTTGATAAATTGGGAAATTCCATATCTTAGAGTAGGTTATGTTAAAGATTTTCCAGATTTTTTTTAACATCTAAGTATGTTATTGTCTTTATTTGTTTTTTGATCAAACATGTATTCTTAACCATTTTGGTATAAAAAAATAATTTTTTTTAGATCAGCCAAATGAACGTATACTTTTTTCTATTGATTTTTATTTGTAGCTTTACTTTGTCTTGTGCTCGGGGTCGAGGTGCGATAGCAAACTTGTAAAAATAGCAATGGCAGTTTTGTAAACTTAGTAAAATGGAATTTTTGTATATAAAATTGCAAATTATATCCCCAAAACTGCAATATAAAACTTGTGTTTGCAGGACTAATGCGTTAAACTTAAAAATCTCGTCCTTCTATTTTTAAAGTAAATTATTAAAGTAAATTATTGTTGCAATGTAATTGGCTCATAATAAAATAAAAGAAGGGTAATTAAGGATTCTTTTGATATAGTTTGAAACGCCCCACCCCGAACGCCCCACCCCGAACTTCAGGGTGAGTCAATCTAACCTCATCCAAATTGGATTGAATAATATAATTAGTAAGGATTCTGCCGAAAATCGACAGAGTCTCCTCTATATATATATAACACTCCTAAAATAATTCAATATACAACAAATTTTAACGTTCAACATCCTCAACGAAAATGCTGAGTTTCACTCAAAATATCTCCATAGTCTCAAAAGATAATATTATAACTAATATTAATATATCAGTTTATTCTTAATCCCAAAAAAATAATATAACAAAATTATACAATCCCAAAAGAACGAGATAACTAAGATGTCCTAACAAAATCATCTATATCTTCTAACACCATCATATGGCTAAGACTCAAAATATATTTACAGTCGTTGGGTCAGTCTGGTGTACCTGTAACCTCCTAATAGAGGAGTAAAATATAATAAAAATAGGGTGAGTTTAAAACTCAGTGAGATCAGTGAGTGGATAATAGTTTTTAAAAATTAATTCTTACTTTAAAAGAAATAATTATATCATTTCCAAACACGATGTCATCAAACCATATGCGAAAAATCAATAATAAATCATTTAACATTTAAATCATATTACTAACCATGAAAAGCATATATAATATCGTACCAAATAACTATGGAAATCATATCACAATATCATATAGAATACACAAATCTGAAAATCATCACCAAACAAGTATCCATGGAAATAATCTCATCATATCCGGAACTCAACGGACGGGCAATGACGTACTATCTGGGTACCGTCACGCCCCGGAGCTACACAGATAGACATGGAAATACTATATCATATCTCATCATATCTGTGCATGCATAATCTAGTCCCCAAAGGACAAAAGTGCCCAAGCACACGGTCCAAAGCCTCTGTGTGTACTCAGATGGGCCCCAAAGGCCTGTATCTTATCTATATCATCGGCAGCTCCATATCTATCTGTATCTCATATATGTATCTCTGTAATCATCATACCGCATGCATATGCCCCCAAAAGGCAGAATGCCCAAACACACGGTCCAAAACCTCTATATGTGTTCAGACGGGCCCCAAAGGCCTCTCATCTCTTCTCATCTGTATCACTGTATCTAGAGCGAAGGGTATTGTCCAATGATTTTAAAAACAATCTCTATACTCATATTCATAAATATTCTAATCATACTTTAAATCATACATTTGAATTCACTTTTCTTATTTTTAAAATACTATCATGCTTATTTAAAGTCGATACACAAAATCATTAACCACACATTTTAATAAAATACCAATGCGTGAATAAAATTCATTTCGAGGAAATCATAAAATCAGAATATTTAAAATACTTATTTCGCAAACATACTTTATTATCATAATTAACTATGAAAATAGGTTTTCTATATTCCACTCACAGTGACGGTGTTCACGCTCGGTTATCATCCACATCCGCGGACCGATTCTCACTCGCAGATCCTCCTAAATCAAGAAAACGACATAATTATTTTTCGTAAATCGGAATTAAGACTAAATTTATGCAATAGACTGGAAACGAATATCTATCCATAATTTACAACTCTCATGTCGATAAAATTATTAAAATACTCTCGAGTCCGTAAATCATTAAAATACTTCGAAATCTTAAGTCACCGAATTACTCTCGGAATCGTAATTACACTCAATCCTCAATTCTGGGAATTACTAAAATATCCACAGGCTCAGAAATTACAAAATTACCCTCATAGTGTGAAATTACCGAAATGCCCTTGCCGGTCAACGGTCACGAAATTTAGTCAACGCTGGCCGGGAAGCTCAAGTCTGAAAGTTCCAATCACGCCGAGTTCAATGGTACCGGCGGTGAGCTCCAACGCGCGGCAATGACGCCGGAATCTAGCTCGATAGCCGTGAATTCCAACAATTGACCGGCTGCAAAACAATGACTCCCGGTGGCTATGGATGATCAGAAATGAAAGAGGGAGTCGTGGGGAACAAAATCCAACCGGTGGTGTCACCCAAAACCGGCGAAAATCCCGTTGGAGCAAAAGTGGAAAAGTCGCGGGTTTTCAAGCTTCGATCGCCGGCGTTCCGATTGGTTTTCAGCAGCAAGGATGGCAGGGGAACGATGGCCGGCTTCTAAGCTTCAGATTGGTACCAAGCTCGGCCGAAACAGTGGCCGGAAATGGAAGTTACGACCGGGTCAAGGTCGTGGGTTTTGGGTCGGGTTGACAGCTTCTCTCTCCACTCTGTCACACGTGCATATGTTTCCCTTGTTTCCAGCTTATTCTTTTGCTTTTATTAACTTTTAACCGCCTCATTTTTGTTCATCTTCACATATATTACATAGTGTTTCAAACAAAACTTATTTAGGGAGAGCTTTTGTTGGTAGAATTTTTACTTTAAAAAATATAATTATTTGGCTGTTAGTAAAAATTTTTATTAAAAATTATAAAATTATTTTAATAGGTAAAGTTTTAAAAGTTATGTCATGGAAGGAATAAAATAAAATTATCAATTAAGTAAATGATATTTTAAAAATATTTTTCAACTTATACTCCCAAAAACTTAAAATTTAAACTTTTCTAATAGCGGCATAATAACATATTTAATTTTCAAAAACTCTATTAAAAAACAATCAAACAACAAATGAAAAATCTAAAAAGAGCTTATGTTCATAGCCATTAGATAAGTAATACCAAATAAGCACTAACTCTATGTCAACGTAGTTTTATCCCTAAATGTATGCAAGTGTGTGTGTGTATAATCTATTTTTAACCAATTTTTATCTAAAATTGATATAGTTACTTCTTTAGGAGAGGCTTACAAAAAATTAATGCTTGCCATAATTAATTTATATTAATTATCACAGTCATGCAAGACTTAAAAAGGTTATACAAGGTCTGTATAACATATTATGCGACTAACAATGTGATAGTATCTCGTTGATTTATGTGATAATTAGTTATTGATGAGTCTTATCATTTTTCATTCAAATAATAAATTTATAATTATGCTACATCAATTGAGTTACAAATTTTGTATGTGCATTATAACTTTAATTATTATAGATGAACTTATATTTGGATAAATTTTTCCACACACTCGTTAAGATCGAGATATTTTATATGAAATCACTAAATGGCATGCATTTAAATATGGTATTTCTTTTCGTACGCGTTTTAAACTCGATATATTTACATCAAATTACCAATAGCATTTTAATATGGCACCTCAAGATCAAAATCTATTCATCATCAACGGCTTATAGACCAATAGCAACCTACCGCCCAAGGGCGAAACTAGCAATTGGATTTAGGGGTTGCCAAAATATAAATGAAAAAATTATTGCAACAAGTGTAAAAATTAATGCCATTTGAATATGAGATTAATCAAAATACTAAATCATTATATACATCATCTACTTCAATCATCTATTAAAAATAAAGTTTAAGTTCTTTTTATATCTTGAAAGTCATCTAATAATTTTTGTTTAGGGATAAATAAAGTATTGAAAATGAAGTACCACGTGTCGATGCAAAGGTTATGTAATTATTAGTTATCCTCCGGGGTACCTAACCTACCCCATAAAATTCGGTACCCGAGATACTCGAGATACCAGACCTACATTATAAACTCGGTACCTGAGATACCCGACCTACATTATAAACTCGGTACCCGAGATACCCGACTTACACTATAAACTCGATACTCGAGGTAACCGACCTATACTATAAACTCAGTGCTTGAGATACCCGGCCTAAACTATAAACTCGGTATCCGAGGTACTCGACCGACACCATTAGCTCGGTACCCAAGATACTCAGCCTACACAATAAACTCAGCACCTGAGATACTCGACTTACACTATAAACTTGGTACCCGAGGTACCCAACCTACACCATTAGTTCGGCACCTGGGGTACCTGACCTACCCCACAAAACTCAGTACCTGGGGTACATCGAACAAGGACAAAAAGGTGAGGAAAAATGTTCGTAAAATATCAAGAGATAGATAGGCTCCAAATCTCAAAAAGATCAGCTGAGCACGTGTCAAAAAGTAAGGAATCAGTGAGGAAATCTTGTGCTACAAAAGAGGAGACAACCGCCTGTCACGCTAGCGAATCCGCCAAAAGTGTGATATTATGACAGTTGGGACCACCAGCTTTTCCTGCTACGCCTGTAAAATTACAACGGAATTGCAGAGGTACGCGGGACCACTCCACTACGCCCAGCACGTGAATACGCCACAAACTTGCTCTCCATGCATATTTTTGAAACGCCTAAGCCTCCATATGCATGAAAATAAGAATATTCCTGACATAACAGCAGGGAACGCCACTAAAATAATGCCATGTGGCACGGTGACCCAGGGTACACCATATAAATACTCAGGTTTAATTTTAATCAAGTAAGTTGATAAGTGCATATTTTTCATATATTTTGTTATTAATTTCTCCATCTTTTTCTTGTTTTGATCTTAAATATTCTAGTTATTTTAGTTAATTTTTAATTGAATATGGAATTAATTAATATACATATTTTACCCTTTATTATATATTTGCTAGTTATTTTTATTTATTATTTTTAATTAATTGTATTATTTTATTGAATAGGGAATTAATTGGAGATTGTGGATAAAAAGGACATGAAGAAGTTCAAAATTGAAAAGGAATAAAAGTTCAAATTGGAAAAGGATTTCAATTAGAATTGAAAAAGGATTTCTTTAGGCTTGTTGGAGAAGAATTCGGTCAACTAGCATTATAAAAGGAGAGCTGCCAGAGAGCGAGAGGGGGGGCAGACGCAATTCAGGCAGAAGAAAAATCAGCAACCGCAAGGAGAAGAAAAATCAGCAGCCGCTTGAATTAATCTCCATGATTGGTTTTTTCAATTCTCTTCTTCCCAATTCAATTATGTTAGGCTAAATTTCTATTTGGTTGAGGGTGAATTCAAAACCCTAAACATGCTATGCAATTAAATTTAAATTCTATCATTCAATTTATTTAATTGAGATTGTTTATGTTCTTCTATAATTAATGTTCATGGTTTATTCTTGTTTTATTTGAGTGGCCAATTAGATAGGACTTGAATAAATTCTATTGCTAGATTAAAATTCTTGATCCGTAATTGTCTTGATATTTTAATCATTAGTAGCAGGTTGGAATCAGTGATTTCAATTGGAGAACATAACCTAGGTTAAATAATCCGAGCTTGTGTGTTTATTGCCTAGATCAACCTAATATCTTTCTTTGTTTAATGCTTCCATTATCTTAAATTTAAAGAGCTTGTTTTAAATTATTTAATGGTTAGAGATTAGGTGAAGAGCTTGTTTTGCCTAACGACACACTAAGGAAAGATTGAGACTAACAGAGCTTATTGTTGTCTACGGTTGATAGTTTCAATATAAATTGATGATAGAATTGATATATTATGTGCATGTTTGGTGGTGGCGAATGATCCTTTAACCAAAGTTTTCATCATTATTATTTCTTTTTCCTTTAACTAGAGTTTTTATTAAATTCTTGTTCGTAGTTTTAATTTCTTTATTTCTTACTATTTAGTTAAAAATTCATAAACCCCCTTTTTATTTATAATTGGCATTTTCTTTAGTTAGATTAATTTCTATTATTACTACTATTATTTTATTTTAAATCTTGCTTTAGAGTTGATAAATAAATATAACTAGCATAGTCTCTGTGGGATCGATCCTTACTCGCTCTGTACTAATTATTTATATTAGTGGTAAGGTTTTAAATTTGGTGCACCTTAACGACACAACCAAATTTTTGTGTAAGTGAACACACTCAGCACAAAAAACTAGGGTTTCTTCAACCTCAAAATCTCCATTACCGAGAGCTTGCAAGCTCTCTAACCTGACATAACCCAACTCTGACTTGAGCGTCGGAGTGTGGTCACCGGCCACCCCCGGCTCCACCTCTGACCTCTTTTTTGGTTGTTTCGCAGATTTAAGGCGAGTTTCACCTGCCCTCCGCACCTAAAGTCAGACCCCCTCCATATCCTTCGTCATCTCAATCCTCATTCGCTCCACAAAAAGCCTAAACAACCCGCACGTGCCGAACAAGCGAGGTACCCCACTCCCCGACAAAAATATAAATTTATTGCTCTTGGGTTGGTTTTGTGGTTTTTTATTCATTGACCCAAAATCGACCGCAAACAATTGGCGCCGTTTGTGAGGACACTAGCAAAAAGCTTCCACACGGTGCTAAGCTTGTCGGTACGTGTGCTTGCACAACCATGGCACCCGACGTACCCGCTGATAACCAAATGCTAGGTCATGATAGAGCAGAGGACCACGGCGGTGATGAGAGGGGTGACTCGACAAGGAGGTCATCCCGCCTAGAGAAAGGAAAATCAGTTAAGCAATCAGTCGGTATTCAACCCGACGAGGAGCCCGTTACTCATAAACACTTTGAGGATTTAGCTCATGCGATTCTCAGAGCAATAGGATCTCGGGTACCCGAAGCAGCCACTTCTCCGGTAACTCAAGATGTCCCGCCTCCATGCGTTGAGAAACAGATCATACCAAGATCTGAAATACCGGAGGGAAGTAGACCAAAGCATGGGCCATCGGGCACCCGTTCAAAGTTTCAAGCCGTCGGCTCTCGGGAAGAACGCTCCACTGCCTCTTGTTATTCTCGTAGTAGCCAGGGTACCAAACGCAAACAAAAAGCCCATGAAGATCTCCAGTACAAGTTGAACGCCAAAAGAGCTTCCCAGACAACAGCGGCCTCCTTAGGTGCACCTGGGGTACCCCGCGAGTTCCTGGAAAAAATTGAGTACCTTGAAGCTCAAGTGAAGCTCCTTTCTAAAAAAAAAACCCCACCAATGCTCTAGCGCTAGCAGTGCATAATTCGCCATTCACCATGGAGATTCGGACAGCGGTTCTCCCGGAAGTGTTCACCATGCCTCAAATACAACAATACTCGGGTACCTCGGATCCCGTGGAACATGCTGAGTTATATCATGACCAGATGATGATTAAAGGAGTGGGCGACAATGCTATGTGTCGGATGTTCCCGCATACCCTCACCGGACCAGCCAAGTCATGGTTCTGATCGTTGAAGGCAGGTAATGTATCCTCTTTAGACCAGCTCCTAAAAGATTTTGTTCATGAGTTTAGTTATGCATCCGCCCAAGATATAACATCCTCCAAGCTTGCTTTCATCAAGCAAGGGGATTCGGAGTCTTTAGCCGAGTACGTAACCCGCTTCCACCAAGAGGTGTTGCGTACCGGTGCATTTGGTCACTAACATACTCTCACTCATTTTGAAAAGAATTTGCGTTTGGGGAAGTTATGGCGGTCATTTAAAAAACACTGCCCTCTTTCATATGGGGAAGCTCGTTCTCGAGCCCTGCAACAAATAGAAATGGATGAGAAGTGTAACCTAAAGTGGGAGGAAGACAGAGTCGAAGTTTAGAAACAAGGAGAAACGCAAGAGAGCC
This sequence comes from Citrus medica, assembly GCA_002013955.2. Lineage (NCBI taxonomy): Eukaryota > Viridiplantae > Streptophyta > Magnoliopsida > Sapindales > Rutaceae > Citrus > Citrus medica. The sequence goes on along the minus strand of MKYO02028121.1, from coordinate 174,991 downwards.
GAGGCACCTCCGGTACCCTCTTGAGCACCCCGGATACACAGCCCACCTCGTCCAACCCCACGTGGGAAAGGGCTGAATATTCCTGGTGTACCCCGAGTACCCCAGCAATGCAATGACATTTTTTCGCTTTACTAATTAGGCGCTTGCAATACAATGAAGAGTTGCGCGGTGGAAAGTGTTATAGACAACTAGTCCTCTAAAATAAAAAAGAGTAGGGCCAATGAAGGTAGATGCGGTTATGCATGATGTATCCGAGGTACCCCAAAGTCCTAATTCAACGTTAATCGAAGAGTTAGAGGTACCCCTGGATCCTCGGGTGCCGAAGGAAGAAAAGGAATGAATACACACGCTACTCTAAATGAAAAGAACAATTATAAAGCACTTGTGAAATCCTGTCATACCGAGGAAGTACTACTAGTAAAGGGAAGCATTTTACCTCTTTCTATTTACTTTATTTATTTTTCTTCAATGCTTATGCGTTTATGATATTTGATCTATTGTGTGGTGTACTTTATCATGCGGGGTACCCAGAGTACCCCAAACTGATTAGTTGCACTTTTCAATTCTCCAAGTCTCTAATGACAAGGGTGATCTCAGGTTCCCCTATTTCTTTAAGATAACAGAACATTATCATGTAATGATATTGGTTCTATCGTTTATAAGTATGTTTTTTACTTTATGAGATGATGCTTGTTCTCCTTTTTTATTACCGAATATGATTGCAGTTAAATTTTCACCATTAATGTGACTCCATCTTATTACGCCACGTCTTATTCAGTTATAATTGCTCCATTTCAAGATAATCAGGGAAACCTGAGGTATCTGACTCGATTTGATCGTGAAGATATGTTCGAGGTCAACGCCAATAAGAAATAATACAACAAATTTAAAGAGGGAGGGTCAGAGAAGGCTCGAGAGCGAGGTAAACCAGCATACCCTAGCGCCATGAGGTTCCGTTAAGGTATGCACACCTCCATTCTTTTACTTGAGCCAAGTAAAGAATAGATAAACGAAACGAGGTAGGCAAGCATGCCCCTCTATTCGTATTATTTTATTAAATATTGACTAGAAGCGGATGGCAAAACAAGCATGTTTTTTACCATTTCTGCAAGAAAAGGGGCCAAGAAGGTCCCCGAAAAAAAGAGGGTACCCCAGAAACTCCACAAGTCTATCTGAGATACGCCATAATCTTTATTTTATCTTAGTTGCACCAAATATGAATTTCGTTTTATCTTGTGATGATGTGCGAATTATTAAATTATTTTGAGATACGCCATAATCTTTATTAAGATGAGCAGTGAGCACATATACGGAAATCACCACGCAAGCGCCAAAAATACATCAGAGGGGTACCTGGAGTACCCGAGGAACCCCCGTGAGTCTACACAAATCAATCATAAGCAAGGAATTCAATAGTATGCCAAATAAAGTCTATTGCAGAAGTTTAATGCGAATAAGTAGCAAGATTGCCAAGGCAACCTTCCAAAAGACAAGTATCCCAACACAATAAAAGGATGATGCCATACTACAAAGGTACATAAGCAAAGAAAGAAAGCTGCTAAGACATTTCGAGATAAAACCCTAAATGGCAAGTAAGATCAAGCAGAAGGGGGGACATCCTCTCCACCGTTTTCCTCAACGGGGGCATCAACAGGAACACTCGCAGCCAAAGAGCGGCTACCCGCATGAACAGCACTAACCGAAGGGAGATCCGCCTGGGGTACCTGGGGTACCCCAGAAGATTGCTGTGGGCTGTGAGATGGGGGAGCCTAGGTAGCCCTCTTATCCTCTATCGCCTTCAGGATGGTCGACTTGTCCACCCATTTCTCTATCTGGGGTACCACTAACTCTAGGTGTTTTCCTAGGTTTGGTCGTCCAAACGCCCCTGTAAAGCCCTGACCTCCACCTGAAGCTTCTCCTCCAAAGACTGACCAAGTCTGATCTCCCCTTGTAATTTATCCGCCTCCGCTAGCGCAGCCGAGGTACCACTAAAGTCTCGGAGACTGTGGCTAAGGTAGAAGGTCGCCTACACAAAAAAAAGAAGCACTCACGTCATGACATGCCTTGAGCACCCGGCTATAGCGCTCATTTAGGTCCAATCTATCTGCCTCAATGGTCATGTCTGTAGAAATGCACTCGGAGGAGTGGAGAAAGCAATCGGTGAGATGAGATATCCTCTTGTTTGCCACTAGGTCAACCTCGCCCTCCATGAGATCTCCAGAGACCGTGAACAGAGAGCCAAGCTTTCTCTTGTGGGTAGCCGGGGTACCCCGAGAACTACCAAAAGAGGAATCAGACAATTTTCCCTTAGCGCTTGGAACGGCGAGAGGTCGATCACCCTTTATTGAGGTACCTAGTGTACCGGAGGAGCTGCCGCTTATGCGACTGAAAAAAGTATCGAAGTCTTCGACGAAAGGGTCCATACCTACCCAACACCAAGCAAAAAAAAAAAGAACGAGAAAGATGTTAAGAATCGCCATAATCTTTTAAAGATTAACAACAAGCATATCTGGATGAATTGCCATATGTTCGATGAAATTGAGTTACTCCGCTATGAAGAAAGAGATAGCTCAATGAATATTTATGCTGATGGATACCTGAGATACCCCATGCTCAGAATCAAATTTTAGAACACATGAAAGACACATAAAAGATCCTAAAAAGGCCGCCAAGTCAAGTAGTGGCATCTAAAGCTATGTGAAATAAAGCACCATGAGTTTGTTAGTACAATGTTGAAGTAGTTCGGGCCAACAAAATAAGGTTGGTCATCTTCACCTTCATCCCTCAGGATAGGGGGATGAACAAAAGTGCCAAAAGCAGCAAAAGCGCAAGCATTGATATCAGAGATACTTGATGACGACTTTGGCTGAGGTACCCTAGCTGATCTCCATGGCTTTCAGATCGAGATATGCGGGAAGCCCTGATCTTCTCCCCAAAAACTTCATCAAAGCTTCCATTCAAAATCTTGTTCAATCTAAAGAGCTTCATTTCACGGGGTCGAAGCACATCTTTCTTTTTGTGCACCGGGCTACTCCTAAAGCTGCTAGGAAATTAGCCTTGGGATTTTATTTTCGTCCCTGGAGCATGTAGAGGAAATGTGCCCTTAGATGAGATGAATCTTGAGGTAACTGACGAATTGGTTCTCAAAAGGCCAAGAAAGGCATTGAAGTACTCACCGGAGCGATCTATACTTGCCAATTACTATAAAACAAAATATGGGTGATGGTGGGGTGCCCCTACATCATCCTCTACACATACTTGGTGGTTCGTTCCCATAAGCAGATGAAAAATTTTGATCAATCAGCTCTGCCCTCTCTAACCTATCTAAATTTGATAGCTATTTATAAGGCATAGAGAAGAGGGAATCCATCTTTCTTTTTGGGGTTCCCGGTGTGCCCCTAGAGCCGCTATTTTTCAGCTTGGTCCATCTGCACAAGCACTTTTACTGAGTAAAAGAGGAAGTAATATTTGAGTTTTTGGGTGAATTAGTTCACACCCCAAAAAGTGCGGAGGTCGAGTACACCTCATTGAAGGAGTGGTACCCGAGCCATTCAAAGAGCCTACGTTCATTGGGCTAAAACGAAAAATAATAATAATAAAGGAGAAAGAAAGAAGATAAAAAATATCAAGATATTCTCTGATGTTGGGAATTCACATAGTCAACCAAAGGGTGGTAGACGAGGTACCTCTTTTTATCCAATCCTGTGAGAGGAAGAGCTGAACATCGCCACGTGTCATTCACAATTCTTTTTTGAGTTTCTTTCGCCTCAATTACATTCGCCACAAAGAAACTAAGGGGATGTTGTTTAGGGATAAATAGAGTATTGAAAATGAAGCGCCACGTGTCGATGCAAAGGTTATGTAATTATTAGTTATCCTCCGGGGTACCCAACCTACCCCATAAAATTCGGTACCCGGGATACTCGAGATACCAGACCTACACTATAAACTCGGTACTCGAGATACCCAACCTACATTATAAACTCGGTACCCGAGATATCCGACTTACACTATAAACTCGATACTTGAGGTAACCGACCTATACTATAAACTCAGTGCTCGAGATACCCGGCCTAAACTATAAACTCGGTACCCGAGGTACTCGACCGACACCATTAGCTCGGTACCCAAGATACTCAGCCTACACAATAAACTCAACACCTGAGATACTCGACTTACACTATAAACTCGGTACCCGACCTACACTATTAGTTCGGCACCTGGGGTACCTGACCTACCCTACAAAACTCAGTACCTGGGGTACACCGAGCAAGGACAAAAAGGTGAGGAAAAATGTTCGTAAAATATCAAGAGATAGATGGGCTCCAAATCTCAAAAAGATCAGCTGAACACGTGTCAAAAAGTAAGGAATCGGTGAGGAAATCTCGTGCTACAAAAGAGGAGACAGCCGCCTGTCACGCCAGCAAATCCGCCAAAAGTGTGATATTGTGACAGTTGGGACCACCAGCTTTTCCTGCTACGCCTGCAAAATTACAACGGAATTGCAGAGGTACGCGGGACCACTCCACTACGCCTAGCACGTGAATATGCCACAAACTTGCTCTCCACGCATATTTTTGAAACGCCTAAGCCTCTGTTAACCTAAATAATTCTTCATTGATTTTGATAATAACAAACATGATTAAGTTTTAGTTAATCTTTTAAGAGTTCAACATAATTTTCTCTATCTTTAAACAAACCTCATAAAGAATAGTAAAGATTTGGAGTCAAAACAGTCTTCTTGCAAAAATAGCTCACTGCAGTAGTTTTTATGGAAAACGGCTCGCCGATATTGGTAATAAACGGCTCGCCGATTTCAAGCAGAAATGAAGATTAGTCTCTGGATGTAAA
>MKYO02028121.1:135708-165749 GCA_002013955.2 Citrus medica | reverse complement strand
CTTTTAACCGATTAAAATTCCTCTTTTTGTTCAAAAATTGAAAAATCATCTTTTTGAAACCCTAGAACCAGCCGAGCCTTCCTTGCTCAAATTAACCCAAATCTCTTCCTTTTTCTAATCACATTTCCACCCACAATCACTATCTCATCTCTCAAACTTCATTTCCACAAATTTTTTCTCCCAACACATCCATGGCGGAACGACCACAAAGGCGTGCTCGAACCAAGCACACTGCCCCACGCCGTTCTAGTCCACCCAGGTCTCCTCCTCAAGACTTCGAGAGTCTTCATTTTCCCGATGCTACCTCTGCTCAGCGATTTCATGATAAATTCATGGGTAAACCCGTAACTCCTTCTTTTTCTCTTAATATCTCAGAGTTTTCGGATATTACTGTTTGTGGTCACTCTATTACTCAAATGCTTAATCATTGGCAGCAAGCATTAAGTATTGAAGAACCAGTTTATGAAAATCTAGTTCGAGTCTTTTATTCCAACATAGAATTCTCCTCTACTCGTCGTGACGAGCTTCATACATTTGTAGGAGGAATTCGTATTGAACTTGATGAACCCGAATTATGTAGTATTCTAGGAATCGCCTATGGAGGGTTAGATCTGTACACCGCTAGGAAAGAACTAGATTTTAGTGATTTTCGACATGTGGATGGTGTACGGAACATTTGTCGTCGTCAGGATCTTTCCGATGACATCTGCTCTCTATCCTTTAGGTCTCAACTCCTCCCCTTTCAGATTCGAATACTTCATATTATTCTCCAACACATGGTCACCCCTAGGCAGGGTCACACTGATGAGGTCACTAGGCTTGATATTGGTCTATTAGATTCTCTTATCCGTAGACGCCATGTGAGCTTATCCTATACTATTCTGTGTCATATGTTGTCCACTCCTAAAGTCTCCAATCGATCTCTTCCTTATGGCAGCATCATTACTAAAATCTTGAAACACTTTCGAGTTCCTATTGTCGAGCCTGTTTTTCTCGAGACTCGTAAACTCGGACGAGAAATCATTTCTGCCGTCGAATTCTTTAAGAAGCGTGGGAAATGGGCAAAGACTACGTCCTCCAAAAACGAAGCCACACTGATTGCACCTGAGGATGATCGCATGCTGAATGATGTCTACTCCGAGGATGAGCTGCCTGATTTCCGTCTTGGGGCTAGACCGCGTGTTCCTCGCCGAGCAGCAGCACCAGCAGCAGCAGCAGCAGCAGATGCACCTCAGGATGACGAGCCTACCGAGACTGCCGTCCCTCCTGCGGCATCAGCTGTTCCCGAGGATCGCTTCCAGCAGCTTCTCGACCGAGTGGATGCTTTGTCTCAGCAGCAGCAGCAGCTTCGATCTGACTTTGCAACCTTTCGGGAGCAAATTTCAGATCAGCAGATGGAGCTCATTGCGGGCCAGCGTCGCATTCTCGGCTACTTTGGATATGACCCAGGCAGTTCGTCTTCACAGCCTCCATCTTAGATTTCTTTGTCCCTTTGTCTTTCGCACAGACATTTTCTCATTTCATTTGCTGCATGTGTATAAAATTATCTGTGTTCTGAGTATTATGTGTTTTGTAATTATGCGGTTGTATGAATTTGTTGGTATGGCGGTTGGTTGATATGGTGGTATACTTATATGGAAGTGCTTTTCGCTTTGACTCTATGTATTTTTGAGGATATACTCACATTTCAGGGGAGATTCTGCCAAAATTTTTTTTAAATCATAAGTCATTCATCGTGCCTCTGTCTTTTTGATGATGAAGGGGGAGAGAAATGAGTTTATTGGTAATTGGAATGAGTTTTAATGTGTTTTAATCTATCTGTCATGTTTTAAAATTTTGAGATTAACTGTTAAATTTTTTAAAAGGAGTTAACAAGTCTTTCAAAATTTCACTTAGGGGGAGCACATATTTAGGGGGAGCAAAATTACACTAGTATTGTTTTTGAAAAGTTTGTCATCATCAAAAAGGGGGAGATTGTTAACCTAAATAATTCTTCATTGATTTTGATGATAACAAACATGATTAAGTTTTAGTTAATCTTTTAAGAGTTCAACATGATTTTCTCTATCTTTAAACAAACCTCATAAAGAATAGTAAAGATTTGGAGTCAAAACAGTCTTCTTGCAAAAATAGCTCACTGCAGCAGTTTTTATGGAAAACGGCTCGCCGATATTGGTAATAAACGGCTCGCCGATTTCAAGCAGAAATGAAGATTAGTCTCTGGATGTAAACGGCACACCGACATGTGTGATAAACGGCTCGCCGATATTAACCAGTAGCCTCTGGACCTAAACGGCGCACCGATATGTTACTAAACGGCTCGCCGATATCAACCAGAACTGAAGGGCAGTCTCTTTACATAAACGTCGAACCGACATGATCGAGAAGCGGCTCACCGATATCATCCAGTAGCCTCTGGATAAAAACGGCGATCCGACAATTTTGATAAACGGCTCGCCGATATTAAACAGAACTAAAGTATAGCCTCTGGACATAAACGGCGATCCGACATCTACAAAACGGCGATCCGACAATTTGAAAAATCAGCTCAACGGTCATATTGACCAGTCAAACGGTGATCCGATATCTAGTTAACGGCGATCCGACAGTGTGCAGACAGTCTATAACGGCTAGTTTTCAGCTGCTACTATAAATAAGCTCATTCTAATCCAAACAAAGGTTGATCACAACACGACCATTGAGCTAATATTCGAGAATACAACCTTCATAGAGCTTAGAACACACTCTTGCTTCATCTATTCACATATTAAGCATCATTGTGTAATCTTATATATTGTGAGAGGCAAAAACAGTTTGTAATTTTTTACTTTGAGTGATTGTAAGTGTTGGGATACACTTGGGTTAAGAGATTGGGAGTAATCTCTTGTTGTAAAGGTCCATTGATACCTTGGAAGTCAAGTGTAAGCATTTGAAGCCTTGGAGGCTTCAAATGTGGAATCCTCAAGCCCGGAAAGCTTGGAGGCGTGGACGTAGGCGAGGTTGGCCGAACCACGTAAAAATTTCGGTGTTTGAATCTCTCTTTCCTTATCTTTTTATATTGTGATCATCTTAATTGTTATTACTTTGAATTTGATTTATAATTGCATTAAGATTTTTTTAATAAATTGAATAATTTTTTAGAATCCCAATTCACCCCCCCTCTTGGGTTGCATACTTGTATTTCAGCCTCCATACGCATGAAAATAAGAATATTCCTGACATAACAGCAGGGAACGCCACTAAAATAACGCCAGGTGGCATGGTGACCCGGGGTACACCATATAAATACTCAGGTTTAATTTTTATCAAGTAAGTGAACACACTCACCACAAAAAAACTAGGGTTTCTTCAACCTCAAAATCTCCATTACCGAGAACTTGCAAGCTCTCTAACCTGAGATAACCCAACTCTGACTTGAGCGTCGGAGTGTGGTCGCCGGCCACCCCCGGCTCCACCTCTGACCTCTTTTTTGGTTGTTTCGCAGGTTTAAGGCGAGTTTCACCAGCCCTCCGCACTTAAAGTCAGACCCCTTCCATATCCTTCGTCACCTCAATCCTCATTCGCTCCACAAAAAGCCTAAACAACCCGCACGTGCCGAACAAGCGAGGTACCCCGCTCCCCGACAAAAATATAAATTTATTACTCTTGGGTTGGTTTTGTGGTTTTTTATTCATTGACCCAAAATCAGCCGCAAACAATTTTTATTTCATATATTTGATACATATATGATATATATTTGATATTTAGCTTCTAAATATCAAGGAATTAATATTACTGAACGAGGATTTGATACATATATGCATATGTATCTTCTAAAATTTAGAAGACAAACACAATCAATCTTTATTTCTATTAGTTTAAAAACCACAACGCCAAATGACCCTTGGTCAGCCAACCACTTTTTTTAAATTAAAAAAAAAAAAAAAAAAAATTTTTTTTAAAATAAAAAAAAAAAAAAAAAAAAAAAAAAAAAAAACATGTGCAAGTTCAGAGCCAAGGAGAATTGTAAGTGGGAGTAACAACGGACTTGATTTGGAGATACTTGTATAGAGACTCCAATCCATATTCCCTACCAAATCCACTCATCTTGTATCCTCCGTAAGGGCAGTCCATAGAAAAACCAAAATAACAATTGATCCATATAATGCCTGCTCGTATTGATCTGGAGACCGTGTTAGCCACGTTCAAGTCCTTGGTTACAATACCTGCTGCGAGGCCATACTGCGTATTGTTTGCACTCTTAATGGCCTCCTCAACAGTCCTGCAATCGCTTACCAAAAAATGATCAGAACACTGAGAATTTTAAGGAGATTAAATATTTTCTTACTTCAATCTCGAAATAAACAGAATCCTAAAGAGGGTTGCAGATTTTTTCACTTCTGCACTTTTTTTTCCCTACAAACATGCTATTCTCTCACAGTCTCACTCACTTGAATTTCATCAATGCCATCACAGGTCCGAATATTTCTTCCTTCGCTATTATCATGTCCTCCTGTAGAAATTGCAAGATTAATAATTGAAGAAAATAACTTTGATCACGACATTGTAATTAAGATTCTCATATACATACTTGTTAGAAAAGTTTACCTTGACATTAGTGAAAATTGTAGGCTCAATATAATGTCCCTTGTCACCAATTGGCTTACCCCCAGTTAACAAGGTTGCTCCTTCTCTTTTTCCATGCTCAATATAAGAAAGAATTCTATCGAAGTGCCTCTTGCTAATCTGTTACGTACGTAGAATCACAGAAATAATGTTTTACAGAATTCAATGTAAGAATTTTCTTGCTACGACTTAGCTGATTTTAGTCTTAAGCTTTAACAGATTAACAGTACCTGTGGTCCTTGACGAACAGCGGGATCAAAAGGATCACCAACTACCCAAGCTTTTGCCTTTGCAAGCAACTTCTTCTCAAATTTATCGTAGATTCCTTCCTGAACAAAAACACGAGAACTTGCCACACAAATTTCTCCCTAAAAATTAAGATTTAGAAAAGAAAAATGTTAGAACATATTGGTCGATAGTAGATTTGAATTAATTAATTATAAGAGTTAAAAGAAAGAAAGATAAACAGCATTTTACCTTGTTATACAGGTTGCCCAAAAGAGCAATATCAGTAGCTGTATCTAAATCAGCATCATCAAAAATCAGGAGAGGTGATTTGCCTCCTAACTCTAGCGAAACCTGTTTCAAATTGCTTGCTGCTGCTGCCTGCATCACCAGACGTCCCACATCCGTAGACCCTGTAAAGCAAACCTGAAAAGACGGAGACCACCAAATTGTGAATATCCGGTATCAAATGAATTTCAAGCACTTTCGTACAAAATCTTCTCATATTTTTGATCTCACGTAGTCGATGTCCATATGCGAGCAAATGGCAGCACCGGCAGTTGGTCCAAATCCAGGTACAACATTGAGCACTCCATCAGGTATCCCAGCCTGAATTACATGATCAGCTATACATGTCAATGGCATAAAGCGTTTGATGATCAATGTATCTGAATGAATCGAAGGCACTTACCAGCTTGGCAAGATGAGCATAATAAAGAGCAGTGAGGGGAGTTTGCTCGGCAGGCTTGACAATCATTGTGCACCCAGCGGCTAAGGCAGGGCTAACCTTCATGAAAAACATGGTGGTAGGAAAATTCCAGGGAATGATGTGTCCAACAACACCAACTGGCTCACGCAGCGTGTAGCCCTGTAACTCGCTTGACATTTTCAGAACCTCTCCGTGTATTTTATCGGCTGCCCCGGCAAAGAAACGAAGGAATTCGGCAGCCCCAGGAATTTCCGCGGTTTTGGCCCTCAAGTATACTTTGCCGGCATCAAGAGCATCTAACGCTGCTAATTCCTCTACATGTTCCTCAATTAAGTCCGCAAATTTCCACATTAGCCGTCTCCTTTCCTGATTAAAATTTTAAGGTACGCATAACAGTTATGCTTTTGGTATTTTATCGGCAATTTGAAATTTTTTAAATAGTGACGTTAAACTTCATTACTTACAGCTCCAGAAAAACGGGGCCATGGACCATGATCAAAGGCGCGACGGGCAGCCTTGACGGCAAGATCAATATCCTCCTTGTCTCCTTCTGCAATTCTTGCTATGACTTCACCTGTTCTAGGGTCAATTGTCTCAAACGTCTTCCCTATTAGAAAAATTAATTAATTTTTTGTCCCTCAAAATTAGTTGTGTTTACTTAGAAAATAAATAAAAATCAAGCGAAATAAAATGTGCAAGTACATATGTGAAAGAGATGATATAACAATATATCTGCCATCCTTGCAATAATCTTGTAAACTATAAAGTATATGGATTCTAAAAATTGGTAGCGAAATTGGTAGTACAAGCTCTTATTAATTTCAACTACAAAATTTTACTAAGTTCTTATTTCAGGCTTATGATTAAATGCTAGACATATTTTTAGTACTTCTATTGAGACTCTATCTAGTATTGTATTGTTTTGGTTCACAAGAATTTATCAAACGCTTTAAGCCACAGCTCCTTAAATCCTTAGATTCAAAAGGGCCTCCAAAAAATTAATAAGATAAATGAAAAGAAGCCAAGTAAGCAACAAAGGAAAAACTAAAAAAAGAAAAAAATAATATTAAGAAAGTGAGATGATTGAGAAACCTGAAACAGAATCAACAAATTCTCCGTCAATGAACAGCTTTGTGAACTTGATCTCCGGCAACTTAAATAAAGGCTTGGTGCTTCCATTGCGAAGACCTGCCATCTCTCTCTCTTTCTCACTTACACTATATGGCCGTTGAGCTTATTTCACAATTTATTTATAGGCTGAAACATATTTAAAATATTATAGTATAATCTCTATAAATTAATACTATTATATAATAATTTATTACATTTTAGACTTGGCAAATAGGCTAAATTAATAATTTCAATAAATTATAATACTTTCTTAAAAAATCCTTAGAAAATTATTTGGTCCCCGTTCATGTTATAAATGAAATAATTTATTGAACTAACAAATATGATTGTCATGATATTTTATTGAATAAAATTTGACTCGAATGTTATTTGGTTTTTCTTGAAATTTAAATATAGTTCTAATTTTTCTTATAGCATCTAAAAATTCTAGGGTTGAATTCTCAAATTGTAATAAATTTGAATTTATTTTTTAATTAATTTAAATTAATTAATTAGATTGGTAAAGTACAACGAATTTTTAGTTGATTAAATGTATGTTCATTGAATTGCAAATGCACTCTATGGATCAACAAATTATTTATTTATTTATTTATTAATGCCTCTTCTAATTAATAGATTTTATATGTTTTCATTATCATTAATTTATAGAGGTTATTAGTTTAGTACTTTTTTTTTTATAGTACCTACTCCCAAAATAGGATTACGAGATTTTATATGCCATGTTTTAAACTAATGGTGCATTTACTTATCGGATTGGGGAATCCGAATGATTGATAGTGTTTACTTCACAAATATGGAGTAGGAATCGGAATCGGAATGGTGAGGCCCACCACTATTTGGGAATGGGGAATGGGAGATTGATTCCTATGGAGGGAGGTGAGAATGAGTCTCCCATTCTTGAGATTGATCATTTTGCCCTCCCCAAAATTGAAAATGCTCACTTTGTCCTCTTTTATAATTAATTAATATAATATTATAATTAATTAATTAATATATTATGATTAATTAATAAATAAATGTATTATTAACTATAATTATTAAAAATTATAGTTCTTGAATAAATAATCACAATAATTAATATATTATTATTATAGTTAACTAATTAATTATTACCATTAATTAATCTATTAACATATTATTAATCATTATTATAATAGTATAAAATAACAATAATAATAATAATAAATTATTGTGATTATTTATTCAAAAATAATTAATTTTTAATATAATTAATTTATATATTATTATTAATGAATTAATATAATTATTACTATTAATTAATATATTAATAATAGTAATATATTGTTAACAATACTTATTAATAATTATAATTTTTGAATAAATATTCACAATAATTAATATATTATTTTAATTAAGTAATTAATATTAATATAATTAGTTAATATATTTGTATAATAATTTTTCTTATAGTTATTATAATTAATTAAAAAAATTTACAATTAATTAATATATTAGTTAATAATAATTATGACAATAATGCATTAAGTACTTTTTAGTAATTTATTACAATCTAATTCATTCCGATTCCGATTCCAATTCCAAGACAAAATAAACACGTTAATGGCAATCCAGCTCATTCCGATTTCGATTCCTACAGTTCAAATAAACAACTTATTTTGATTCACATTCCATATTCCCATTCCAGCTCATTTTAATTCCAACTCATTTTGATTCCAATTTAATAAACGCAGCCTAAGAGATTTGAAACGATATAATATTTAATAATATTTCTTGTTACCTACTCTTATCTCTTTATACAAATATATCTTTTATGAGGTACTCTGAAATCGTTAAATTATATTTTATTGACTTCTGATGACCCGTAAAAAATTGTTACACAGAGACAAATATGATTAAAGAGGACTAGGGGCTATCACTATTAAGGTGCGTGCGAAACGACCACTGTAAGACCACCAATTCTGACTTCGTTGGGTAATATTTTGTTCGTTTTAAATGCATTAATTGAAAAATCAAAGACTTGTGTTCTTTGACAAACATTATGCAGTGAACCAGCAGCATAAGCCTCCTTTTCAGTTTTGATCAGCTACACCGTAAAACAGAAAGGTCTGACGTCTTGGACGTTCCGTTCCCGGCTAATGACTAGCTAGAGTAGGACCCTTATTCGTTATTTTTAGAATGTTTTAATTTTTTATTTGTGTCCTGGATCAATTATTAATCCATTATCTCATGCTTAATATTAAAATCTTAATAAAATAATACCAATGAAAGTTAAATGTGATCTTTTAACAGATAAATTACTCGATTATAATTGTGCGAAAATAACATTTAATCTATAACAGTAAAATATATTTATTCTTCTGCTATCAAGAATGAAATGAGGTATTAGAAAATTAATTATAAGAGTCATAAGTGTTAAAAATAATTTTTGAAAAGGACCAAAATATCATTTTCCTGCTAATAAATTGATAGGAGATGACCACTCCACCTAGGAAATATCTTTTTACCACCGAGCACCTATTGTTTTTCCAATACCTACCGTATCACTTACCATAAATCTAGAATGTTCTCATTATTTTGAAACTTTACGTACTTGCCCCCGAAGTAAGTAAGTTGGCACCAATTTTTCTTAGAGAATTGGTTTCTCAAGTCCTGAAAAATACAAATATTACTCTCATTTCCCAAAACACGTTTATTTATAAATGAGATTAATCAAATAAATTAATAAATAAAACAGAAAAAGTAAAATGATTGGTAGTTGGCTCCAACTCAAAGTCTCAAATGGTCATCTTCTCCTTTGACCGCGAAACCACTTAATTAGTGATCCTATTTGGATTTTATCAAATTTGGATGTATTTAGGAATGTGGTTGGACAACTGTAACTTTTAAGGTACAACAATAAAATGTTTGGTAAATACTAGTTATTAGGAATCAAATTCTCAATATAATTCGAATTTAAAAATAATTAAAGTAAAGGGAAAAGTGGTAAAAAGTGGCCAAGCTCGCGCACATACATGGAAACCTTGCCAGGGGGTCCCCCCTATACCTGAGTTACTAGGCCCGTGCGCCCAATTAATAGATTCATAGAATGGGGTCCTATCTTGGGTTTGGTTTTGTGCACGTGGGCCTTCTCTTTACGAGTTTGTTACCACACCATATTTGGTTTCTATATAAAACCAACTAAATACCACGCCATATTGGTATTTTAAAATATCAACTCAATCTCTAACAATCGCCGACATATTTCAAAATGCTCAATTTCATCCATCTTCATCCTTGTCCATAAAGTGTAATGCATATGAACCAATGCCTTTTGGGTTATGAACTAGCCACTGAACAATTAATTGTGTCTCACAGGAACTTGGTCAAACATATAGTTTCTATAAACTGATATTCCTTTTGTGTAAGGTAAATGACTAGAGGCTCACATTAAACTCTCACTATGTTTATTAGATGTTCTGCAGTTTGGCACTTTAATGGCCATGTGCCCTTGGCTTCATGAGTGCTCTAGAGAAGCCTGTCTAACTCTCTTAGGAATCAACCTAATTCCACACTCACCTAGGTGAATCTCCATAAAGTATGTTGTGCAATTTTGACACACCACCATACACAATTTATGGGCTATGGAATTCATTAAGAGTTCAATTGCTTAACCTAAATCACTGCAATAAGCATTATCTCGCCATAGGGAGGGCTCATAAATAAAGAAAATCTTTATTGAATAAAATTAAGATTATAATAAATTGATAATGCTACAAGACAACGAGTAAATTGTTTTCACTGTTATAAACCTAATTCGTGGTATCTCCAATATCATAGGTAGGGTTACCACCACTTTTGCCTTCTGATCTAGACAATAGTCCCATCCCCCTCAATGTGATCGCTAATAAACTTCCATTTAGTGGTTTTGTCAGAGGATCGGCTAAATTCAACTCTAACCTTATAAAGTCTAGGCTCACAACACTTGACTCTAGCAGTTGCTTAACAATACTATGTCTCATCCTTATGTGTCTATTCTTCTCATTATATTTTTTACTCCTAGCTCTTGCATGAGTGGCTTGATAATCGCAACGAATTAGCATGGCAATAGGAGGACGAGTAGAAATGGGAAGATATGCCAAGAGGTTTTGCAACCATTCAACCTCTAAACAAGCTTTTTCCAAAGCAATTAGCTCGGACTCCATGGTAGAATGAGCTATACATGTTTGCTAGGATGATTTCCAAGATACCGCACCTCTACCATGGGTGAAGATATAACCACTAGTGGATTTAAGCTCATTTGACTTAGAGATCCAAGTTGCATCACTATACCCTTCAAGTATAGATGGAGACCTACTATATTTAAGCCCGTAATTGATGGTGCCTCTGAAATATCTTGCCATTCTAGCTACTACAGTATAATGATCCTGGTTTGGATTCTAAGTATACATACTTAATCTGCTTACAACATATGCGATATCCAATCTTGTACCATTCATGACCAACTACATTAGGCTACTAATTAATTAGGTATATCTTACTTGATCAACAACAATGTTCAATGTTCTTCTTTAGATAGGTATTACAATCATACAAAGTGGAAACTATCTTAAAATCATAATATCCAAATTTCCTCAACAAATTTTCAATAAAGTGTTCTTGTGACAATATGAGACCATTATTAGTCTTTGTAATCTTGATGCCTAAAGTAACATTTGTCTCTCCCACGTCTTTCATTTCGAAGTTAAAAGTAAGCATCATCTTGGTTTGATCAATAGTTCTAGTATTAGAACTCAGAGTAAGCTTGTCATCAATATAGAGACATATGATAACAAATGTATTAGTGCCAATGAATTTAGAATAGATACATTTATCTAAATCATTAATCATATATCCATTGGACACTAATACTTGATCAATTTTTTCATGCCACTATTTCGGTGCTTGTTTTAAGCCATATAAAAACTTAATCAATTTGCACAGTTTATGCTCAGAACACAACCTTCAGGTTGTTCTATATAGGTCTCCTCATCTAAGTCTCTATTGAGAAATGCAGTTTTAACATCCATTTGATGTACATGTAGATTATGAATTGTTGCTAAAGCAATCAAAACTCTTATGGATACAATTTGAGTTATCAGAGCATATGTGTCAAAATAATCTATATCTTTCTTTTGTGTGAATCCTTTGGCCACCAATTTTGTTTTATATTATCAATAGATCTATCAATTTTTAATTTCCTTTTAAAAATCCATTTGCACCCAACAGGTTTTGTACCTGGAGGCAAATCAACTAACTCACATACATAGTTACTCATGATGGAATCCAATTCATTGTTGATAACTTCTTTCCATAATGGTGCATCTTGAGAAGTCATAACTTCTGCAGAAGTTTAAGGATCATTTTCTGCAAGAAAAACATAGAAATCATCACCAAAATTAGTGGCTTTTCTCATCCACGTGCTTCTTCTTGGTTCAACATCTGAACTTTCAAAAGCATCAATTGTTAACTCAATATATGATAATTGTTTCTCAATACTAGTCATCTTAGGAAAAATAGATTCAAAGAACTCAGCATTCTTGGTCTCAATGATGGTATTTGCCTCAAATGAGATACCTTCATCCTATAATATTAAGAACCTATATGCGTCATTTTTGTGGGCATACCCTATAAACATATAGTTGATAGTTTTTGGTCTCATCCTTATTCTTTTGGGATCTGGTTTAAGAACTTTAGCAAGACATCCCCACACTTTGAGGTTGATAAATTAGGCTTATAACATCTCCACAATTTATAAGGTGTCTTACTTATCTTTTTATAAGGTATTCTATTCTGAACATGACAAGCAAATAACATCGCTTCCCCCCATAAGTTCAATGGTGCCCCAGAATTTATTAACATAGCATTTACCATGTTCTTTAAAGTTCAGTTTTTCCTTTCAGCTACACTATTAGATTTAGGTGAATAGGATGATGTCATGATTCTCACAATAAACATTTAACATACTTGAATTATACTCACCTCTTCTATCCATTCTTAATCTTTTAATTTTCTTATTAAGTCGATTTTCAACTTCATTTTTATAGTTTAAGAAATTTTCTCCTGCTTCATCTTTATTTCTCAATAGACATATTTTTATTTACCTTAAGAAATCATCAATAAACGTAATGTAATAGCTTTTGCCTCCTCTGGTCATGGTTTGTTTTAAGTCATAAAAGTCGTTATGAATTAGATTGAGGAGTTCAGTTTCTCTATATTGAACTTGTTTACATGTCTTCTCAGTGGATTTGGCATCTAGACATTATTGGACAAGCTTAAATTAGACAGTAAACCAAGTTCTCTCATTTTTTTAATATAAAAAAAATTCACATGATCGAGTTTCTCATGCCAGAGATGAATAGAGTCAATTATATAAACAGAAGGAAAGGAAGTCTTTTCATTCATTATGACATTGAGTACATTGAGTTTAAAGAGTTCTCCAAAACAATACCCTTTTCCAACAAACATCCCTTTTTTGGTCACCCCTAAAGGATACTTTGACCCCAGCTTTACCCAACATATAGACAGACACTAGATTGTATCTTATTTCAGTGAGAGGGTTTTCCCATATATAAGCTCGAGAAGAATTGTTCCCTTGCCTATGACATGTGTAGACCAAGAATCGCCAAGGTAAATGATTTCTTCTCATTCTCCCACTGGACTATAGTTAAAGAAAGAGGTTTTATTGCTACATATACATCTAGTAGTGCCAGAATCGATCACCTAATTTTTGTTTCCATCCACAATGTTCATCTCAAAGACAACCACAGCAGTAATGATTTCATCTCCTTCCCCTTCGGCCATATTGGCTTTAGGAGAATTTTTGTTGTCTCCCCTATGCTGAGCTTTGTACCTGCATTGATTAACATAATGGCCAATTTTGCCACAAACAAAGTAATGACATTTCTTCTTAGTAATGAGTTTTTTTAGGGTTATTAGAGTGTCTATAGTTAGGATTGTTCTGCTTTTTATTAGGTTAAGTAGTGTTCTCAATTAGATTTGCATTGGAACGAAATTCCTTTGCTTTATCAGATGCATCTTTAATTCTATTCTTCTCTTCAATCCTAATACGTATAATAACATCTTCAAGACTCACTTGTTTCTTCTTGTGTTTCGAGCTTTTAATATAATCTTTCCAGGATTCTAGTAGTTTCTCAATCAAACAACCAGTTACAAATCGTTCAAGAAGAAATATTTCCTCCTTTTTAAGATTATTAACTAATATGTGATATTCATGGATCTGATCAGACACAGATTTCTCTTCGACCATCCGATAATGCAAAAAATCACCAATAGAATATTGTTGAGTCCCAACATCTTCTACTACATATTTCTTCTTAAGTAGTGTCCATATTTCAGACGTGTACTTATATGGATAATAAACATCATAAAGGGAACTAGCAAGAGTATTGAGTCTTATATACCTGCAGATCTTATTACCATCCTTCCAAATCTGGAGTTCCTTGTCATAATCTTCGATGCCCTGTTTTGGTGTGATGATTGCAAATAGGTAGCAAGGTTATGAGCGCTGAGCACATCAAAAACCTTTTCTTGCCAACATTTGAAATTTTCACCATAGAATAGTTCAATCTTGGGAGGTATCCGGCAAGTTTTTAGTAGCAATGACTGTGGAAGCAGAATTGGGTAATGCAGAAGCTGTGGGGCCAGGAATTGGCGAAGATGGAATATCACTAGCAGTCGGTGATTGGGGAAGATCAATCATGATTTGGTCTTAAGATAGTTAGAAAAAGAATGACACTAAACCAACATAAATCAATCAGAAACAGCGAAACAGTCAAGTCGTATGTGAGCACTATCCTTAAGATCAAATACCATGGCTCAATACATAATATCTCGGTGCAAGAAGGACGAACAAAGGCGGTTTGATCTCCAAGATACAATGACTATTACCACATTGATGCACTCATCACAATAGTTTAGAACATCAAAGTTGACAACGATGAAGGAGATCGGAAAAAACACATAAAATAAAGCGAAGCAATTTTCTAGGATAGCAATTGTGCAGTGTAATTGGCTCTTTAAACAGATACGCCCTGGCCCCTGTAAATTTGAATTATAATTAAAGTAAAGGGCAAAGTCGTAAAAAGTGGGCAAGCCCATGCACATACACGACACTCCTGTCAGGAGGGGTCCCCCTGCCTCTGATTTATTGGGCACGAGTGCCTAATTAATAGATTCCTGAAATGAGGTCCTCTCTTGGGCTTGGTTTCGTGCACATGGGCCTCCTCTTTACGAGCTTGTTACACCATATTCAGTTTCTATATATAAATCAATTAAATCTCTCTTCTTTAGCAATATGGGATATTGGTATTTTGAAATATCAACTCAATCTCTAACATCTACTTCATAAAAAAAAATTATGAACGTAATATAATCTTCGTAAATTAATAAATTATTGATTTATTGATAAATTAATAATTATTAATTTATCAATATATTTATATTGATTTTTCATGGTCCCAAGGCTATTAATTTATCAAGTTTCTATTGTATTAGTAAAATTTTTGTTAAAAAAATCCCAATTCATGCAAACTGCTCGTAAATGCCACAATAAATAATATGGAAAAAGGTGGTATGCTCAAGGTTTAGAGAAATAGCCATTTAAATTCTAAAGTTTTCTATAAGGGACACTGAGATTCTTGTTTTACCTTAATACCCTCTGAAAATAATAAATAATAACAAAAATTGACCTTAATTTTTAGTAAATAAAAATATAATATAAATAATTTAATATATATATAGTAATAATATTTTTAATAAATAATATTTTAAAAAAATCTAGATTAATATATTCATTTTAATAATATATTTGTATTCATTTTAATAATATGTATACTTGGTGACCCGGCTATATAACATTATTCAAGGTATTGTCCCCGCGAGAAACATTAACATTAATATCATATGTGCACAAAATCCGGCTAGCTGAAATCAAAATTTTCCAACACCACTATTTCAAATTCAAAAATTCACAACAAATTGATTACTTGGAATTTCTTTGCACAAAATATATCATTGAAAATCTTAGGATGTCTGTTTTAATTTTATGAAACTTTCGTACATAAATTGAATAAAAAATGAAGGGAAAATAGTAATTAAATCATAGCACTCATGCCTCATAATGCCTAGCTAGTCATTCATGATAAAGAGAACAATGCATGCATTCATCATCAATCATATAAGATTAGAGAACATGTCCTAGAGAAGGACAATTACCTCAAAACTTATTTCAAACGCACATAAAAGAAAATCCTAGAAATCTTTGCTTTTATACAGTTATTAGGTTAAAGAGTTTTAATCATACGGCAATAGGAAGAGTTTAAGTTTTATAAAAATACATTATACGATAAAAATGATAATCCTTTATATTTTATTTTAGAAAAATAAATTAATAAAAACAGATAAATAAAAAGAATTATGTTTTTTTCTCAAATAATGGTAATTAAAATAAATTAACATAGACAAAAGATTAACAATTAAATAGATAATCAAAATTAAATTCGAACAAAAAAAAGGTGTTACATTTGGTGTCTTTAATTAAAAATTTAAAGATATACAAAATAATTTCTCTAAATCCTTGAAGTGTAAGTGTCCTTTTTCTTTAATAATTTATAATGCCGCTACCACATCGTTCAATATGTAACAGGGTTTGAAATAACACCAGTGGACCTAAGTAGCATCGCACTTAAAATATATACAAATCAAGGCCTTCTCAGAAGAGAAAAAAAAAATTTTACATATCGAGGCTCGAAAGGTTGACTATCCCAAGTGTACAAAACTCAAATCTAAAAGCGTGGCCCAGCCTGATATTTTGTCATTGCTAAATGGAAATGATAATTGATCTGTATTGGGATGGAAAAATACGGATCCGAATCTGCATTGACATTTTTATCCATACAAATATTACCAGCATATAGATCCATATTATTTATTATGGATTTAAATATTGGTAATATCCTTACAGATTTTGGGGAAATATTCTGGATATTCAGATCCACACAATTAAAATAATTATCTGAAAATTTAGAATATTTTAACCAATTAAAAATAATAAAAAAATCATCCAATACTAGACAAATCTAGCGATCATATCTTTTGTATATGTAAAAAAATTTATAATTGTATCTTTGTATATATAGTAAGCATAGATAAGCATAAGTTCTTCCTTTTTTTTAGTTTTGATACTCCTTGTTCTACAAGCTTTGCATTTATATAAGTATCACAGTTAATGCCAATATCCATCGATTATAGAATTTGGTGAGGTTTTTATTGGGGAAAAATCAGATTTTTAAATTTTTTATAAAACCATTTTAAGATCGCTCTCATATAATATATAAGAATTTGTAATCTAGAAATCGTACCTTGAAAATCCGATTTAACTTTTTCCGTTAAAATGATTTAGGCTCCCACATCACGATCCGTTATAAGATTATGAGTATTGGAGTTATGGATTAACAATATAGAATTTGTACAACACATCTCTTGATGGGTTTTCGGCACTTGATCATAGAATTCTCTGGCCAGAGTGTGTCAACATATTTAGTATATTGAAAATGATCATTAGAGAAAACCATAACTAAATATAAGTTATCTTATGATTAAATATAAGTTAACTAAATATAAGTTATCAAGTTGGGCACTTTAGTTCTTAATTCATTTTGTTCCCATACTTGGAGAATAAATATAAGTGCTACCAATCATATTTGTTGCTCTTTAGATTTTTTTGGTTCTCATAAATCATGTCATATACCTCTTCATGTTCAATTACCAAACAACACAATAGCCTTTGCCGTTCATATAGGAAATGCCTATTTTTCACCAAATTTTTTATTAGATAATGTGTTTTATATTCCAAGCTTTAAATTCAATCTACTATCAGCTAGCCAATTAACCAAATCGAATAAATACTAGGTCATTTTTTCTTCTAATTCTTGTGAATTTCAGAACATGTACGGAGAAAAGAAGATTAGCGAGGGTAGATTTCATGAAGGCCTTCTTTTATATACAACTCCTTGTAGCATCTTCCTTTACTTCCCAAATAGCTTCAACGCATAGGATTGATACTTGCATTGGAGACTTCATCACACTTCTGTCAGCCGTTTAGAATTATTTTCAAAAACTAATCCTTTGGTTAGTTTTAATAAAAATTATGTTTGTGATATGTGTCCTAAGCCCAAACAAGCTAGAATGCATTTTTCTGTTAGTAATATAAAAAGTAAAACTCTTTTTGAATTAATCCATTGTGATATTTGGGGGTCCTTTTTCAACTGCTAGTTCTTCAGGTGCTTATTATTTTTTAACAATTGTCGACGATTATACTAGATGCACTTAGTTATATTTAATTAAAACAAAAACTAAAATGAAAATGCACCTTTGCTTTTTTTCATGATTTAGTTAAAAATCAGTTTAATGCTAACATTAAAATGATGCGCTTTGATAATGGGACTGAATTCCTTGTTAAAGATTTGCAATATTTTTTTATGAATAAAGAAATTATTCATCAAAGAAGTTGTGTAGGGGACAACATACCAAAATAGAGTCCTAGAACATAAGCATTGCCATCTTTGAAGTTGCACAAGGTCTATGCTTTCAAGCCAATTTGCCCTTAAAATTCTCGGGTGAATATGTCCTTACAGCAGTATATTTAATAAATAAATTGCCTAGCAAAGTATTACAAGGTAAATCCCCACGTGAAATGCTTTTTGGTGTAGCACCTGATTTATCTAGATTATAGGTTTTTCGTTGTTTGTGTTTTGCAAAAAAAATTGCATATTAAGAATAAATTTGATCAATGTACAAGGGCTGGAATCTTTATTGGGTATGAAAGGATATCGTATATATGATATTGAATCCAAAACCATTTATGTGTCACGTGATGCTATTTTTTTGAGAAAATTTTTCCCTAAAAGGATGATACATTGCCAAGTATTTCAATACCGTTTACACATGTTGGAGATAATTTATTTTTAGATGATAATTCCTTTTAGTCGTATGATATTTTGCCTGTTAATCCAAGCACTGATGCATTTATTGTTTCTAAAGAAAGTGACCTACAACAACTAGCCAATAGATCAATCCACGGAAAATAACCATTCCCATTTTATTGAATCCACTTTGGATCCACCAACACAACTTGTACCTTAAACATTAGATGATCTACTGCATGAAACTCAATCAGCCATAGGACCAGAATTACAGCCACCCATTGAGCATTTACGAGAAAGTTGACCTTCAACTCATCTGTAGGACTATTGCACTTCAGCTGCTCATGCTTTTACACCTGCCAATCTTGTTTCTTCCTTACTAGGTAAGAAATATCCTCTCCAAAATTTTCTTTCATATCACGGTTTCATAAAAGAATATAAGTACTTTTAATCTACTATTACCTCTATGATAGAACCCAATTCCTTTTTTAAGGTAGTTAAATTACCTGAATGGTGCAAGGTAATAAAGGATGGCATACAGGCTCTTGAGAAAAACAACACTTGGACGCTTACTCATTTGCTGATAGGTAAAAAGGCTAGAAGTCGAAGGGTTTACAAGATAAAATATCGAGTAGATGGCAACATTAAGTGCTATAAGACGTGTTTACTAGTCCTATAGCCAAACTTGTGATAGTACGAGCTATGCTTTCTCTTGTTGCTTTTAATGGTTGGATTTTAGAACAATTAGATGTTGGTAATGCTTCTCTGCTAGGTGATTTAAAAGAGGAAGTTTACATGCAAATTCCACAGGGTTCTTTCAAATAGAGAGAACATTTGTTTTTGCAATAAGTCCATTTACGGTTTTAAACAGCCTTCTAGAAATTGGTTTTCCAAATTCTCAGCTATTATTCAAACACGCAGGTTTCTGTCAATCCAAGGCAAATTACTCTTTATTCATGAAAATCAATGGTGTTTCACAAGGCATATTACGCTTTATTCATGAAAATCAACGGTGTTTCTTCCACTTTTGTATTTGTTCGTGTAGATAACATTATTGTAGATGGGAATGATTCAGTTGAAGTTAGCATTGTTAAAGTTTTCCTTGAACAAAAATTCTACATCAAAGCTTTAGGCACTCTTAAATATTTTTTGGGTATTGAAGTGGCACTGTCATTTCATGGGATATTCTTATGTCAAACAAAATATGCCTTGGAGATTTTGAAAGATGCTTGACTACTTGATGTTCATCTTGTTCCATTTCGATGGGGATTCTTTACCCAATCCTTTGAGTTACCGACGCCTTGTTGGGAGCTTGACCTATCTAACCATTACAAGACCTGATATAGTTTTTTCTGTGCATATGTTAAGTTGTTTTATGCATGAACCAAGCACATTGCATATGGATGCAGCATTAAGGGTGCTTCGATATTTAAAAGGATCACCAGGAAAAGGTATCTTGTTGTCTTCCACTAGTGATTTGCGTATCCATGGTATTTCAATGCTGATTGGGGTACTTGTCCTATTACTCGTCGATCTGAATATTGTACTTTTCCTGGAAACAGTTCTATATCTTGGAAAACAAAGAAATCGAATGTTGTTTCTCGATCTACAGCTGAAGCTAATTATTGTTCCATGGCCAATCTTTCATGTGAGTTACAATGGTTTAAGGTTTCGTTCGCTGATCTTGGGTTATCTGATGCTGCTCTTATGTATGTTTATTGTGAAATCAATCAGCATTATACATTGCTGAGAATCCAGTCTTTCATAAGCATACAAAACATATTGAGTTAGATTGTCATTTTGTGTGGGAACTGAGTGCAATCCAAATTGTTGCTGCCCTTGCACATTAACACTTTATGTAGATTGTAGACATCTTCACCAAACCACTTGGTCGTGATCTTTCTCTTCATCATGTGCGCAAGTTGGGCGTTGTTGTTCTTCACGCCTAACTTAAGTGGGAGTATTAACGATCAAATCTTTTTCCATATGTAGATAAATATAGATTCTTCTTTTTTTTTTTTGTTTTGATACACCTTTTTCCAAAAGTTTTGTATTTGTATAAGTACCATTGTTAATGCCAATGCCCATTGATTATTGAATTTGCTGAGGTTTCTTCCATCTAAAGTGAGTCTAATTTCACAAAATGTTTATCGTACATGTGCTTTTATTTTAGGGTTAGTATTTTTTTATATAAAATTTATTTTTATTTGATTTATTTTTTAAAAAAAAATACAAATTCGGATATCTGATTTTTAAAATACACATGAATCCTAATTCATGTGGGTCTTCAATTTCTACGTCCAGATCCATATTTTTTTTATTATGATCCAAATTTTTCTAATCTGAATTTTTCAAATCTCTGCGGATGCCGTCCAGATTTGGATTTATTTACCATATCTAGATCTGCATAGTCGGGGATAAGAAATTCTCTCAATTTATTTTTTCGAGACTATATCAAATTGTTACCTGTCGTAGATCCCTATTACAGCAACTAAATTCACAAGGTTTCAGCTGCTAAATATCTATGTAGTATTAATATTATTGCACGAAGATGTAATACAAAAACCCGTGTATCTTATGAGAGCCTTTAAATGAGAATAATTTGCAAACCCCAAACTCAGAAAGTCTTGCAACTTTAATCAGCCACCACTTATTTTTTCAAACCTGTGTGTGTAAGTGTTCACAGCCAAGGAGAATTGAAAATGGGAGTCACAACGGACTTGACCTGCAGATAGTTATGTAGAGATTCCAGTCCACAGTCTCTACCAAATCCACTCATCTTGTATCCTCCGTAAGGGCAGTCGCTGTCAAAAGCAAAATAACAATTGATCCATATAATGCCTGCTCGAATTGATCTAGAGACGGTGTTAGCCACATTCAAGTCCTTTGTCATAATGCCTGCTGCTAGGCCATATCTGGTATTGTTTGCACTCTTAATTGCCTCCTCAACAGTCCTGCAATCGCTCGTCAAGAAATGTTCATGATTTCCTATTTTCTGTTTTTGAGAAGACGGTCATGTAAATACATGTGGAAGAAGAAAAGACTAGCGACTGATACTCACTTGAATTTCATCAATGCCATCACAGGTCCGAAAATTTCATTCTTTGCTATCAGCATGTCTTCCTGTAAAAGTTGTAAGATTAATAACCAAAGAATATAAAATTCAACTATGACAATGCCATCAAGATTCTCCATACTTGTTAGAAAGGTTTACCTTAACATTTGTGAAAATTGCAGGCTCAATATAATACCCCTTCTTGCCAATAGGCTTACCCCCTGTTAACAAAGTGGCTCCTTCCCTCTTGCCATGCTCAATGTATGAAAGAATTCTATCGAACTGCTTCTTATCGACCTGTTTCATATGGTCGAATCATATAAATTATGTTCTACACGACTAGTTCTTTGTTTTCACAAAATTGATTACAAATGACTTTTGAATGCTCGCGAGGCATTGCATTTACGGTGTTCTTCGGACTTATTTTGAGGCTTATTTTGGCATTGAGGTGTTGTAATTTAAAATTGTTGTGAAAAAAAAAAGTAAAAGTTGATAGTGTGTGGTGAATATGATTTTTATATAATAAATTTAACAAAAATGATAATGATATTAAAGGATTTTGATCATATAATTATGGGAAAAATCAACTTAATTTTTAAACAAATAAAAATTATTTACCAAACACATTAGCGTTGTAACAAACTACACTTTTTCAATCCCAATATCAAAAGAGGGCCAAAGACCGAAGTCTTAAGCTTTAACAAGTTAATACCTGGGGTCCTTGACGAACTGCAGGATCAAAAGGATCACCAACTACCCAAGCTTTTGCCTTTTCGACCAACTTCTTTTCAAATTCATCATAAATTCCTTCCTGGACATAAACACGAGAACTTGCCACACAAATTTCTCCCTGAAAATTAGCATAAAGAATGTTAAAACATACTGGATTATGGATCCAAATAGTTAATCGTAAGAATTGAACCACGACAAAAAAAAAGTGATATTTCACTTTGTTAAACAGGATGCCCAGAAGCGCCATGTCTGCAGCTGTGTTTACATCAACATCATCAAAAATCAAGAGAGGTGACTTGCCACCTAATTCTAGTGAAACTGGCTTCAAGTTGCTTTTTGCTGCGGCCTGCATCACTTGACGTCCGACATCGGTAGACCCTGTAAAACTAACCTGAAAAAGCCCAAGACCGCAGAATTGGAAATCCAATAGTCACATGAACTTATTGAAGCTAGCAGTTTGTGCAATATACTCTTTTGAATTGGATGTTACTTTATCAATGTCCATATGGGAGGCGATGGCAGCACCAGCAGTTGGTCCAAATCCAGGTACAACATTGAGCACTCCATCAGGTACTCCAGCCTGAGTGATATGATTAGCCATAAGTGTCAATGGCATTTAGAGTTTATTGATCAATGTATCTGAATGAATCGAAGGCACTTACCAGCTTGGCAAGATGGGCAAAATAAAGAGCAATAAGGGGAGTTTGCTCAGCAGGCTTGACAATCATTGTGCACCCAGCGGCTAACGCAGGGCTAACCTTCATGAAAAACATAGTGGTAGGAAAATTCCAGGGAATGATGTGTCCAACAACGCCAATTGGCTCACGCAACGTGTAGCCCTGTAACGCCCGAGACATTTTTAGAACCTCTCCGTGTATTTTATCAGCTGCACCAGCATAGTAACGAAGGGTATTAGCAGCTCCTGGAATGTCACCCATTTTGGCCCAACTGTGCAATTTGCCAGCATCAAGAGCTTCCAGCACCGCTAATACCTCTGCGTGTTCTTCAATTAAGTCCGCAAACTTCAACATTATCCTTCTCCTTTCCTGATAAATATTATGAAGTGGATATAAATTAACTAATAAGCATGCAGTGGCATTGTTCTAACAGCAATTTTGAAATTGTTGAACAATAGAAAGTACTCACGGCTCCAGAAAAACGTGGCCATGGACCATGATCAAACGCCTGACGTGCTGCCTTGACGGCAAGATCAACATCCTCCTTGTCTCCTTCAGCAATTCTTGCTATTGCTTCTCCTGTCCTTGGATCAATTGTTTCAAACGTTTTCCCTATTTGAAAAATAGAAATTAATTGTTTGCACCTCAAAATTATTTGTTTATAATTTAGAAATAATTAAATCAAGCAAAATAAAATATGTAAATATATATATTTGAATGATGATGACGTATTTATTACATATGGTGTGTCAATTCATCCATATTTATAATATTATCACGCATGCATTCATTTTGAAATTGTCAAAGAAAACTGCCAGTGACCTTTCAATAAGTAGAATATAGCATCATTTTTTATGAATAGTCCTTTTCTTGACCCCGACGGCAGAGCAATTACTATTACCTAGAAGGACAATGATCAAGTGTTGATTTTTTGTCCAGCGCTGAACCAATAATTTTTAGCCGAGAAAAATGAAAATTTAAAATAAAAATCAAATCATGACTATTGATTTAGTATTCAGTATAAAATTAGCTCAATATTTGATTGTAATACTATTTAAATTGGGTTAGTTCACTCAAAAATATAATTTTTACATTTAAACTCACTCAAAAGTGCGATTTTTACATTTAGACGTGATAAATCTAACATTATTCAAGAAAAAGATGTATGAGAAAGTGAATTGCAGTGAAACCCATTTTTTTAAAGAATAATTCTTTTTATAAAATAAAGAAGTTAAATCTTACATATATATTATTAATAAAAAATAAATGACAAGAGATATTTAAAAGTTTAGTAGAGATCAGATGACGAGAGAATCCGATTGACTTAAAACATAAAATCATACAAATAATTCATGAAAGTCAAATAGTATGTTTTCCACCCCTACCAAGAGGAGTTGGGATAAATAGTGGAAGCTAAAACAGAAATAAAATGTTGAAGGCACTAATTGCATTTGCACAATATAATTAAAATTTTGAAAAAATCAAAAGGGAACAATTATGAAAGCTGATTTTCCAACTTAAATTTTTTCTTAAAATATTTTAAGAAATTTTTTTTTTGAAATCCTAAGTGGCCTCCTCCGTCTAATAGGGTAGGGGTTTGATAATTTTTGTTACAAACATGAATAATGCAAATATATATCTCTCGAATATTAGTACAATAAATATAACTTAATACAAAAACGGAAACCTAAATTATATCGTAATAGAATTAATTTAAACTAATCCCAAAGTACTATAAATTATAAAGATTTGTAGATCTTGATTGTGATATTGGCACTAAAAAAATACAAAGACAGTTCTCGGGCTTAGATGGGCTTCCCTTGAAAAGACCAAAAAGGCAAATGCGTTAATTGAAAAAAGTTAAAGCTATAGGCCCTTTCATAATTGGGAAAAAAACAAAAAGAGAAAAGAGAAAGAAAATAAAAAGAAAAGAGTTATGAGCCAAAATTCCGTCCCACAATTAAACTCCTAAAGATGTGACAGACTGACAGGTGACCCTGACTGTGATTTGCGAGGTAGTGTAGAAAATGAGGTCAATATAAGTAAATAATCTCCAGGAACTCCGACAATTATCGTTTTAATTATTGAAGCAAGGGAAAAAAATAAAATAAAGAGCGACTGAGCAAAGAGAGAGAGAGAGCAGTTGAGCTGAAAATTCTAAATGAACGAATGTCTTAGGCAACCGTCTTTTTCTTTCCATTCAAACAGTAATAGTAACAGAAACATAACGCGCAGGCAGTAAAAGGTGCCAAAAAAAAAAGAAGAAAAAAAGGCATTCTAGTAGTAAAGAATAA
Organism: Citrus medica; assembly: GCA_002013955.2. Classification (NCBI taxonomy): domain Eukaryota; kingdom Viridiplantae; phylum Streptophyta; class Magnoliopsida; order Sapindales; family Rutaceae; genus Citrus; species Citrus medica. Next base: position 140,379 of record MKYO02028121.1, on the reverse strand, counting down.
TGCTATATTTTTTTAAGTAATATCCCTAAGAGATCTACCACTAATCTGGGGATTCCACTAATTAAATTAATTAAATATCCAATGAATAAATGAAAATTTCGAACCGATGATTTCTTAAAAGTTGCAGCCTTGTTCATGTCAATTTTTTTTATGGATTTATTTATTATTATAGACAACTACGTCTCAATAATAAAACAATCAAATTTTTTTATATACAACAACCAATAAGGTACAAACTGAGCTAACAACTCATTGTTTAAAAATTTATAAGTAATTATAACAACAATTATGTTGACTATGTAGTATTTTTATCCAACTTATTTTTTCATGTTAGAGCATCTCCAAAAGAATCTTTAAATTTTATTTTTTAAATTTTAATTTGTATATTGATGTGGTAAATAAGTGTATAGAAAAATATATATCCCCTCCAAAAGACTCACCAAATAAGAATAAATTAATATTATTTTAATTAAATATTTTCCACTATCAAATTAAATTGTTATTATATTTTTTAAAAATATATAAATAATAATTATTACAGTCTTATTTTTTTAATAAATAATAATAAAATATTAATTGAAGAGGGAGAAACTCACTCGTCAATATTGAAGAATGAGAAATAAATATTATTTAAAAAATTTAAATTAACGTATCTTTTAAAGTGTTTAATATTGATATACCTCTTCAAATAAGAAGTAAAATTTTATTTGAAAAGTATTTTAGAGATGCTCTTAGGTATGCAGCAGACTCAATACATGTAAGGATATTTTGTACAAATATTTACGCTTGTATTATTATTGTTGTAGAAGATTATCTAATTAGTCAAGTTGGAAGAGTTGATTTAGATGAAGCAAAAAGAGGGGAAAAAAAATTATAAAATATCTTCTAGAACAGTAATGATGATTCCCAAGTCCAGAGAAGCCGGCAGGGGACAGGCCTTATAAACTCCGCACAAACTTTATGTTGCACTCACAAAATTGTAAACAGTAATTAAAAATTTATAAAATCAAAAAAAAAAAGAGAGGTCGTAACAGTGGAGTTAATGCAGACAGACGCTGCTAAAAGTGAAGATGACAGTGCCTGTAATTTTTTATTTGGGTTTATCGCTCAAATAATGGGTGAATGTAAAAAGGAAACCCGACAGATGTGTGTATATATATATATATGTGTGTGTGTGTGTTCGTGGCACATGTGAAAGCTACAAATTGATATTGATATTGATATTACTAACAAAATATCTCCAAACAAGACGACTGTGGCGGTCGGCCCGGCGGCGGTGGTGCGGAAGGAAAAGAATTTAAATCAAACTAAGCAAATTAAGTGAAACCATGGAACAAACGATTAATAAATTAAGAGTTCAAGATGAGTGAGAAATTAAAAACCTGAAACAGATTCAACAAATTCTCCGTTAATGAACAGCTTCGTGAACTTGATCTCCGGCATCTTGAATAAAGACTTGCAGATTCCATTGCTAAGACTGCCCTCCATCTCTCTCTATCTTTGTGGTATTATCTAAACTCTCTGGGTCCTTATGCTTTGTCTTTTATGTGAGTGTACGTGTGTGTCTCTATATATATATATATGGAAAAACGATAACTAGACCTTTACCATGTGGGAAAATAATCACGAAAGTTCTTAAATTTTTAATAAAAGAAATTAAGAATTTTCTTTTTATCACAATACTTCTTTATTCTGCTAACTCAAAAAAAATTGACTCTAATACTTTATAAATAAATAAAAATATAATATTTAAATAAATAAAATAACATAAACATTTTAAAAATAATTTTAATATTTAAAAAATATTGCACTTGTTACAATTTATTAGACATATTTTTAAAGTAAATGTAATAATAAATAGAAACATAACATTGAAATAAATATATTAAAATTTAAATTATTTTAAATATTAAGTAAAATAATAATTTTAATAGAAGTAATACGTAAGATATTGTGTTAAGTGTGAAATTTATTTAACCGGAAGATTTATTTAAATAAATACAAATATATTATTAAAATAAATACAATAATTTACGTATTTAAAATTATTCAATATTATTAGTCCAATAGGCATATTATATTATTTGTATGATATTTGTATTTATTAAAAAAAATTAAAGTTAGTTTTTTATTTATTATATTTAAAGGAAATTATGATAAAACTTGAAAGTTTACTTGACAATTTTTTCTAAATTTTAGGGGTATGTGTGTGTTTGTATATATATATATATATGAGCTAAAAGAAAAACAAAAGTATATTTCAATGCAGTGCATTTTGTCTTATAATGTATTGTGTTTTTTTAGCTCAATCATGACTTTACTATGATTAAAGATCCTTGATTGAAAGCCCACTTTGTATATATCTAATAATTCTCAGGTGCGGGTGCTTGAATATAGATTTCATGCATATTCACTATTGTACTATATAGTGTTATAATATTTTTATTTAATTAATCATAACACCATATGATGTAATAGCGAATATGCACAAAATTCGCATTTTGTCATCCACACTTGTGAAGCACTATATTTACAATGAAGATTTTTCAACTCGGAAATTATGGGCTTTATTAAAGTATAGGAGGTGCATTAGTAAAATTAAAAAAAATAGTTTGCAATGTTATAAATACGTGCAAGACTTTTTTGAAGCTGACTTTAGGACAGAAGTGCCTTTAAATATACATATATATTGTTAAATACTAGAGCAGTAGTTTCTCGTTGAGATTTAAAAAGTTATTATGATAAGTATATATTTCTTGTCTCTGAGTCATAGTTGATGATGATTTACATAAACGACATTTTATATATGTATCATTGTATGTAATTATTATATAAGTGAGTGTGTGTGTGTGTGTGCATATAGGTAATTAAATTTTATCAGTACATTATTATCAATGCACGCGAAGAAGAAGATAATAAAAAAATAAATCAAAAAATTATTATTATTATATATATATAATAATTTTCAATAAGAGATAGCTAAAAGACAAACTACATAAACTCTAATGCAATGCATTTTATCTTATAATGTAGTGAAATATGTGTTATTTATAATTTTCAATAAGAGATAGCTAAAAGACAAACTACATAAACTCTAATGCAATGCATTTTATCTTATAATGTAGTGAAATATGTGTTATTTTCTTATTTTTTTAGCTCATCCAAAATTTAAATATGATTAAGGATCTTTGATTAGAAGCCCGCTTTATAAATAAATAATAATTCCTAAGCGGGGATGACTAGATTCAGATTTCATGTGAATTCGCTATTATACTGTATAGTGTTATAATGTTTTGCTTAATTAATTATACCATACAGTGTAATAGTAATAATATCGAATCTTTGCGAAATTCATATTTAGGCATCCAAACTTGAGAAGCTCTCCCTCTCTATATATAGAGGATACAATGAAAATTTTTCAATTCGGAAAACTTGACTTTATTAAAGTACAAGAGGTGTATTAAGAAAAAAAAATAGTTTACAACGTTATAAATATGTCCTAGATTTTAATCCGGGGAGCTGACTTTAGGACACAACACAATGTGCCTTTAAATACACATATGGCGATATTTAAAAAGTTATCATAATATGTATATATTTCTTGTCTCTTCGTCATAGTTGAATATAATTTAGATAAACGATATCATATAACAGTGTGTGTGTGTGTATGTATATAATTAAATTTTAGCAATACATTATTATCAACGCATGCAAAGAAGAAGATTATTTAAAAATAAATAAAAAAATATTATTGGATACAAATTCGGGATTTAAATATTCAAAGGTCGTTTTTGAGTTGCGTGAATTACGATCACCGCTATTTAATGGGAATTATTTTTATTTTTATTTTTTGTGGTCAACTGAGGCGGAGATCATGAGATGTTTTATAATTCTATTTATTTTCAAAGTTTTTAAATGCAATGAAAATGAAAGCCCCTGCGGCCATTGGAATAACGTAGACCAACTTTGCAACACGTTGATTGACTGAATTTTTTTTATTCATATGAGATACAATATATTATATGATATTTTAATTAAATTTATAATTACATAATTATTGAAATTAATTTATATAAAATTTTATCTATAATTGATATTTTTATTTTTTGTGGTCAACTGAGGCGAATATCATGAGATGATCTATGATTCTATTTATTTTCAAAGTTTTTCAGTGCAATGAACATGAAAGCCTTGCTGCCTTTGGAATAACGGGAGCAACTTTTTAAGGTAGCGTTTACATTTTGAATTGAAGTAGAAATTCTGAGGAGTGAGAATTATGAGATTAGGAGTGTGGAATGAGAGTGTGAATAGGTTGTTTACTTACACTAAAGTTGGAGTATGGAATTATTTTGAATTGAAAGTAAATGATTTTAAATTACAGTTTTACTCTTATTTAAAGAATTATAATTTTTAATTACAAAAATTAATAAAAAAATATATTTAAAAAATAAAATATTTATTTTATTATATTTATAAATTATAAATTATTATTAATATTCTTAATTATGTAAATAAAAAAGTATTAATAATAGCAACACAAATGAAACATTATTATTGATAATATAGTACAAAATTAATATTTTCTTAAAATAAAATATTTATTATTAATTAATTAATTAATAATAAATATTTTATTTTAAGAAAATATTAATTTTGTACTATATTATCAAT
>MKYO02028121.1:119302-135670 GCA_002013955.2 Citrus medica | reverse complement strand
AGACGCTGTTGAGATGTGTATAAGAGACAGATATAATATAACAATATAATTTAAATAAATATGATATTTTTTATTTTTTTTAAATATTATTTATTTTATTTTAAATATAAAGATAAAAAGGGAAGAGGTTGGAGTTGATTGATATTTTTTTTCTTTTAACTGACTTGATTGATTTCCATAAAAGCCTTCTTGACGTGGTCAGATCACGTCATGGCCTTTCCAGTTTCCAGCTAAGCTAGTAGGCAATAACAGAACCAAATTATTTAAAAGTTCATTACTTCCTAAAAAAATGAATAAATATTTAAGTTCATTACTACATGTTATATTAAGAAAAACAAAAATCAATTTGACAACAAGCTTTAATAAATTCGGGATCTACGAAACTAATTAACATAACTTCAATTAATGGGAATTTGGCTAGGTTGAGAAATTTCTAATCAGTAGGCAACGAGAGGTTGAAGGGCATCCGCACATTTTTTTTCCATACGTGTAAGTAAGGTTCGTATGCTTCTTCATTAATAAGCTGCCTCCAAATGATAAAAGACTTGGCAGGGGACCTGTTGGATTCTGGGTCATATCTTGTCCAGTCTAATTAATTTCTATTTTGCTTTTACTATTTAGGATTATATACTCCACAAGGTTATATTATTTATAAATAATATAAAGTTTAAGTGCACATGAAGCACCGCAACAAGACGCAGGAACATGTTAAAAAAATTCATTTTCATTGGTAAGAGATGACTCATTTTTTGTAATGTGTGTAGGAGATAGGAGTTTCCCAGTAGGGAGAAAAAATGAATGGAAAGCAACATGACCTGGAAATGGAAAGAATAAATAAAATAAATAAAAATTGATTATGCATAAAAAGACAGAAGTGCCAGAACGCAAATGCTTGTCCACATTTTTCTTTTAGATCCAGATGTCTCGCCAAGTGATGTTGGCGTTTTTAGGATCCCTCTCATCTTTCAAAATCTGAACACTATTAACATATTATTAAAAATAGAGAAAATAATGATCAATTTATTTTACAAACACATCAAACGGCAATATTATTCATGCTATAGCTTTCTGTAATGATGATTTCTTGTTTGTAATATCATTTTTCTTTTACAATTGTCGTCCCGTAAGCAAATGGAAACCCAAAATATCATGCATCATAATTTGCCTTTTAGTACAAACAAGATGGAACGTGAACGAGTTGACTACTTCGGTTATTGTATCGTTGGACTTCGTGCTGCATCCCATTACTCCTTTTTTTTATTTACAATTTCTTTATTGATATTTCAATTACTTTGGGAAATTTACAGTAATAATCATTAAAATTTTAATTTTTTTTATCTTAACCCCTTAAAAATATTTCTATCAACATGAATCATAAAATAATTTTTGACATTAAAATGCATCTTTCTTATCTCTCTCCCAACACTCTCTCTCCCAACACTCTCTTTCACTCATCTCTCCCAAATCGATCCAACTCCCATCATCGGCGGCGACATCAACCTTCATCGGCGGTGGCTCCATCTCTCATCGACATCCGATTTACGATCTACAACCTTCAACAAAACTTAGGTTATTCATTTCTTTTATTTTCATTAATTTAAAATGAGATTTTTCCATCATCGGCGGCGACATCAACCTTCATCGGCGGTGGCTCCATCTCTCACCGACATCCGATTTACGATCTACAACCTTCAACAAAACTTAGGTTATTCATTTTTTTTATTTTCATTAATTTAAAATGAGATTTTATAATAATAATAGTTATAGCTTGAGAATAATGGTGGTGGTGGTGATGTTTGTGGTGGTTGGTGGTGTTTGGGAGTATTGTTTTTCGATTTTGGAGTGTTATGGCTTAATTTTGGGGGCGGGGAGGGAGGGGGGCAGGGCGCGCGTGCGTGTCCATCGCTGGGCAGCAGCGCGCGCCCCGCTGTCGCACCAAATCTGGTGCGACAGCAGACGCTGTTGCACTAGATGTCACACCAGATTTTTGCCTGTCGCACCAGATTTTTACTTGTCGCACCAAAAATTAGAGTGTCATTTTTTTAACGAGTCAATTTTTTTTTCTGTAAATATAATGTAATACTTTTATAAATATTACAGATACATGGCGAAATCAGAATTACCGGATATCGAAGTAGACAAAATGTTTTTTCGTTATGCCGATCACTTTCCTGGTCGAATTTCGAGCATGTATAAGTTATCTTCGGTCGTAAAAGCCATCGAGGAAAAATTAACAAAGCGGCAGTTGAGTATGTTCAAAAAGGATATATTTGGGCATTTCTTGGAGTGTCAAAGTTTTCCATTTAGTGGGGTAATTTTGTACAATCTTTTACTGAGGCAAGTGGCCCATGAAGAAGATAGCCGTGAGGATCAGTTATGGTTTCAAATTAATGAGCATTTGATTTGCTTGTCAATTGTCGAATGGTGCTTGATTACCGGCCTTTCATTTGGTGTTGATACCAATAAAAAAAATGATGAAATGGAGCAGAGGTTACAAAATACGTATTTTGGTGGTGTGCATCGTAAGATTAATGTGAAGCAATTCGATACAGTATTTAAGGAGTTGAAATTCGAGGAAATAGACGATATGGACGCATTAAAGATTGCGCTGTTATATTTTGTGGACAAAGTACTAAATGCAAGAAAAAATCACTGTCAAATCAATTTCGATTGGCTTGACCAAGTTGATGATATACAATACTTCCGAAAGCGTCCATGGGGTCTATTGTCGTGGGAAATGATTTATGAGAGTCTTGACAATGCACTGTTCGAGAAAGACGAGAAATTTAAGAAGACTCGATCGAAAAATTCAGATCATAACATTGAAAAATACAACCTTTACGGCTTTACGTCTGGGGTTCAGGTGAGTTTTTTTTGTTTATTAATAAGTTTTATAGTATTAAATATTTGATAGTTGTTTTATTTGATTTTTCACTTTGGTTTTTGTAGGCTTGGATTTACGAAGCAATCGGAGGGTTGCCATCAACATGGGTCATCAAAACGAATAATAAGATTCCTCGCATTCTGCAATGGAAGCCCATGGCATCTTCAAGAATTAACTTTGCAGAGGTTTATTCGTTCTGCAACGACAAATCTCGTCTTGTAAGTAATATGTATTACTTATTTTTTTTTAACTTTACTAAATTTAAGTTATGTATACATACTTAAAATTTTCAATTGAATTTATGGCAGGGGGACGTTTTACAAACTCTTGAGCCAAATTCAAAAGAGAGTAGCAGAAAATATTGGCTCTCTGTGAAGGATTACTTGCCAAGCATTTCAGACCGGGTTCATAAGGTCGGTAAACTCTAAGTACTAAAAAATTTTTAATCGAAATTTTTGACTTTTCATTTACTAATTTTTAATTATACTTTATACAACACCAACCCTCAATCAACACGATGCCGTCGGTTACAAGACAATCAGACGAGCATGACGATCATGACGACATACCAAACCCAATACCAGAGCAGCGTCATGACACTTCTGAGGATGAGGTGGCTATTGATGACCACCAGCAGCAAACAAACAACTCTGATGACGCACGGGATTCTGAGGTTATAAATAATATACGATATTTTTCCTTTATAAATTATTAATTTTTTATTGTTATTCTAAAGTTTTATTTTTTCTTTTGTAATAGTCGATGACAAAGCAGTTTAATGATTACATACAACGACGACTGGATAAGATTGATCGTAACGTATATGAAATAAAGTCAGAATTAAAAGATTTTAAAGAAACCGTTATTGGCTTCATCGACACATTTTCTAAACGTCCAAAGAAGGATTCTCCTACTGCACGCTCGTATGCGGTGAGCAAATTTAAATTTAATAATTATGTTCGTTTAACTTTTAATTTGATAGTTGTTTAATATGTTCTTCTTGGAGAATGGACAGACCTCGGATGACTATGGAGTGTATACTAACGTGGGCAATGAAAATTTGTCTACGCCCACATCATTGTATAGTTTCTACAGGGTGTTAGTGGGGAGAGCGTGCAGGTGTTCACTGAGGTGCCTCCGGGCGTTAGTAAATTCTGCCGCGCGTACATACCGTCGTATGTTTATAACAGTCCTTACATGATTCCTTCGGTCAGGCGAGGACAGAACGTCCGGCTTTTACCTCGACCCTAAATCATGGAGCATGCGATTGATATGAGTATAAGTTTGGATGTAAATTCACTGAGAGGATTGGAGGACTCTAGTCTGTTTGCTGAGTTTGATCGATGGTTCACTGGTGATAGCAGAGTCCGCCGGGGAGTCCAGCACCCGCGGTCATTTTTTCAAATACTTTTGGGTAGAGCTTTGATGGGATGGTTAGGCGATGAGGTATTTATATTCTCGAAGTTGTGTATACTGTTGTGTTGTGGATTTGTTTCACCAAAATGTTTCTTTTAAATCGTAATATTTTTGTTTTTCTACAGCATATTCACGAGTATCTCCGCTTGATTAACGAGAGACAACGACAGTATCCAAATGCCTTACTCTAACGTGTCACACATACTGACACATTTTTTTGGGAAACGCGCCGACAAAACTTATAAATACTATTTAATTTTTTAATTATTGCCTTTAAGTTTTGTTCATTTATGCATTTCTTGGTTATCTATGTACTAAGTGTTTTTGAATCAGTTATGGAATAACGGGGATTGTTCGGTCGATTCATTGGTATTCGACGACCGCTTGAATAGTTATCTTTGTGGGCGATAGCACACAATGTCCAAATCAATGACGGATGTCGATATGATATGTATTTTTTTGCATTTCATATACTTCATAATGAAAATATTCGAGTTGTCGCTTTTTTGTTGTATTTCAATTTCATTAAAATTAATACAGTTTTAATGAATCTCCAAGGCTTGGTACGACAGGTTGCCTGTTGCCCGAATCAAGGTGCGACAGGCAGCCTGTCGCCGGATTCACCCATGACTCAGTTCAGCAAGTTCAGAAAATAACTCATACCACTAAGTGATGCCGATTAGTGTTGGATTCGGATAAATTATGATCAGATTTCACTTTTACCGTTGTCTTTTGCCGTCGCTGTTGGTTGATGATTCTAGAGTGGAAAAGCTGCGTTTGTTTTGACGATATGAGAGAAAGATTGTTGCTTTTGGTTTGTAAAGAAGGGTAATTTGGAGAGAAAGGTTGAAAGATTGTTGCTTTTGGTCTGTAAAGAAGGGTAATTTGGGGAGAAAGGTTTGTGTTTGGCTAATGTTGATAGAAAAATGTTGAGAGGGTTAGTTGTGAAAATAACAAAATATTTATAGTTATTTTCATAAATTTCTCAATTACTTTCTAGTTTACGCATGTATGTAATATGTTATTAGCAGTAATATTTTATACCTTTAATATTTATTATAAAAACTTAATATAGTTTTAAAATTTATCCATAAAAGTAAAATGCTCTGAGCCTGAGGGGACCACCATCACCCACTATCAGGCACGTGATCAATGTAGTATTTTGATAATTGGTAACATTAAAAATCTGAATTCCTCTATCTTATGTGTATATAAGATATATTTTTCTCACATGAACAATATGTGAGTCCTACACATATATTGTTTATGTAAAGAGAATATATCTTTTATGTATGTATGATAGAGATTGCCTAAAAATCGTAGTCATTAACTCAAGTTCAAATATTTATTTTTTTTTAAAAATAACCCAAGTACAAATATCACTAAAAATAGAAGTTAAAATTTTTAAAAAGTTAAAAACTTTGCTCCATTGGTTGATAATGGGAATTTCAACAATACTAAATTTGCGTTTGGCTGCCAAAATCACCATGTTAGATGACGCGATGAGTGGCTGGCAATGGCAGAAGATTGTTGAGATATTTGCTGGTGACGAGGAATATCAATTTTATTTTTGGAAATTCAATTCGAAGAGGCATCCGTAACAAAAGAGTCAATTTTTCTATTTTAATAAATGCGGGTAGAAATTTATCCTGTGTTCAACTAATGGATAAGAGTTTGGTAAAATATTCTATTAGCTAAATAATATCGGAACCTGATCCCTTTTGCGTATAAAGAAGTATATTTGTACTACATTCAGTGTAATTTAAACCTAAGAAATTTTTTCTTAATTTAATCAATTAAACCAATTAAGCTATCAAATAAAAGTTTACGCTATCTTTTTTTTTTTTTTCCATTTTTCTGGTGTGCTCAGCTGTTCTACATGTTATACCAAGAAAAACAAAAATCAATTTGATAACAAGCTTTGATAAATTCAGGATCTGCGAAATTTAATCAACATAACTTTAATTAATGGAATTTGCTAGGATGAGAAATTTTTAATTAGCAAGCAACAAGTGGTTGAAGGGCATCCGCACATTTTTCATATACGTGTAAGTAAGATTTGCATGCTTCATTAACGAGCTAGCTCCAAAATTCAAATGATGAAAAGATTCTGTACATAACTTATTGGATTCTGGGTCACACATGACTTGTCTTGTCTAATTAATTGTATTATCTTTATTTTATATTTTATTTAGGATTAAATACTCGGCAAGTTTCTCGGTGCTACTGCGGCACCTCCTGATCATTAATTATATTAAGGTAGTGTTTATTTTTTAAAGTGGTAGTTTAAAGTGTGGATTTCTTTTACTTTAATATTTATTTACTTAAAAAAAAAGGTAAGAGTGAAAATTTGTGGGTCTCATTTAATTTTGGAGTGGGGAGTGAGAAGAGTGGAATTTCCACTCCCATAGAGGAAGGTGGAATCTACTCCCCCCTTCTCATTTTATTTTTATAAAAATAATAAATAAATAATATTTAATAAAATAAATAAATAATATTTAATAAAATAAATAATATCATATTTATTAAAAATAATAATTATATCATATTTATTAAAAATGATAATTATATCATATTTAAAAAATAAAAATAAATAATATTATATTTAAATTAATAATATTAAACATTAATTTTAATAAAATATTAATTAATTAATAATAATAAATATTTTATTCTAAAAAAATATTAATTTTGTACTATATTATCAATAATAATATTTCATTTGTGTTGCTATTATTAATAATTTTTATTCACATAATTTAAATTTAAATTAATAAAAAATTATGATTTACATAATTNAAATTAAAATTAATAAAAAATTATTATTTACATAATTAAGAATATTAGTAATTATTATTAATTTATAAATATAATAAAATATTTATTTTATTTTTTAAATATATTTTTTATTAATTTTTTAATTACAAATTATAATTTTATACATAAGGATAAAATTGTAATTTAAAATAATTTACTCTTAATCTAAGATAAAGTAAATAAATAATTAGGATTCTGATTGACAATTCATATTTTCATTTAGTCTAAGTAAACACCCTACTTTCACTCTCACTCCACACTCTTAATTTAAAGATTCTCACTTTTTAAAATTCTCACTCCAATTCAAAAAATAAATGCAGCATAAATATAGTTAGATTTAATATTTATTTTTATAATTATACGATCATCATTAATATTCTGTGTAAAATAATTTTATTATAATTAGACCCATAATATAAAGTTAAGTGCAGATGACGCACGGTAACAAGATGCAGGAATATGTTAAAAAAAATTAATTTTCATTAGTAACAGACGACTCATATTTGTGGTGTGTGTGGGAGTTTCTCATTAAGGAGAAAATGGGGGGGGGGGGGGGGGGGTTGAAGTTATATTTAACGAAACTTGTGGAGGCTCCACCGGCAGAACTGTTGCTATGCGTGACTTAGCGCCTGCCAAGAAAAAAATATCGAGCATAAGAAGACAGAGTTGCCAGAACCCATATTGATATTGCTTGTCCACATCTTTCTACCACGTGAATTTTCTTTTAGATCCAATTTCCTCGCCAGAAATGATGTTGACGTTTTTTGCAATATTTGAACAAACACTATCAAGGTACAATTACTAAAACAGAAAATAAGGTATTATTTATATTGCAATATCATTGTAACACATAAAAGACAGTATTATTCATATTACAATACAATTATTTTTTTTTTGTCTTGATGACATTTTGTTAGTAATATCATTTTTCTTTTTCAATTTCAGTCCTTTTATGCCTATTCGTATGGAAACCCATAATTTCATAAATCAAAATTTGTCTTTTAGTACACACAAGATCGACGGGAACGAGTTGACGATTTCGGTTTTATTATGTCACTAAACTTCGTGCTGCATCCCGATGCTCTTTTTTTATTTTATTTACATTATCTTTAAGTATGTAATATGTTATTAGCAAATATAAAAATATATATAGTTGTGGATCCAGTTACCATACCACATGGTATTGTACCACTACTTTTGTCTTTTATATTAGTATTGTTGTAAATTTTTATATAATTATTTATTTATTTTTATTTAAATTTTATTTTTTAAATATTAAGTTAATTTCTACTGATCCACATGAATATTTTAGTTAGCACCTTATACTATTTATTATTTATAAGTTTTTATTCTATATTGCACATGTATCACAATACCTCCTCTCTTTATCACAATACCCGCGAACTCGGCCCGAATTCCGTTTCTGTTTCTGACCACTCCACCGGCTAAGGTTGGTACCTATTAGAAGTTTGTGCGACGCCGGTCATTTTTATGTCATCCTTGTCACCGGAAAGCATTCAGAAAGCTATCGATCGAAGCCATGAAAAGCCACGGAATCACTGCTTCAATTTGCTAGTTTTCGATGACGCTACCACTTAAATTTTGTTCCCACAATTACCTTTGTCTTTTCCGACCAACCACAATTATTGGGAGAGTCGATTTACCATTGATCAATCGTTGAAGGATTAACTTAATATTTGTGAATAAAAATGAGTTCTATAAAAATTTACATTATTGACACAAAAGATAAAAACAGTAATACAATACCGTTGTGGTACCGTAGATGAATCCGTTGGGGATCGTTATAGTTTATCAATTAAAGTAAAGTGCTATGAGGGGACCACCACCACCCACTATCGCCCACATCATCACTGCAGTACTCTGGTGGATATTTGTTAACATCAAATTCGGTGATATTAGAATCCCAGTGCCCGCCTCCACAAGGATCACAACAGTACAAATATCACTGAAAATGAAGTTTTTAATTTTATTTGTTGTAGATCTCCAACTAAAATTTTAAAAGTTCAAAATTTTGACGGTAGATATACAACAACAAAAGCTTTGTCGCTCCATTGGGTATGGTGCTGATGGGAACTTCAATAATATTAAATTTGAGTTTGGATACTAAAATTATCAGTCAAGAGTGGCTTAGGTAAAGGCAAATAAGAAGCTCGCCTAAGATCTTTTATTTTTTAAATGCCTTATTTTTTAAATATTTACTTAACAATTCTTTAAATTACGTATGGTAAGAAATAGGAAAGTTCATTGGACATATCTTTAATTAATAATTATAATATAATTAAAAATTATTTTTATAAAAAATTTATATTTGTCATCCTTAATGTTAGATAGATATAATTAATAATATTATTTAACCATTAACTCACTCATTATTAACATTTTCAAGAAAAAAGTTAAATTATTTATCTTTCTAATTTCTTAAAAAAACTTTAATTAGAATGTTTGACTTTTCATATTTCTTTTAATTTCTATTAAAAATCTTATAATCTAAAAAATTCATAGATGAAAAAATTTCTTCCTCTCTTCTCTAATATATATGTATATTATATATATATATATATAATATAATATAATATTTTTATTTAAAAATAATAATTTCTTAAAATACAAAGTCTATTTATATTATCTGATCATCAATTTATCATCTCAACTTTTTATATTCTATCATTCTAAATATTCTATTCAGTTCTTATTTATTTGTTTGTTTATTTTGTAATGATTTTAGTGGAATAAATTAAATTATCTTCTTAACTCTATTTTTTTAGGTTTTATTTTTTAAACTTTGAGGATCTTTTTATTATTATTATTGTTGTTGTTGTTGTTGTTGAACTTCAAGATTTAAAGATGGAATGAATTTTGAACCTTTTTATATTTTGTTGAGTATTGAAATTATCATAAAAAATTCACTTAAGGCCCATATATTTTAAAGCCGGCCCTATTACCAATGATAGATGACGCGGTGAGTGGCTAATAGTGGCAGAAGGTTGTTTGAGATATTTGTTGGCAACTAGGGATGTCAATTTTATTCTTGGATATCCAATCTGAATAGGTATCCACAATAAACAAGTTTTTAATTTTTAATGTTTTAATGGATGCTGGTAAAAATTTATCCTCTGTTTAATTAATGGGTATGAGTTTGGTAAAATGTTCCATTATTTGTATAACATCTGAATCAGAAGAAGTTCTACAATACATCAAGGTAGCACAACCAATTAAATACATGTATGATATGTATTTTTAAATTTTATATAACTACCAATTGCGTACATTTTCTTAAAATAAATACACACATGTAATAATATTTTTTTATTTATTGCATGACTGACATGATACCTTAAAGATATTCTAAAATTTCTTCGGAACTAAATATCTTTTTGAGTATAAAAACATATATTTGTACTACATTTAGTATAATTTAAATCAAAGAATTGTTTTTAATTTAATCAATTAAACCAATTAAGCTATCAAATAAAAGTTTATATTTTTCCAAAACTACCCTTACTGCAATTTCTTTCCAGCACACATTCTCCAATGATCATCATAAAATTATTTGAAGATTGTTAATATTCTAATTTCTTATGTACAAGTATGATGTTAATTTAACGAACGGAATGGAACTATATATAAAATAAAAACAACCGATGGGTAAAGGGGAGGGGAGTGCCCTGGAGAAGCTATGCAAGCATACGAAGCTGTGGCTTGACATGCTAAGGATGCAAAGATCTTTGTTTATCTACATATTCCTTAGTGTACAAATGACAATATGTGGATATCGAACGTTTACGAACGTCCTCGTTTTTTCCCTTTTTCTTGGATAGAAGAAGATGTAGTAAAGTTGGCAATAGGATATTAATCGTTATTACTATCAATTTGCTTCGACTTTCAGTATATTTAGACTCTGAAAATAAGTACCAAATCAGCTAGCGTTCATTTGAAAACCGACCGAGAAAATGACGGTGATCGAAGGATGATAGATAACAGAGGCGCCCAGCTTTGCTTTTTGAATAGGAAAGTACAGCGTCTGAGGGTATTTTGGTCAGAGAAAATCAATTTACGTTGATATATATATCAGAATTTGAATTTTGAAACAAAATCGGCTAATGCTGGGTGGGGCAGAGGAGTTGCGTCTGGTGTGGGTCTGAATTTCTCGTCCTCCTCTTAAGCTGATTGTAATCAACGACTTCAATTGATTATCATCGTCAATTCACTGAGATTGAATGGTTGAGTGAGGAGAGGACTGAGGATGAGCTCAACGCCAGGAACACACTCGCTAGCCTTCAGAGCGATGAGGCCTCCACTTTGCGTAGACCCCGCCGATCTTTTCGTCGGCGAGGACATCTTCGACTATCCAATCGCCGCTTCAACCTCCTTCCATTCATATCTAGCCACGTCAACACCAATAAATCATCCGATCTCACCTATCGCTCTAGATTCCTCCTCTACGACTCCGCTGATTCCATCGGCCTCTCCGGCCTCGTCGTCGTCCCCGGCTCTCCCAAGCCTTCGGGTAACGGTAAGGATGGTAACGAATCACTCGATAATGGATAATTATAATATCCATTCAATTGGATCGGATAATATATATTTAAAATTTTTTTAANTTTAAATTTTAAAATAAATATTTTAAAATTATATTTAAATAAATATAAATAATTATTTTAACTAATAAATATTCATTTAATCAAATATAATTTTAAAAAATTTTAATTCTGTAAAATTAAAAGTAAAAAATATAATAAACAAACAATTATAAAAAAAAATTTTAATTTGGCAATCTAAAATCATTTTTACTTAATTCATGTTTAAAATCATTAGAATATTCTCAACACTAATATTCACTCGCGCCTGCTCTTCTCGGTACTCCACAACTCTCGGTCTCTCCCTCTGATGGCTTCGAGCACCACGGGCTTCCTCTGCTACAGACGAAGACGAAGTCGTCTTAGAATCCGTGAAATTAGGGACTTCGTTGTTGACTTGTTGATTAGGGCCTGATTGGGGATTTACGGTGGAAGTGGAAAATCGAGAAGAGCAAGTGATTTGACGGAGATTAGGGAGTAATCGCGTACGGCCGGTGCTAACGTTAATCGATGTCACACCGTGCGAGGGTAGGTGTTTCGCTGCCGTTCTGTACATCATGTTCGTGTTATGTTCGATAATTTGCTTCACTGAAGTGACGTGACGAAGGCTCAGGCGACGGACTGCGCTGAAATTTTTTTTCAAATTTTCTAAAATTATTTTAATTGGCTTTTAAAGTTAATGATTTTAGGAAATGGAAAATAAAAAAAGATTTTTTTTAATGTAATACATCATTAATTAACTTTTACTTTATTATTATGTTATATTATTTATTAAAATTTAGAAATACAAATTTTATGTTCATAGACATTCATGGATATTCATATTTGTGTGGATAAAATTTATATCCATAACTAATATTAAATAATGGATATGAATATAGACAAATTTATAATGAATAATTCTAGATTTATTATACATGAGTGGACAATATTCATATTCAACTAGATATTTACCATCCCTATCTTCGGGTCCCTATTCTCTTTTTCTTTTTCTTTCCCAATTTTCTTTCTTTAAAAAATAAAAATAAAAATTATAATTATTCATTTTCCTTTTTGTTAAATTAACAATTGTCATTAGTAGGACTATTTATTTGGGAGAGACGTTTTGTACCTACATTAGTATGAACAACAGTTCTACTTTAGAAGTCAGAGATGTTGTTCTTAGGGTAAGTGTTTTTTTTTTCCCCAAATAATTTCATTTCAAATGAAGGACATGTTTAGCTTAAATTAAAAAATTAAAAAATTAATTATTTCCGTTAAATAGGCAGAGGATCCTCCTATCCTTAAAGGTGAGAATAATTTCATTTTTAGAGGCATGCTTTGAGAATCATACAAAATCAAATTTTTGTATGGACCAAGTTGAGTTTGTGAATAATTTCATTTTTAGAGGCATGCTTTGAGAATCATACAAAATCAAATCTTTATATGGACCAAATTGAGTTTGAGCCTGCCCAGAATTGGAGTGCAACAATGCTTAAAGCTGATGGACCCCATTCTGATTACAATGCTCAAAGTAGGTATGTCCAGATAAATTATACTGGGTATTTTGAATTGAAGATTGTGTTCTGTGTTTCTTTTCATAATTAAATATTTTCTAATCCAATTTTCAGGTACATTTGTTATTTACAAAATCTGATCTCTCGTGCTTTTCTTTTTATTGATTTATCATATTCTGGCAGAGAGACATCTCTGCCACCAGTACTCATCAGATCTGGTGGAGGGATTCACAACCATCTATATCAGTTAAAAATGTTGTCACATGGTTCTTCTTCACTAGTGAAAGTTCAAGAAAGTAACGTTCTTGGTAAACTTCAAATAACATGGCGTACAAATTTGGGTGAACCTGGTCGCCTATAGACACAGCAAATTCTTGGCACCGTAAGTGTATTCTTTAATAATTGAAGAAAAAGAAAGCTTAAAAATTGTTCAGATGAGATTATTGAAGATAAAGCTATAATAAAACAAAGCTACAATTCGTATAGAAAAAAAAAAAATAGTCTGAGTCTTATAAACGAGATATTTATAAAATTACAGATCTAATAAACTCAGCAGATTAAGACTCAGATAGCAATGAAATTTAAAAAATGATTAATAATGTGTTTGAATTCTATAAAAAAAAAGAGTGCAAAAGAGACGTTACATGGAATTTGATTGAGTGCTGTGTAATTGAATTTGAATTTTAAAGGTTTCAGAAATGTTAACTCATATGCAACACATTTCTCTGCAATCTCGGTATGTATGGCATATGGAAGCGCTCTTATCTGGTAGATGTTGTTCTAAGTGTCTTGAAACTTCCATTTACAGCCCATCACTAGCAAGAAGATTGAGCTGAATGTTGTGGACGTTCCTTCTGTAGTCGGCATAGATTAACCATTCCTGGTAATTAGTGTTTCAATTTCATAGCATTTTGCTTATGAACTCCTGTAGACCCTCTTCAGTAAATATCATTCATTTCTAATGTTCATTCATATGGTATCCTCTTTGGATTTGAACTCAACTTTCCTTTTATGTGGCCTATGCTTTTAAGTCCATATGGTATCCTCTTTGGATTATTTTCTTCAATTGTTAGTGCTGCACCAAGCTAGTGATGGCTTGGAAGTTGGAAGTTAAACTGTAGTCAGTGCTTGATGCAGTTAAAGTTGAAGCTCACAGACCAGACGGACAAGGAACATGGCCCCTTTGAAATTTGGCTATCACAAAATGATTCGGATGAGGAGAAAGCTGTTATAATTAACGGTCTTCGGGGTAATGGTAACACAATTTGAGGGTTATCCAAAATCGTTTGAGGTCCATGGCAAAAGCTGAGAATCCAAACTTCTGTCCTGTGCAGATTCAAGCTTAAAAGCAACAATTGTCTAGGGCGGTGAGGTCACACTGGTCAGTTTGACAGTTCTATTTGATAAACACATGGAATACCAAAGTGTTAAAAAAATATAGAGGTATTGTGTACATTGATTAATTGCTCTGTAAAAGTTTGTACACTGATAAAGTCAAGAATTGTTGTTTGAATATAGGGTGTCGATTTTGAACCGGGCCTGTTTCGGATCTGAATAAATGGAAACAGCAATAACATTGACGTAAATATGGCGTACATTGATCAATTAATGACAATGTTAACGGGAAAATGAAACATAGCCTATAGTTCATACAACATACATCACAAAAGGCCAAATATTTGTTGATGCCAATGTTAAAATGAGCAAAATTGTGGTAATCATATCAGCAAGCAAAAGACCATAATAATATACTGTTTCCGGCAAGGAAACACCTTGAATCAAATCAACCTAAGAGAAAGAAGCGATGTGCCATGGGAGATCAAATGAATTAACGCAAGTTTCATGTGCCAAAGAAAAGATTACTCATCTTCTTTCATTTGTTATGAATTTATAAAATTTTCAGATTTAAAAAACACAATAGATGGCAAGAAACATCCATCATAGTTCTGCCACATTTATTGGAGTACACAGGGTAAACAAGAACAATAAAGAATAAAAACAGAACAGGGGCAGTATGACTATAAGAGAATACAAGAAGAAGTAATGGGACAATTAACCAGCAGACCAGATTACTCTATTGTCAGGAACCACCAAAAGAAGTCACCATAGTTAAGTTCTGACATCAATAGACAGAGCCAACCTATATTTTCTACCAGCCTTCACAAGGAGTTCTTCACACTCTTCACAAGCATCAACAAGAAGAGATGCAATTTTATCTTTATTCACAAACTGATAATCTAGCCCCTTGAGTATTCTTTTCTGTTCCTCAATAGATATGACATCAACTTCCAAAAGGAGTCTTCTCAGCGTGTGGCTAAAATGCAGCTTTAGTTCTCCACGAACAATAGGGATGGCAAAATCACCCGGACGAACCCGGATAATTCGGGCCGGGTTGAACCCGTACCAGAATGTAAAAAAATTCGGGTTCGAAATAAATTTTGATAACCCGGATATATCCGGGTCCAGATCCTGCTCCGGGTTTAGGTTAACCCGGACATCCGGAACCCGGATATTTAATTTTAATATTATTTTTTAATTAATTTTATTGATTAATCTAGATATGTTATTCCTTGAAAATGTATTACTTTTTTATTTTTAGAATTTTAATTTTTCCGGGTTGAACCCGGACCCGGGTGAAAAAATCCAGGTTAAAATCTGGGTCCGGGAAAAGAAAATGATATCCGGGTCCGGATCCGGAAAGGCTAAACCCGGACCCGGATTTTGCCATCCATAACGAACAAGATATGTGTTGTCTGGTAGTGTCGTTAAGGTGCACCAAATTTAAAACCTTACCACTAATATAAATAATTAGTACAGAGCGAGTAAGGATCGATCCCACAGAGACTATGCTAGTTATATTTATTTATCAACTCTAAAGCAAGATTTAAAATAAAATAATAGTAGTAATAATAGAAATTAATCTAACTAAAGAAAATGCCAATTATAAATAAAAAGGAGGGTTTATGAATTTTTAACTAAATAGTAAGAAATAAAGAAATTAAAACTACGAATAAGAAAAAACTCTAGTTAAAGGAAAAAGAAATAATAATGATGAAAACTTTGGTTAAAAGATCATTCGCCACCACCAAACATGCACATAATATATCAATTCTATCATCAACTTATATTGAAACTATCAACCGTAGACAACAATAAG
>MKYO02028121.1:81882-112244 GCA_002013955.2 Citrus medica | reverse complement strand
TCCTTTTTATCCACAATCTCCAATTAATTCCCTATTCAATAAAATAATACAATTAATTAAAAATAATAAATAAAAATAACTAGTAAATATATAATAAAGGGTAAAATATGTATATTAATTAATTCCCTATTCAATTAAAAATTAACTAAAATAATTAGAATATTTAAGATCAAAACAAGAAAAAGATGGAGAAATTAATAACAAAATATATGAAAAATATGCACTTATCATTGCCCAATTGACCTACAGCTAAAAAACTCGGGGGCTGCATAGCTATGGCCTGGGAGAGTAACCTGGCAGACTTGTGCAACATCATCTCTGCACACTCCTCATCCCAACCATTCCTCATACACTCTTATGCATGTTTCAGAAGATCATTAGCTTCTGTGAGATACCTATCAAACATCACATCATCAATAAATTTAGAGGACGAAGAGGAACTGATCTCACTCTCATGAGCACGCAAGTGATCAGTCAGATGGGAATCATCCTCTGGATTTACCTTCTCTTCTCTTAACATGAAACTGTAAATCTGATTCTCATCATTCTCTCTGTTGTGGGAAGACCTATAAACTCCACTAGATTTTCTGAGTATGTGCTCTTGTACAAAGGAATCTTCAACTTTCCATATAGTTCCAACTGACTCTAAAACCTACTGAGTCAAGCAAATTATCACCAGATTCCCATGTTTCACTTTCATTTGTATGACCCATATTTACAGAGTCACGGTGATTACTTGTGAATTGCAATCTTTTATTCTGGTAATTACTTGTGAATTACAATCTTTTATTCTGGTAATTACTTGTGAATTGCAATCTTTTATTCTTTGGCACCTGCACCCATCTCCCTCCTTTCATCCAGCAAATCCAGCTTTATTCCTCTATCCCTGTCTTGATTCAAAGAAAACTTATTTAGAGAATCTCGAGAAAACTGCGAATTGCCAATGCCTTCATCATCAGAAAGAAACCTTTGCTCATCTCCAGGACTTGAATTATTTACTTGACTTTGATCATTCTCATGCTTTATATTATCTTTAACTCTGTTAGGCTTTGAATTAACAACTTTTTCTCCAGACAAACCCCCAATAAATTGCAGCCAATCAAACCCAACATCCTCAATTTCTTTCCTCTTTTTACCTGATTTTTGGTTAACGTGTAACACATTATTACAATTCCTCACGTTAACAACACAAGCCTCAATGACATTTCTAGCATTTGAAGCTGATACATTTATTGATCCTACTACATTGAAATACTCTTCCAAATCACTAACAGTAACTTTATAACAATCAATAGCTCTTTGTATATCACTTTCAAGTTACCAACTTTACCTTCAAAACGTTCAAAATAATCCAATTAATTCCTCAATTTCTCACTATTAGGCCTAAAAATTCCCTCTTTCAATCTTCTCTTACTTGCACATACTTCACTGAAGCTGCTACCACGAACAAACCCAATTGCAAAAGCCAAAACTGTAGCTGGAAACACAATTATAGACGACACCCTGACCTAGAAATGGAAAAGGCACATAGAAGCCCTAAAATAAACATAAAGACATACTTTCTATCATCTATTCCAATGGAAATTAAAAAATCACGCAACGGAGTTGACTCACCCGTGTTACTGAGTCTCAAATCCTCCCACCCACCGTAACTCAGGGATTCGGGCGATGCAACAGCTTTGATGGGAGATAAATCTAGAGTTTTGGGATCGTAAAAACATTTCAAGCGGGAAAAGGGAAGGAATGTTTTATTTTTTCGAGAAAGTAATGGAAAATGGGTGAGAAAAATCGGAGATGCAATAATCAATGGATTTGAGTAATTTGGAAATTGAGTTTACAAAACTTAAGGTTTTCATTTGGAAATGAAGGGTGATCGGAAGGCCGCTTTCTTTGTTCAGTTACGTGGCAAGTGCGACAACGGTTTCTCAGGTGTTACGCTGGTTATCTGAAAGATTGAAATACTAAGGGCATCTCTAACGTGACACTTTTTGAATTATTTTTGATATAAATATTTCTCCAATATAACATTAAAAGTTTAAAACCAATCTTAAAATGGATTTATGAAAAGTATTACATTAAAATAATATTATGAATAGTATTATACTAAATATGGTGTAATATTATTCATTTAGTGTTAGAAAAAAAATTCTAAAAATTCTTATTATTTTTTTATTTACATATAGGTCTTATTTTATATAATATTTTAAGTTATTATTATTATATTTGTTATTATTTTTATTTCATTTTTAATTTTTGAATATTATACTAATATTTTAAATAAAAAAATATTCAACAAAAAATAACAATAAAAATAAAATGCCAAGAACATTAATTAATAATTTAATAAACCCTAAACCCAAAAATTAATAATAAAAATAAAATGCCAATGTGGATAAAGATGGTAGTTTTCCAAGAATATTAGACAGCCTAGATTGCATGCACTGAAAGTGGAAAAATTGTCCAACAGCATGGGCCGGACAATATACTAATCTAGTGGAACCCCAATTATTATTCTGGAGGCTGTAGCTGATTATGATATTTGGATATGACATGCACATTTTGGTTTGCCTGGTTCAAATAATGACATTAATGTGTTGGAGACATCCCATCTTTTTGCCAACCTCACTTCAGGTATTGCTCCTCCTGCTCATTATGTCATTAAGGGAACGAATATAATATGGGTTATTATTTAACTGATTGTATCTACTCAAAATGGTCTACTCTTGTACAAACTATTCATGATCCACGTGGTTCTAAAAAGAAATTATTTGCCATGAAACAATAAGCATGTCGGAAAGATGTAGAATGTGCATTTAGAGTCCTTCAATAACATTTTGCAATTGTTGCTAGACCATTACATTTTTGGAACAAACATGTGTTACATGATATAATGACTGCTTGCATTATTATGCACAATATGATAATTGAAGATGAACGTGATGTTAATGCAACAATTAATGATTGGATGCAAGCGCCAATACCAACTGTTGATATGAGGGTAGATGAGAATACTAGATTTTAAGAATTTTTTACTTGAGACAAACAAATCAAGGATAAAGAGGCTTACATTGCACTCCGAAATACACTACTTGATCATTTATAGGATGACTTTAGTAATTTGAATAATTAGAGTATTATTATTGTTATTGTATTTTTTTTATATTAATGTAATGTTTAATTTTCATAATGTACTAATTTAATTAATTAAATGTAAATTTACTAATTTTCTATATTTTTTTGTTAATTGATATAAAATTATTTATTACTTAATTATCTATATTAGTAGTAATATTTATTGTGTTAATTGAATTAATTCTTGAGAATAAAAAGAATAAAAAGAAGAATATTCTTTTTGGTGTAAATGAGTTGGAGATGAAATAGTAATTTGGTGTGAAAAATGTATATTTTTTGTGTTGGTGTTACACTAAAATGGTGTTAAGCATTGGAGATGCCCTAACTTTCAACCACAAGGATAATTTCGTCAATTCCAAAAGTTGTCCCGGTATATTCATCTATTGATGCGTAGAGATCCACGTTTTCTCGCGCTCCGGACGATTGGACCCAATTAAAGCCTATATATAACGATTGGGTCGGGCGGCCTGAATAAAATCAAAGCAAGGTCTTGAAGGCTGTTTGGATGACATGTTTCAGTGTGAAAAATCCAAAGCCTGAAGCCAAAGGCAAAGACGAAGACAGACACAGAGACAAATCATCAACTTCAGTGACATCTTCACCAATTCATGATAGCTGTTACAATGTTACAAACTCTTATTATCGCTATGAGGATCTAAAAGCAATTATTTCCTATTGCAAGAACTCACAGGGGCTGGGGAAAAAAATGAATTACAATAGCATTGGAAAAGACGATGAATCCTTTCGCTCAAAAATTAAAAAAAAAAGCTCAATTACAGTAGCTACGAATGTCTGATTATGATGGACAAACATATATTTTATTTTTTTAAAAAGAAAAATCAGTAGAAAGTGAGTGGTTAGGCAAGACCACTACTTGTAATATAAATCAAAAAATGAAATGAATACGTAAGGAGGGGAATATAAACCAAAACCTCCAAAAGAAAATGAAAATACACATGAATAGCTAAGAAAGAATAAAGGAATAGAAAACCATCAATTAATGCTAACACTTGACATGAGGAACAGACTGAGCATCCAAATGGAGAATACTAAAAAAGCTAGCGGGAAGATCCTAGGAACAAGAGAAGCGCCTATCATGGTGAGAACATGCCCAATTGGCCAAAAAATTAGAAACAGAGGTAGCCTTACAAAACACATGACTGACTAGAATAAGCGAAGATGATGTGAAAGAACACATCCGACGCAGCAAGCATAATCCCAACGAATAGGACCTCGGGAATGTATCCAAGAAATAACCGTAGCTGAATCTGACTCCACCTCAAGCATAGGATAACCAAGCTGAGCAGCAAGCTCCAACCTCTCGCACACAACCATGAGCTCAGCGTAAAGTATAAGCTAGCGGCCAAGAAAGGATCCAAAAGTAGCCAAAAACACACCTCAATGTCTTGCATAATACTA
Source organism: Citrus medica (assembly GCA_002013955.2). Taxonomy (NCBI): domain Eukaryota; kingdom Viridiplantae; phylum Streptophyta; class Magnoliopsida; order Sapindales; family Rutaceae; genus Citrus; species Citrus medica. The sequence goes on along the minus strand of MKYO02028121.1, from coordinate 107,693 downwards.
GCATTGTTATTATTACTACTACTATAATTATTATAACATTGCCAATGAGGGACAATAGTGGTATTACACGGTGGAGTGGTAATAGATTAGGTGTCGCATGGTGGGGTGGCAGTGGAGCTAGTGTCGCATGGTAGGTGAATGTCATTCAATGAGGTGACAATGGAGTTGGCGTCGCACGTGGAAGGCAAATGGCTTGGTGGTGGAGCGTTTAGTAGTTAGCGTTTGTTGAGCCACTGCATAGAGAGAATGACGGAAAGAACTACTTGAGCCAATCTAAGAACGAGGGTGAGAACGAAAGGCAAAACATTATTTTTTTTAATCACAAAATAGTTACAAAACTTGCGTAAACCTGACCCTCCGTTGGGTTTAGTTTATGCGGATTTGACTGCATAAGATTTTGTGTTGACCACATTATGATACTATGTGGTGCAATTGATAGACATTGGTATTATGATACTTTAATAGAATGAGGAGTTCTTACACCTTAACCAAATAAAGTTGTCCAAGTCAAGTAAAAAATAAATAAATAAAGGCCGACTTACAAAATTGAATTTTGGTTAAATCGATACAAATTTTTACAAAACAACTTACCATTAAAATTCTATAAACTTCCATCATTCATATTTCATTCATATTAAGTTGAATTAAAGATTAAATATACAGAGAAGATAAGACAACAATTTCATCTTTTCATTTTTTCTAGTGATGAAAATGAAAGTTCTGGAAAATGCTATCACATTTTATTCACTTTACATCATAAAATACAAAGAATTATATACAAAATTCTAGTTGACTTCTAAATACTAATAAAAGAAAACAACTAAATGCAAAGCTATAAAATTCCTAAATTAAAGAAATAGAAGTAGGAAAGTAAATAAAATCAGAGAACAGAATGTCCGGTAATTGATAGGAAAATCTGCAGTGGATCAAGGTAATTAATTATATTCTCCAACACTCCCCCTTCAAGATGGTAGGTGAAGGTCTTCAACGCCCATCTTGGAAAGCATTTGATGGAAAGAATCAGCTCCAAGAGGTTTAGTAAATATATCTGCTAGTTGTTGTTGTGAATGAATGAAGGTTGTGCGAACAATTCCTCTTTGAATTTTTTCTTGAACTAAGTGGTAATCAATTTCGATATGTTTAGTTCATTCGTGGAAAGTGGGATTGGCAGTAATGTGTAAGGCAACACAATAAAGAAGTGCAGGTTGAGGATGATTAACTCTAAGGTCTTTAAGTAAATATAGTAGCCAACTGATCTCATAACAAGATATTCCCATTGCTCTGTATTCCGCCTCGGGAGAGGAGCCATATACGGTTGATTCTTAGATTTCCATGATATCGAAGAATGGCCAAGGAAAACACAATAACCCATGACAGAATGCCTAATATTTGGGCAGCTTGCCAAATATGAGTCACAATATGCTTGGAAATGCAGTGCACTAGATGATGAGAGAAGTATGCCTTGTCCTGGACTCCTTTTTAAATAATGTAATATCTTGATTGCAGCAAGGTAATGGGGTTGATGTGGTTCATTAAAGAATTGACTGAGAGTTTGAACACAATAGGCTATGTCTAGTGTAGTGACTGTAAGGTAGAGTAATCGTCCAATTAATCACCGATAAGAGGATACATTAGGGATAAATTCACCATTTGAATTAGTCAACTTTAAATTTTGTTCTATGGGAGTTTTGGATAGACAAGAGCCAAGAAGACCAAAATCCTCAAGTAATTCCAAAACATATTTTCGTTGACTCAAATAAATCCCACTCTTAGAACGAGCAACTTTAATGCCAAGGAAGAGCTTTAAGTTGCTAAGGTCCCTCACTTTGAAATTGCTTTGCAGCCTCTCCTTGAGTTTTTGTATTTCGACAGCATCATCACCTGCAATGATGATATCGTCTACATACACAAGAATCACAGTGATTGAATAATTCACTACCTTAGTAAACAAAGAATAATCCACCTTTGACTGACAAAATCCAGCATCTAGCAACTTATTGGAAAGTTTTGTAAACCATTGGCGAGAGACTTGTTTAAGGCCGTACAAGGACTTTTAAAGCCTACAGACTACATCTTGATTTTTTGATTCTTTGTATATAGACCTCTTCATTTAGGTCTTCATGTAAGAAAGCACTGCTAATATCAAGTTGGTAGAGACTCCAATTTTTCACAGTTGCAATAGCCAATAAACAACGCATGGTAGTTAGCTTTGCTATTAGAGCAAAAGTTTCTTGGTAATCAAGTCCCTCTTGTTGATCATATCATTTGGCCGCTAAGCGAGCTTTATAGCGTTCAATAGTCCCATATGCTTTATACTTTATTTTATATACCCATTTACAACCAATAACCTTTTTATTTAGTGGTAGAGATGTAAGGTTCCAGGTTTGATTATCCTCTAGACCTTTGATTTCTTTGGACATTGCATTCCTTTAATTTTCATCAAGCATTGCTTGTTTAAAACGCTTTGGTTCTATTGTGGATGAAATTGATGCTAAAAAGGAACAACGAGAAGGAGAAAATTTGTCATAGGAAAGATAATGATGTATATGATGATGTAAAGATTTATTTACAAGACATGGAGAAGATGCTGAAGATGATAAATCACATGAGGCCAACTTGTAATGATAATCTTTGAGGTAAGAAGAAGGACGAGTATCTCGAGTGGATCGTCAAATCATTGCTGGTAGGTCATCAACTGGCTGGTCATTTCTTGACATACTGTTTCATCAATTACAGTGATAGGTGTAGGAGTAGAGTCATCATGATTTTGTTCAACAAGTGTTGGACTAGGGTTATCATGATTTTGTTCAATAACAGAATGGGGCAGAACAACTTTATTAGAAGGTGGGAACACCTTTTGAAGGAGAGAAAAAATATTTTCATGAAATTGTACATCTTTGGATATGAAAATTCTTTTGTTATTTAAATCATATAATTTATAACCTTTTTGAGCATATGGATAACCAAGGAAAATACAACAAGTGGTTCTAGCATCAAATTTTGTCTTTAAAGTATTTTTATTGGTAGCATAACACAAATTCCCAAGGACTTTTAAATGTGAATAAGAAGGAATTGCTCCAAAAAAACATTTCATAGATTGTCTTACTATAAAGAAGAGGAGTTGGTGTTCGATTTATAAGAAAAACGGTAGTCAAAACACATTCTCCCCAAAATTGTAAAGGAAGTGCTGCTTGGAATCGCAAAGCACGGGCTACATTCAATAGATGGCCATGTTTTCTTTACAGAATCCCATTTTGTTGGGGTGTGTTAGCACAACTCTTTTCATGAATGATTCCATTCATACGACAAAAGTCTAGCATGTTAAATTCCAACCCGTTATCAAAACATAAAACTTTAATTTTCTTGTTAAATTGGGTTTTAACATAAGAATAAAAAAATTGTATGAGTAAGCAAGTCTAACTATTACTTTTCATAAGAAAAATCCAAGTACATCTTGTATAATCATCAATAATAGTAAGAAAGTAACGAGCACCGGATAAAGGAGCAACGTGATATTTTCCCCATATGTCACAATGAATTAAATCAAAAGGCTCCAAAGAATTTTTATTACTTAAAACAAAAAGGAAGACAAGTTTGTTTAGCTAATGGACAAACTTCACAAACTTAATTTAGCATAGAAACATTTAAATTAGAAATATAATTGGAAAATAACTGAAGACATTGATAGTTTGGATGTCCTAAGCATTGGTGCTGCAAATTAGAAGAAGACATAGATTGTAGATATTTTGGATGAGTGACTGGTAATTGAAATGAGAAAAGGCCACCATGTAATTTAACCGGAGCGCTCCAATCACCTTCCTCGAGGACTGGTCTTGTATATGACAAGAATTGGGTAAGAAAGTTACAATGCAATTTGCATCATAAGTGAGTTTTCCAACTGAAATTAAATTAAATTGGAAGCTGGGAACACAAAGAATATTATTCAAAACAATATTTGGTGTCAATTGAATTGTACCAATATCAGTGATTGGGGCATCTACCTCATTAGGTAGTTTAACTGTTCTTGAACAGTGAGATGTGATGTGTGATGAGGGAGAATTGACCATATGATCAGTAGCTCTAGAATCAATAATCCAAGAAGTAGAGTGTGGTAAATGAACAACATTGAGGGCAATACCTGTCAAATTGCTTTGTGGAACATTATTACTCACTAGATTTGATCTTGGTTGAGTGTTGATTAATGCCAAGATCTGCTAATATTGTTCTGGAGTGAAAGAAGAGGCTTGCAATGCTGGAGGATTCATGGAAGTTTGGTTGGCAGTAGGCTGATTTTGACCCTTAAACAACTTATGGCCAGAAGGAGATCCATGCAACTTGTAGCATTTTTCTTTCACGTGTCCCACCTTTCCACAAAAATCACAAGTTGGTTTATTATAATTAGATGTATTATGCCTTGAAAATTTACCTGAAACATTATTTCCTTTGCTAACCAAAGCAACAAATTCGTGTGTTTGTGCATGTTGCGTACTAATGATGCCGCACTGTTGCTCCTCTTGAAGAACTAAGGAGAAGACTTTACCAACAGGTGGAATTGGATTCATCAGCAAAATATGGCCTCTCACGACTGAGTATGTTTCATTCAAGCCCATAAGAAACTGCATGGTACGATCTCTGTCTCTATATGCCTCAAAGGTCTTGTTAGAATCACATGTACAAGTGGGCATAGGAGAATGTATATTTAATTCATCCCATAAACCTTTCAACTTAGAGTAATAGGCTGTAATGGAGTCCAAACCTTAGGATATAGAATTGATTCCTTTTTGTAGTTCAAAAATACGCGACCCGTTAATTTGAGAAAACCTTTCTCGAAGATCAACCTATAAATCATGAATTGTCTCTGCATAAATAGTATCTCCTGCAAGTTCTGGAGTAATAGCATTCATAATCCAAGAGGCTACCTATCGTCACATTGTTTCTACAATTCAAAGTTTGAATCTGAAGTGGAAGGCTTTTTTATTACACCATTGATAAAACCAGATTTGTTTTTGGCACTTAGTGCTTTAATCATGGCTCTACTCCACATGGTCTAATTTTCTCCATTTAATGGAAAGGAAACCAAAATGGTTACAGGATTATCTGAAGGATGTAAGGTAAAAGCAGCATTCTTACTATCCTTTGCGGCATTCGATTTTTCAGTGATGATGACTGGTAGCTAAAGTTTGAAAAGAAGGAGAAATGAATAGCAATAAGAATTATTTCTCTGATACCATGATGAAAATGAAAGTTCTGGAAAATGCTATCACATTTTATTCACTTTACATCATAAAATACAAAGAATTATATACAAAATTCTAGTTGACTTCTAAATACTAATAAAGAAAAGCAACTTAATGTAAAGCTGTAAAATCCCTAAATTAAAGAAATAGAAGTAGGAAAGTAAATAAAATCAAAGAACAGAATGTCCGGTAATTGAGAGAAAAATCTACAGTGCATCAAGGTAATTAATTATAATCTCCAACAGTACAATCGTACATCATCCCTCAATGTAGGGATCAGATGACTTTTCGTGGACTTCAACCCCCCTTCGTTTATTTTAGGTAAAACGAATCTTTGATTTCTTATTTTTCCATCTGGTTTGCAATGAATCTGGAAAATGCCTCTGGTAGCTTCAATGTAGTTATGAACCGGGCAAGAAAAACTCCAAATTATGACAACCCTACCACGCAATGATCCCAAGCAACACATGGCTTGTCATCCTTTTTGTTCAGTAAGTTCTGCATGGCCAAGAAAACATATCATTCTACTTTTTTTGACCACGAAGGAACTCACTTATATGTCTGTGAATTTCTGCCTTAGCAACTAGACGCATTTTCTTTGAATCCTCCCATTGCAAACAACTTCGATCTCTTGCATAATCACAAGCAGCCTCAAAGACATCCTACAAGATTTATGACATAACTTTAAAATGTAGTCCCTGAAAGATGTGAGATGAGAAATCAATCTAATTGAAATGCTTAGATTACCGTCAAAGGAAACTCATCATAATAATGCGCAGGGGTCATTTCAACCCTATTCAAAGAAACAGTAGAATTTGAAACATTAGAAAATAAATAATCATCTTCGTTAATTGATGTGTACTATGTAGAAAATATCGAGAAATTTGGTATGGTAGGTCGGGAAGCATTTATACACGCGATACATCTGAATGCAGGAAAGAGTTATGACCTGATCATAGACGTTTTCTAGTACAGATGGTATTCTGTCAACAACCCGAGGATGTGCATTTTGTTGAAGAAAACTAATGTTCTGCAAAACAAACAATCATGGTGTTAGATGAGTCAGAATGACTGCAAAAGTAATTGAAAAAACAAAAACTCTACTTTGAAAGAAAAAAACTATTTTGGCTACAAGAAAATCAGAAACAGTATGTAAGTTTTGCAAAAAGCCTTTTGTACCCAAAACAAAAAATAACAAAATTCTAGGTTGATGTAAAAAGCATGTTGAGATGAGGATGGCTGGGACCCAAAAAGAGGTGTAGGGGGGCAAATTATTAAGAATGTCAGAAGTATACATACTTTCTTTGGTTATTGCTCCGACTATAAGGTTTGGAAGTTGATACTATATCCTGCACATTGGCAAAATATTAAACAAAAGGTTTTAGGACTGACCAATGTAGTTCAATAACAAAATGTAATTCAGAACTTTAACCTGGAAGAGAAACAATTTATCAAGCAGATGGCTGGCTTGCTTTGAGAAAAGATGCAAAATTTCAAAGTGTAGCTTAGACGTTGAATAAGCATACATCCTGAAGTTTGTTTCCACTATGACAAATCCCTGAGGATAAGAAAATGTAGAATGAACTATGTATTTAGAGAATGTAAAAATGAGAGCTCATTTTGGTTTCTGACAATAATAATGTGACAAGATTGACCTAAACTATTAGAAAATTAATGCAGTTTGCAAAATAAAATTATAATTTTTAAAAAAATTTAATCACACAATTGTCTGCAACATTCGACATTAAGGGAGATTACAATTATTTTACTTCTTCTTTCATATTCGTTATTCAGAGTGAGAGCCAATGATTTCTCAAACAACATACCTCTTTCCGTGCTGATGAATCAGTTAAGCTCATTTGAAAGATTGGTAGCTAATTTAGTAGGTACAAACCAACTTTCTTTCCAGCCTTGAATAGCCATGGAAACCATATGAGAACTCCAACAAAGTATTGCTAAATTAACACAGATAACTAGCATTTTCTGTAGCACAGACTAGTACAACCTGCTGAAGTTTGACCAATCCCAAGTCTGCAAAGTCTTTGATCATAGTATTTTGTATTTCACTCAGTGTACTTAAGTTATATACCTATAACATGAAGAAGCAAAGAGTGTAGCAATAAAGTGAGATCTCAAACCACTTTGAGAATTCGTTGACATAAAAATTTTAAGGACCTCAAGATGTTGAGAAGTTAAAAGCAATACTAGGATAGACATAAGCTTACAAAAATGGATAAGAGAACAAAAGACAATATTAAATGTGACAATGGTACAAAAAAAAATTTTGATAGGAAAATCAACTTCGTCATGTGGAGGCATGAAGTTATAGATGCCCTTATTCAAATTGATCTCGATATTATTTTGAAAAATAAAAGACACTTGTATGACGAAAAAACGTGAGATCGTATGAACGAGAAAGCCTGTGGTCAGATCAGATCTTGCTTGACCAAGGACGTGAAATATCTGGTGAAAGATGAGGAGTGCACGATGACTTTATGGCTTACATTGGAGGAGAAGTACTTGCTGAAAAGTCTTGAAAATCACCTTTATGCAATGAACGAAGCATATGACTTTCAAATGAAGTCTAGGGTGTCAATGCACGATCATGTCTCAAGATTTGAAAAGTTACTTGCTGATTTGAAAAATCTTGATGAAGATATCAAGAAGTCAATGCTATGATTATGTTACACTCACTGCTAAAGGAATATAACCATTTTGTGACTACCACGATATCTGAAAAAATCGTGATTATCTTCAAAGATGTCTGCACAATATTTACCAATTTAGAAATTCAGAATAATGATAAACATTTCGAAAGAGCATCATTTGAAGCTTTGTTTGCCAGAAAAAGGAAGATGGAGAAAAAGAAGAATTCTTGATCCAAAATAAAAAAAGTAGAAATATAGCTCGAGATGAGTGTGCCTTTTGTCATGAACAAGGCCATTGGAGGAAAGATTGTCGCTCAAAAGAGAGATAGGAAGAAACCAGTAGCAACAAAATGGCACTTATAGATGAAGACTCTGATTATTCACTAAGTATAACGCCTACAACAAATGTGGCTAGTTCGAGTGAGTGAATACTTGATACTTGAGTAACCTATCATTTATGTCCTATTAAGGAATGATTTACAAATTTTCATAATTTAGAATTCGGTGCAGTTGTGATGGAGAATGATCAACCTTGTGGTACAATAGGGATAGGAATAATTCGACTCAAATATTTGATAGAATGATCAGAGAATTGAAAGATGTTAGATATGTTCTAGTTTTAAAGAAAAATCTAATTTCTGTGGGTGCTTTAGAAGCTAAAGGCTACAATGTTACTATTAAAAATGGCACAATAAAGTTCACTTATGGTGCTATGGTGATTCTGCAAGGAGTTCGGCATCACAATCTGTACTATTTGAAGGGAGGTACAATTGATAAAGTAAATGTTGCTGAGGCATATAGTGACACCACCAAGTTATGACATGTACGACTGAGACATGTTAGAGAGAAGTTTTTGCAAACTCTGATGAGGCATGAACTCTTAAAAGATACCAAAACCTGTAAATTAAAGTTCGACGAGCATTGTGTAGTAAGAAAGAAAACAAAAGTCAAATTTGGTACCGCTAATCACGATACCGTAAGATCCTTAAATATGTTCACAGTAATGTATGTGGACAAACTACGATTGCATCAATTGGTGGAAGCCATTATTTTGTTACATTTGTTGATGATTTCTCTAGATGAGTGTGACTGTACACCATGCGAGCGAAGGATAAGCTTCTAAAGATTTTTGTGAAATGGAAGAAACTAGTGGAGACTCAAACTGGCAAAAAGATCAAAGTATTATGATATGATAATGTGGGTGAATAAATTTCTGATCCATTCTTACAAGAATGCTAGAGTGATGGTATAAAAAGACATTTCACGATGAGACATTATGCAACAGAACGATGTGACTGAGCGTATGAATGATACTTTGCTGGAGAAGTATGATATGTTATCTAATGCTGGTTTAGATAAAAAGTTTTGAGCCGAGGCTGTGAGCTATGCAAGTCACTTCATAAACCAGTTACCTTCTGCTGCAATTAGAGGTAAAACTCCAATAGAAATGTGGCATGAAAAGTATGAACGAGCCTATGGCTTCATTCGTGCGTTTGAATGTTCAGTTTATTATTATGTAAAAATTGGTAAGCTCGATCATCGTGCAAGAAAATTTATCTTTGTGGGATTTAAAGGTAGAGTTAAATGTTTTAAGTTTTGGGATCTTGAAGATAAAAAATTTGTGTATATTAGATATGTTACTTTTGATGAAGCTTCTATGCTGAAGGCTTTAAGTTCTCAATAAGTGGAGAAGAAGACCAATGAGACATTGCAGCGGGTGGAGTTTGATGCAGCTTTATATGTACCAGTTAGTTCTACATCAGAGAAGAACTCAACTTTAGAGGAGATCCCAAGAGTTGAAAAAGAAGTTGTTTCTGATGATGTCCTACAATATAAAAAAAACAATTGAAGATGTGGAAGATGAAAATGATACTATAGCAACAACGAGACCAAAAAGAGTGATAAAGAAACCTGGATAGCTTACTAAAGACATGGTGGTTGCCTATACACTTCCAGTTATTTTTTATGACATCCCAACACTTTCAGCGAAGCTATACGCAGTAGTGAAAGTGATCACTGAAAGTTAGCCATGGAGGAAAATGTGAAATTTCTCTATCAAAACCAGATCTGGGAACTTGTAGAGTTACCAAAGGGAAAGAGATATTGGCAATAAATGGGTCTACACTAAGAAGTAAGGATCTCTAAATCAATCAACTCTTTAATACAAGGAAATGCTCGTTACAAAAGATTTGGCTCAGAAAGAAGGTATTGACTACAATAAAGTTTTCTCTCCAGTCGTAAAACATCTTCCATTTGTATCCTACTTGCCTTAATAGCTGAATATGAGTTAGAGTTGGCTCAATTGGATGTTAAGACGACGTTCTTATATAGAGATTTGGAGGAGGAAATCTATATGACTCAGCCTTGTGGTTTCAAAGTTGCTGGAAAGGAGAATCATATGTCCAGATTGATTAAATCTTTGTATGAATTGAAACAGTCACCAAGGCAATGGTACAAGAGATTTGATCAATTCATACAAAGGTAGAAATTCACCAAAAGTGAACACGATCAATGTGTTAACTTCAGAAGATTACAAGATGGAGCTTTCATCTATTTGTTACTCTATGTCGACGATATACTTATAGTTTCGAAGAATAGAGCTGAGATTGAGAGACTAAAAAAGTAGCTGGCTTCTAAGTTCGAGATGAAAGACTTAGGTGATGCACAGAAAATACTTGGGATAGAGATTTATAAAGTCAAGAAGAATAAGAGCTTGTGGTTAACTAAAAAATCTTATTTGAAGAAAGTGTTAAAAAGATTCGATATGGATGACAAAACTAAACCAGTATGTACTCCTCTAGTTCTTCACTTCAAATTAAGCTCTTCTTCATGTCATTCTTCCCAAGAGGAGCATGATTACATGGCTCGTGTTCTACATGCTAGTGTTGTGGGTAGTCTTATGTATGTTATGGTGTATACAAGACCTGACATATCTCAAATCGTCAATATGGTTTGTCAATATATGCATAATTCGGGTAAAGACCATTGGCTAACGGTGAAATGGATTCTCCGATATTTGTATGGAACAATTGATGTTGGACTTTTATTAAAGAAGGATTGTGGTCAACTATGTATTGAGTATTGTGATTCTGATTTCACCAGAGACCTTGACAAATGAAGATCAACAACGGACTACGTATTCACATTTTACAATAATTGCTCTTTCCACTACAGAAGCAAAATACATGGCAGCAGCTCAGGCTGTAAAGGAAGCTATCTGGTTGAAAGAATTGTTAGGTGATTTAAGAGTAATCTAGGAGAACATTGCGGTCTTCTGTGATAATCAAAGTGTGATATTCCTTGCAAAGAATCAAACATATCACGCCCAAACAAAATACATAAATATGAAATATCATTATGTGAGAGAGATTATTGAAGGGGGTGATGTATTATTAAAGAAGATCAGTACCAAAGATAGCCCATCAGATATGCTGACAAAAGTTATTTCTGGAATTATGTTTCAATATTGCTTGAAATTAATTTAAATTCTTCGAATGCATTGAGTTTGGAAAATTTTAAACTACGATTGGCTTGATCCCAAATTTTAGGTATGTAGGCAGTTGAAGACATGCAAGTGTTCTAGATCCTTATTGAAGGATTACTTTAGGAATGATGGTTCGTTGGTGGTCGGGTCAGATTTGGATAAATCTTCGCTGATGTGGAGAATTATTGAAAAAATCAACATTGGGCACATGCATGTGGTATCCAAAATTAAAAAAAAAATGTAATTTTTCAAAAGGCTACCAAACAAATGAAGAAAAATGGAAAAGTTAGCAAATTTGTCAAATTAAGATAAATTGGCACCATTGACAAACTGCTTGGGTTAGGTGGAATAGTGCAAGCTTGAAGTCTATAAATTGAAGTCATTTCTTCATTCTATGGCATCCCAAAAAATTGAGAGAGGAACAATTCAATTGTAGAATTGTTAAGAGAGTGAGCAATTTGAAAGTTTGTAATTGAGAGGTTTTTCTTTTCAAGCGTGTGAGAGTACTGAGTGTATTTGAGTTTTGGAAAGTGAGTTTTTTTACTCAAATTTTATACTCCAATAATTGTTAGTTATATAATTATTTTCTTTTACTCTCGTGGATGTAGGCATATTGCCGAATCATGTTAAATTTTGTCTTTTATTTTTTCTGTGATTATTTGATGCGCTTGATTCCGCATTCTGCGCGCAACATTATGATAATCAAACCTCTTAATTGGATGATCCTACAAAATACACAGAAGAGAACCATCAAAATCTCCTTGCAAAAAAACTCAGCCATATATTAAATGCTTCCGGATGTAAGACTGGAATATTGAATTTAATCTGTCAGTGGTTTCCTTCTTCCTGTCATTAAAATATGAAGAACATCAGTAATTCAGCATAGGGCAAACAGTACAAAATTAAATTCAATTTAAGAAAAAAAAGAGTACCAGTGATATTAATTGGAAGACAACATTCAAGCATATAGATATACATCTGACTATAAACATATAAAGCTGCAAAATTTAGTACTTTATAAAATAACTTGCCAAACAACAACATATTAACCAGCAGTACACAACCGATGTGGGAAACGATCAACAAATTTATCCCCATTCCTAAGTGAGCTTTGTATTTTACATCCTCACAAAAGAAACTCATGATGACAAATCGAGATGTTGTAGCAACTCTCTTAGACTAAATTAAGCTTAACGTATCTTATATCATTTCGGCCCCTTTGTTTCTGCCAGTCAGTAGAAAAAATGCTTATAGTCGCGAAATTTTCAGTGATTTAGCATTCTTCTCATTTTCTAGCGGTCAATATTGGAAATTAAAGTAAAAATATTTTAGTGAAATTACGTACTTTTCGTCTGAAAATAATCTCAACTGAACCAACCGATCAATGGCCACTTTGTGCTTAGTAAACCCATCTGGAAGCACCCACTACTCTATCGTCTTAGCCGGTATTGCACCATCAATATATAACATTTGGAATACATACTTTTTTGCTAGTGGTGGCTGTGACCTGAGATAAAAAAGAAAAGGAAAAATAACAAAAAGCATTAATGTATCATAACTCTTGAAAGAAAAAATCGGTACTTAATTCTTAAAATATAAACAATATGATGCTTTGACTACATGTACGTTCATCCAAAAACAGGATGAAAATTCACAAACAAAACACAAGTTTTTTGCATTGCCTCAGAAAAGAATCTATGACAAGTTATTGTACATAAAAATAATATTTTCATTTCTTTTTTTTTCTTTTTGCAATTTTCAGTTTAGCAAGTATTGTATACCCTTTTATGATCCTCTTACGGTTTTCGACAGTTCTGAGTTAAAAAATGCTATCTGTTTTGCTATCTGACTTCATGTTAGTCGTGAAATGACTAAAATATCACTGAAATACATAAAATACTTAAATAATAATAAAACACACATAATAAAAGTATAGAGGATTTAAACACATAAAAGTAAAAATGGTAGTGAGATTTAGAGCACGAAATAACAATTTTACCTTTTATAAATATGTATTTTCTAGTACTCAACACCAAACTTCTAATAATAGATGCATAAGGGATCTCTTCCATTTGTTTGCGTTCTAAGTCGTTCTTTGGGCATTGCATAAGGCTGAGCTTCTCCCTTTTTTGAATTGGAACAATACTTGCAAAGTATTTTTCCATTTTGAATCTCTCTAAAACTTTTATTAATATGTGCTTTTAATTTTTGGGTAGTTGTATACCAATCATAATCGTCAACTATTGAGCATGGTGAAGAGATCTCTAAAATTCATCAGTTGATGGAAACAAAACTTAATCCAAAATTAAGTTGAACCTAACCCTAAATTAATTTAAAAAACAAAGAAATCAACTACAAAATTAAGAGATTGAACAATGGTGAATTAAGATAATTATCTTCACGCAATCCAGAAGTAACAATGAAGATGTGTAACAATGAAGATGTGCAAACATAACTGGACGAATTGAACAAAAGATTGAGCACAATTGTTTTCAAATCTTAGTTGGATTGTTATTGGAGATTGAGAGGGGGAGAGCTGTGATCATGTGAATGTCTTCTTCTTCTTCTCTCTCTCTCTCTCTTTCATGAAATCAATTTTATTTGAGAAGAAGCTCGAGCAGTCCCAGTAGCTTCAATGAGGGCCGAGAGGTTGTGCACTTGCTAAGTTGTGAAGGCTCTGGAAAGTCAATTTTAGGCTTATGTTTGAGTTACTTCGGTTCTTAATGTGCAGGTCTAAACATCACCTTAATTTTGTTGTTTATTATTTAGGAACAATAAGCTTTGATTGTTTATTATTACTTCACTCGTAGGCTGCTGCTACTGTTGCCAAGTGATAGCTCATTTTGGTTTAACTGAGGGGAAATGATTGTCATCCAAAAACCCATATATATATGTATGTATGTATGTAAAACCCATATATGTATGTATGTATGTATGTATGGTTTTTCTGATTTTGAGATGGAATTTGATTCAGCCATTGTGGTTTCTTGGGCTATTTCAAGTGGATTCATGGGATTAGATTTTGCTTACCTCTTTAGTCGTGTTTGGGCATTGGCTTTTAGCCCATCTATTATTATCAAGCATGTTTTTTGAGAAGCTACATTTGCTGCTAACTTTATACCGGGCTTGTACTCATCAGACTTATCAGCGATTTTTCAATCCTAGAGACCTTCCGGTTGGTTTATTGGGCATTCTTCATTTGAATACTCTCAAAATTCCATATATTCGTCATTAATCACCTTAATTTGGATTGGTTTTATATTGATTACTAAATCATTTGCTTCTCTTGGGAGATTTTGGTTTATGTCTCTCTCCTTATGTTCATTCATTGATTGATTTATTTACAGGTAGAGGTCTAGCCTAAACCCCACCATCTTGGTGGATTTTCATTTAAAGAAAAATGTATGTACGTATGTATGTATGAAGGACCAAAATCTTTTATTTGACCAAAGTTTAACAATTGTAAATATTTACAAGCAGATCTCTTCCACTGGGACTAACACAAATAAGTTATTTTTAATTGCTAGAAATATATGTGTTCTTATCTAATTTTTTAAGCTAGCAAAAGCAAGGCATTATTAAAGGTTCAATTTATAATAATTTACTCGCTAAAATTATGTTTGGACTTTTAGTTAGGCAAAACCCATGCAGTTAGGACCTTTATCTTGCTTTGAACTTTACAACAAAACTGTGCTTTCAGTATTACTCATCTATTTTTCCGACCAATTTATTCTTTATTAACAAGGGTAATTTTCTCTTGAAAACGTTAATGGCTTTTTTAATGTATATCCGACGGCTCTTCCCTGCCTTTATAAAAAGTACTTGGTAAATGAAGCCCTTTTAATATCTGGTTGGTAATGGTGTTGTTTGTTGAAGTGGGGAATAATATGCGGTCATTATGAATATGCATAGGTATTGCATGCACGTCTTTACAGCAGGAGAGGGAGAGTGGAAGATTTGATCATCATTAAGACTTGGTCAACTTTGTTAATACCCTCTTAGTGGAGGACCTTAGTGGTTTCCGTTGAATAAGCTTTGGGTGCTGAAAATCAGCACAACTTAGTTATTTCCCAGATTATTTTGCTGTTATTGTTCTATTTTCTAGCTTAATATGTTAAGTGTAGAGACTATTTATGTAGTCCGGAATGAATGGAATAAAGCCGCGGAAAGTGAAAGCTTACTGCAATATTTCTTCTCCTTTCTCTGCTTCCATCTTGGTTCACTTCTTGTTACAAATTCTCATATAATATAATTTGTATTGATCTGCCAATATCCGAAGAGAAATGAACCATGTCAATACCCACTTGGCAAACGTGCCTGTGTCCACTTCATCATTTATTTATGAAATATTCTTATTAAATGGGTAAAGTCCATATAATACAATAACTTTCATTTGCCCAACATTTGGAATACAGATGACAGATGCTTTGTTTCTTTAGTTATAATTTTTTTTTTCTATTTTATTTACTTGATATAACTAATAAGTAAACTCATAACTCTTTCTATCACCTCCCTTTTTGTTGTTGAGAGAATTGGTAAAACCAACTCTATAATGCTGCCTCTTTGCCATAAAAGCTGCATTTTTACAGCATCAGCTTGCAGTCATGTGTATTAAATTGAAAAAAGTGAATATTACATCAATTGTTTATTGAGACATTTTCTTCCTTAAGAAAATATATGAGCAGAAAGCAACATCATTATTGTGATTTCAATACAGCATCATCCATCAATTTCATATAAGCTTTAGAAGGCCGGATACTGAAGCACAATCAGTTGCGTTGTTGTTGCATTTCTCACAACAAGACTGCAACAACTTAATGGCTTTTTGGTACTTTTGAAGGTTTGCAGTCACCTGTGTAATTTTATTTTTGTTCAAGTCCATCAATATTAATCACTAGCTTGTCCAGTAAAAGTAAAAACAGCACCAAAACTTTATGATTTTCGCACCAACTGCCGATCGTGTTTTGAAATTCTATCCCGGATGTTATGGGAGTCCGAATTAATCTTCTAAAATTGATTTGAAATTGGTCAAAATTTCGGACAAAATTTTATCCCGATTAATTATACGGAACCGGATCGTCGAGAAAGTTTATAAAGATTGAAGAACTTGTTGGCAATCACAGGCTTAGGTTATAATATTTTTACTTCCTTCTCTTTTTCTCTTTCTTTTATGTTACATGATATGAACAACAATAATAAACGAAGCCATTAAACCGAAACACTTGTGTGTGCTTTGTGCATGTGTCTTGGTTAGTTCAAGTAGCGCTCAATAATCGATGGAAGAAGTCTTTGGACACTGGTAATTGAGTCATTGTAGTGGAGATTTTCCAGAAAGAAATATTAAGGATGAGAAATGCTTAATAATCTTTTTAACAAAAAAAAAAAAAAACTTCTGCACATCTTCGACTTAAATTAATTTTTTCTTTTAAATGTCTATTGTCTAATTTTTTTTTTAAAAAATCATATAACTTTTTTTTTTTGAAGAAATGTGCAGTAAGATTAGGCCAATCATAAATGTCTAAACAAAGGCCTAAAAGCCACATGTTTCCCCCCTTCCCCCCCTCCCCCCACAAAAGCCTTAAACGGCCTTAATGGCCTCTCCGGCTGCCGGTAATGGCAGGTTGTCATCACCGGTCTACACCCTCTCCGCCGAAAAACGAATTATCAGGAGTTTGAATCCTCCTAAGAAATCTTTTAGATGACCCCCAAAATTCACCAATGACCCACCGCCGGACGTCCAATTGCCATCACCGCGAATCAATCCGAACCACTCTCATTCAAACCCTCCATCTCAAATCCAACCCCATGCAAACCAACCACCAACGTCCACTGCCACTATCCTCTCAAAACTTTAGCAACCTTCAATCCCACCTAATGCAATAAATGAACAAAAAGAAACTGGCATCTTAGGAGGTCTCAAAGGCAAACTCGCTCAAAATACAAGAGTCAATCGCCAGCCCAACCCCAACAGCCCCCAAATTCCGCAAATACACCGCCATCATCATCCCTTCAACAGCCAACTCCAACCGCCATTGTCATCCCTTCAACAGCCAACTCCAAGCTTTCATCACCAGACTTGCTGAATGGGTTTTCATCTCAAACCAACCAGCCACCAGCCTCTAGCCCGCAACCAACACAAACCACACACCATTCGGGAGATCACCCTACTGTCACAGCCCATATGCACCATCAAAACCAGCCCGCACCCCATGGCCATTTGTCTCAAGATTTGCTTCAAGATAAAACCACCAGCCAGCCACAATCTCCACCTACACAAAGAACTCCCTCACGACAAAAAATCTCATGCAAACCTCAAGCTAGCACACGGGAAAGTGCTCACGGCCAGCTGTAGCTGTTAACCTTGAGCCAGCTGCATACAACCATCACCGAACCCAACCAAGGTCAACAAACATCCAACACCAGCCAGCCACAATCAACACATACACAAACAACTCCCTCACGACAAAAAATCCCATGCAAACCACAAGCAAGCACATGGGTAAGTGCTCACGGCCAGCTGCAGCTGTCAACCGTAAGACAACTGCATGCAACCATCAATGAACCCAGCCAAGGTCAACAAACATCCAACCAACACCAGCTCAAAAGTCTGCACGCATGTGAAAAGTCCCATGCTCATGAGACACTTTCGGCAACACATGATTTATGTTCCCCATGTGTATCTCCCACTAGCACATCCCATACCCCACTAGCTTTTCCCACTAGTCAAACCCAAGCCCAATCCATTTCCCAAATAAATCCCAACACCCAGCCCTCCCGAATGCACTCCACACTTTTATTAAATAACCCCCAAAAAGATCTCTTAATCCAAAATACCACTCAGCCCACGTCCGCACCCTCTTATGCCTCGGTGTTGAAATCTGTCCCCAATCTGAATTAAAATAAACCCACTAAAAAATCGTTGGTGGATAGTATGAATGGCTCAACCAGCTCAACAATTCCGATCAAGACCGTCACTTTGTTCGAGGGAGAGCCTAATGTGCAATTTTCTATTGTGGAAATTCAAGCGATGGCCATTCCGTTCAAGCTAACATTAGTAGGTAAATTTTCCTACAATGGACCCAGTATGAAATTAATTTGTAAATTTTTTATTACTTTGAGATTGAAGGGAACTTCCAAGGTGTTCCTTTTAGATAATTGACATGTATTAATTCAATTGGATGTTGAGGAGGACTACTCACGCCTATGGGTTAAGCAGACATGGCACATCAATGGGAGTGACATGAGAATTTCTAAATGGACCACCGATTTTCGATGTTCCGAGGAGTCCCCTATAGTTCCAGTATGGATTTCATTTCTTTACTTGCCTGTCCACTTCATACACTGTAAGGAAGCATTATTTTCTATTGCATCAACTATTGGTTAGCCATTATGAATTGACCAAGCTACTGCCTCTATAGCTCGCCCTTCTGTAGCTAGGGTGTTAATGGAGTATGAAGTCACTCAACCGCCGTTGCCGCGGATACGAATCGATGTGGGAGATTCTGGATTTTGGTAGAGTGTAATTTTTGAGAAAATCCCACTCTACTGTACTTACTGCAAGCACCATTGAGACGTGTTACGTGGCCAATCCGGGGCTCTGTCCCTAGTGGCCCAATGGGAATTGGCAGACCAGAGTAGATAATAAGAAGTCAGAAGTTCTGCCGTCAGATACTCCACAACCCCTGGATACTCCACGACCCGAGCTTTCCATCACTAAGCAGATTGCAGATGCGGGGCCTCCGATTGTCTTATCTACGGAGAACCGAGCTAACGCTACAAAATCAACTCCCATTCAGAAGCCAATTGGCTAGGATGTCACAACTCATGATTATAGGATCCGAGAACCTGGTGAGTATAATCCACATCTTCATCAAGCATCCAGCATATATTTTAGGCATTACAATTCTCAAATTGATAATGATGATAGTTCTGACGATCATTTGGCGAATAATGATAATTTTCTGTCGGCTCCTGAGAATTCTAAGAGAATTGACTATAACCCTGATTTTAGCGTTGTCAGTCATTCGAAAAAGGGCATTAAATTACCTGCCGGCCGCAAGTATAGTAAGAGATATTATCACCGTCTGCATTAGTCTTTTTCCTCTCATATTAGGCTATGCTTAAATCATATCTTTTACTGTTATATTTATTTCTCTTGATTGGAGATTTTGCTTTATGTCTCCCTCCTCATATAATTTTCTTTATCTGTTCTAAATGATAAGTAGGGGTCCCGTCTAACCCCCCACCATTAAAGCAGTATTCGCATAAAAAAAAAATACAAAGTTTTGACAAAGGAGGACAAAGCTACATTATGGGCGAAAAATGATGATTGCTCGGGACTTACAAGTGAAGAATGTGCGATCAAGGAGTATAACGATCATTATAATGATCACTACCTCTTATTTCGTGGAGATCTTGACAATGGCCATCCACGATCCCCGTGAATTTGTTAAATGGTTATTTCTCTTATGTCGTATCAATACTTTTGCAATAACCATCAATTGGAGAAATCGATGCTATATTTTAATAAAAGAAGGAATTAAACCATTATGAGCTTGTGATATGTTGTGTGTGTTATATGGCACTGATTTATTATAAAAGTACTTTATTGATTGTTGATGATAATCGAGCGATTATAATTACTTTATTAGGACTGTTTGTCCTTTTTTTTGTTTTTTTATCTATCGCTTATGAGGGATGGGGTATTTGCGCTCTTTAAAAATACTTTTAAATCCATCTTTTATCATTTAAAAAAAAATTTAAACTGTTTTTTAATTTTTTAATTTTTTATTCTAAAATTGAAGAGGTAGGTGTAATTTGTCTATATCAGTAATTTAATTTAAGGACATTGTGCAATAAAATATTTTATGAAAGGTTTCATAGAAATTTTAGGATGCATAAATCAAAATCCTTTGATGATGTGACAAAAATAAATAAACAAATAAATAAATTAAAAAAAAAGTATTAACATCAAACCAACAAACAATTACAATGATTTTAAAAAAAATTAAAAAATGGTACAATTGCAAATAGGGTTGCTAATCTCAAATTGATGAAATATAATAAACATTGGTGGAGGGAAATTAGGAAATTGATGTAAAAGTAAAAGTGGTGCTCTCAATATAGTGACATTGGTGACGAGAAGTTAGGAATTTTATTAATTTCTTTATATGGTCTGGATTTTAACATCGGACTATTACTATAATTTTAATTTTATAACTGATTTTTTTTTTTTTTGGTGGAGAACTGTTTCGGAATTGAATTAACTATATCTTGCAGGTAAATGAGTACTATTCGTAAAACGTATGAGGAAGTTGACTGAGGAATTCTCGACATTAATTGGTGATGCTTAGTTAACTACAACCCAGGCAACACAATTATCAGGTGTCAAATGAAATTTACTAAAATGTGAGAAGGAAACATATTCATATGTTATTATAAGGAATTGGGTGGCCAGTGTTTATGAAATAATAAATTTATTTGTTTGTTTAAAGGGATATTTTTATAAAAAATGGTTTTATGAGGAATTTAAAGAGATATCAATAATTCAACTCTTTTTTTCTTTTTTTTTTACTAATGATATTTTAGAGCCCCTCTAAAATCCTTACAACCCGTCAACACCCCTTTTAAAATTTATTTTCTAAAATACCCCTATTTTAATCTACAAAATACAAATCAATATATTAAAATTAGTCAACTTCAATAAAACTTCACCTTAATACTATTTTTTTAATTTTTTTTAGAGTACATATAAATCTTAATATCTTAATTTATTTTCTTCTTATTATATATTTCTATTTTCGTAACTCCAAACATTTATAATTTTTTAAAAGTAAAAAATTAATTAAAATTTATAATATAAACATAAATGATGAAATGAAGTGGGTGTAAAAAAATTATTAATGTGGTCTCCACCCAATCAAAGTCACGAGTCTTTTGATGTTCAGCGGATTAGCCAACCCACTTAAATAAAACATAGGATCAAGTTTTTGGTTGGGCAAGGGCTGTTTACATCACATCGTACATTACAACATTACCAACCTCCAAGGTCTCTATTTCTTTTCAGAATTTTCAATTCTTTTTGCGCCTTTCCTTTGCATAATATAGTGTCACCCTAATTGTGACCTGACTGGAAGATACAAAGAAAAATATAAATATTTACATTTATTTAAATAAATCTCCAAGATTAATTTAAAACCTAATTTATAAATAAAATAAATCATCTAATTTAAAACCTAATTTATGATTAAAATAAACCATCACTCACAAATATTGTAAATATCATTATAGTCTCTACTAATTTGTCACCCTAGTATTAGCGAAATTATCACAATGCTATTTATAATTCTGCCAATAAATTTACTTTTAGAAATCTATCTGTATTTCTTTTACAAATTTCTTCTTCTCCAAATTTCTCTCTCATACCTCTCACAAAGTTGAAAAAGCAAGAAATTTGTCATTCATTTGACTATTAATTCATTGAGTTTGATCAATTTTCTTGTTAACGGAACTTAAATTAACGGGAGTTTGTCAAAATTTTCCTATTAAAATTGCTACATACTACTTACACCTACTAGTTTCATAATGACCAATTATCCTTGCTGTTATTATGTTATAACATTAAGAAGTTGATCAATTTTTGAGTGTTTTCACCCATTCGCCCCTAGTGTCTAAATGATAGGAGATTGGCGCCAATTTTCTTAGCTCTAGTGGATAAACTAAGACAATTACCCACGTATGTTTTAACTAACATATAACAAAGCGCAATTTTAAAAATGCCCTTAATTGCCATTAATATGTGGATTGAAAAATGAATATTAACATGAAGAATAACAATTATTTTCCAATTTCATGAATTAGGCTATATATACCCGTAAAACATAATTGTAGGAAGTTTAATTTTGCGTCACTTCTAGGTTTATCAAGCCACTTTCCCCTGCACAAACATTCCTGAATATTCTATCCTTTCAACAAAATATGAATACTCAATCATTTATTACAAAAAGAATCCAACAAAATCTTAATATATATATTAGGGAGTAATTGTTTGATATAGCAATGGCATATAAGATACATGTAATCATAGTATAAGAAGATTCCATCATAGCTAACCAAAAATAAACACCATATTCGAGTGGGTATAAATTTTGTGGCCATATACCCAACAAATGAAGCCACCATTACCCCATGTTGCAATAGCTAACAAAACTAATTAGATACCATATTTTACCGTATACTACATGCAACCACCAAAGCCATCAGGTTTAGAAACTAACGGCTGCGTTGCATTCAACCTATGTTTGTGCTCTAATAAATTCAAGAAGCGCGCTCCAGAGCCGGTTTCCATCTATACTCATTCCGATAACCATTCCATGACTTTGACATTTTGTTTGTCACATGATCAGTCTTGTAAAACTAGCTGAAATGATGGCATGACCATGTGCTTGGATTATTGTCAACCAATCACTTGTAACCGTTTTCATCAATGTTGTTTATCGCTGCTATTGCATTATCGAAGGCAATTGGTGGCTCTTGCCGTTTCCAAGGTGCTCCCTCAAAATCACACTGTACATTATAACATCACCGAGCTCCAAGTCTCTGTTTCTTTTAAAAATTTTCAATTTTTTTGCGCCTTTTCCTTTGCTTAATATAATATCACCCTACTTGTAAAGTGACTGGAAGATAAAAAGAAAAATATAAATATTTACATTTATTTAAATGAATCCCCAAGATTAATTTAAATCCTCATCTATATATATCTATCTATCTATATATCTATATATCTATATATATATATAAAGCTAGGACTTGAGGAGGTGATGTGGCATCACCATTTTACTTCTTTGTATATTCTCTATTATCTAATAAATAGAGATTTTTATTTTTAAATTTGGCTTTTCATTTTCTCATAATTAATTTGATTGTATTTAACTCATTTAATAAATAGTAACTTTATTAATATATATCATTCCTCATCTTTTTATATTTTCTATTATCTAAAATATCTAAAATATTGGTGGATATTCTTTGTACTTTTTTTCTCTTTCTATTTAAATTCAACAATATGTAATCATTAAATATATATATATATATATATAAAGTTGGGACTTGAGGAGGTGATGTGGCATCACTATTTTTCATCATTTCATATTCTCTATTTTCTATTATCTAATAAATTGGTTAAAATTAAAAAATAATTACATTATAAAATATTAAAATTAAAATAGAAAATAATTATTACATTATAAATGATTACATGTCTTTCCTCTTTCTATTTAAATTCAACAATATGTAACCATTGATAATAATTAATTATAAATCTTGAAACATTCATTTATTTTATTATGCCAACAATGAAATTTTAGTGGCTTAAACTACATCAATTAATTAATATATGAAGGAAGGTTCCTTCATCTTCCTTAATTAATTGAGAATTTATCGCTTCATAAAAAAAATAAAAAATCAGCTTCACACTACGGCCATTTCCAAAGTAATCATAAAGTTTAGTATAATGGAAGGGTATAAATGTCGTTAAAGTAATTAATAATGACATGTTTTTCTTGCCTTACATCATTTTTAACGACAACGTCAACGACATTGAAATTATGCCATTGAAAGTACATCACTTTTTATGGGGAAAAAAGACAGTAGGTCTCCTAACGTTTGGAGAAAAAGATATATATAAAATCTATTAACGTTTCAAAAAAGATATATAACCCTCTTTTTATTAATAAACTAAGAAATAGAACCGCGCTTCTCTTGGCTTTGAACAATTATTAATAATATTAATTTACATAATTTTATGCCAGTTTTAATATTATTATTAAAAATATTAATATAAATTAATAGAATATTAATATTAGCCTCTCAGTATGTTCCCTTCTTCAGTAGTGAATCCGAGAGAGGTGAGCATTGCAATTTATAAATTAAGGTGAGGCAGAGGAGAAGAGTGGTTAAAAATGTTTATAAATTATTGCTTAATTTATGATCAAGAAGATTTCAATTAGAGAAGATAGTGGGTTTTTTGATGAATTGTTACATATTGATTGTGTAATAACAGACAAATTAGTTATGAGAAGATAAAAAGTCAAATTTGAAAGAAATTTTTTTTATTTATTAGATAATAGAGAATATACAAAGATGAAAAATGGTGATGCAACATCACTTCTAGTAGTCCCAACTTTATATAAATACTAGAAAATAGAAATGCACTTCACGCAGCTTTAAAAAAAGAATTTAGTATTATCTTTTTTTCTTACTTTACACTTGATGAAACTGATAAAAAATATGAATTGATTTTTTTTAAGATGAGACAGCCTTATAAAAAACAAAAAAAACTATTAGACAGTAATACAAATAAAGAAGCAACACAAGATAAATAATAAAATGCGAGAATATATTATAGAGTGATTTTATTCATTCCAATTGTGTGTGTACAAAACAAAAAGATGAGCTCTCCTTTTATAGTTACATAATCACTCCATGAAATTAATGAAAAATTATGGATCATAATTCCTTGTGAGATAGTGGGAGTTATAGGGAAGCTAAAGATTGCTAATGGGAGATAGTGGGGAGACTAAGAAATATATATTATGAACATCTATATTTATTTTAATAAATTCATAACACTTCTCCTTGGATATTCATTACAAAAAATATGTCTTATTAAAATTTATTTAGCAATTAAACTTTAGTGGCATAAAATACATTAATTAATTAACATAGGAAGAGAGGCTCTTTCATCTATATATATAAAAAGTTGGGACTAAAGGAGGTGGTGTGGCATCACTATTTCTCATCTTCTTATATTATCTAAAATATATGAATTAATTAACATAAGAAGAGAGGTTCTTTCATATATATATATATATATAAAGTTGGGACTAAAGGAGGTGGTGTGGCATCATTATTTTTCATCTTCTTATATTATCTATTATCTAATAAATTGGTTGATATTAAAAAAATATTTACATTACAAAATATTAAAAATAAAAAATAATTATTAGATTATAAAAGATTATATGTCTCTTCCTCTTTCTATTTAAATTCAATAATATGTAACCATTAATAATAATTAATTATAAGTCTTGAAACATTCATTTATTTTATTATGTCAATAAATAAACTTTAGTGGCTTAAATACATCAATTAATTAATATAGGAATGAATGTTTCTTCATCTTTCCTCAACAATGCCATTAGGACCTAATTTTAATTTTAATGTTATAATCTCATATTTAATTATGCAACCTTTTATTTAGTGCCTTTTGGCTTCTTCAAACTCTATTTATAAAGTAGTTAAGATTTGTAGCATCATTATTTTTCATCTTTTTATATTATCTATTATCTAATATATATTTCTCATCTTCTTGTATTCTCTATTATCTAATAAATTGGTTGAGATTAAAAAAATAATTACATTACAAAATATTAAAAATAAAAA
>MKYO02028121.1:51386-67000 GCA_002013955.2 Citrus medica | reverse complement strand
GTTTGACCACAAAAGCAAAAGGCCAATTAATGATTTCTTCTTTTAATGCCCAGCACATGCATTCTAAATTGCCAAATCTTTGCTTTCCAAATGCATGCCCACCGTTCATCCTTTGAAGAGATTGACTTCCAATTTTGGTCTTCTTGACTTCCATTAATTCTTGGTTGCATTTTTGTCTTCCAATTTAATCTTTATTCCTTCTCAATTTGAAGTGTTTTCATGCCCTTTTTATCAACAATCTCCAATTAATTCCCTATTCAATAAAACAATTCAATTAATTAAAAATAATAAATAAATATAACTAGCAATTATATTATTAAGGGTAAAATATGTATATAAATTATGCTCATCAAGAACCAAAGTACAAGTGCTATTTAATCAAATTTCTAAATTACAAACAAACATGTCAATAAAAAAACAGTCCTCCATGCCAAAATAAAGAATCTAACCCTAGCTCTTTTGGGGGTGATTTAGCAAGAAAGAAATAGCTGCATTTTTAAAGGTGAAAAAGAGGAAGATATCAATGGGTTATCAGCCAGGATTCATTTATTTTCTTCCATTTCTTAATTTGTTCCATACAAAACACATCAATCCCTAAAAGTCTGATTTACCCAAAAGAGACTGCCCAACCCAATGGAAAAATGAGTTATGAGACGTATACTCGGCAAGATTCAGGAACCTCACTTTTAAACCTCAGACACAAACAACAGCCATTTTTGAAACTTAAGCTTCTCTTATATAACAATCCACATTCAGAGAAATATCACTGATAACTCTCCACCTCAACCCTTCAAAAATTTTATATACCATTGAACCAAACTCAGATAACTGAAAATTTACTAAGTGATTAAACCAAAAATAACTTAATAAGTATGCTACAACATTAAGCTAAACAGGGTGAAACTAGATATTGATATAAACTCTTCCTGCGGAACGAAGTTTGCTAAAACTACAAATATCGCACTTAGTGACTAATAAAAAGTGAAGAACTAAAAAGAAAAAAAAAACCCAAATAGAAGATGACGACGATAGGTAACCAAACAGTAATCATGAGATTGAAAAATGTATATTTTAGCATTCAAACTTTCATCGCTAACCTTAAGTATTGCAGGCGTTGGAAAATCAACAGAATCCATCCCATCACCCATGTCACTACACATTAGTGAAAAAGCTGCAAGATCATAGAAAGTGTTCTTTGGCGTTATGAGAAAAGAAGAGGTGAGAAAATCTTGAGTAGAAGCAACCAAAATCTCTCTATTTTTTGGTGTGTACAAATTATTTTGCACTTAAGGAACACAGAATATCTCATATGGTTACAAGCAATATAAGTTAAAAAGAAGTAATTAATGAGAAAAAAGTATCTTTGAGAGAATGCTTAAGAATGAAAGGCAGTCGTTTGCTACCTTTCACAGATAAAACCAGTGACCAATGTTAACAATTGAAAAATTATGAACCAAATGAACAAAAATCATTATTTTACAATAAAACAACTTGCTCCAAGAGATTAAGGTACTCATCCTTATAAGATAGAAGGCTTCCTCAGAACATATATCTTTTTAACTTATGTATATTGAGTAGAATTACAAATATCCAACAAACCGATCAAGAACAAAAGCAAATAAGAACAAAGACACAATGTTTATAGTGGTTCACCGCCTATTGCAGATGCCTACATCCACTTGAGGAATCAAGCATGGAGATTTCAATATTATGAGTTCAAAGTTACAGAGATCACAAGCTGTGTACAAAGACTACAAAGATCAACTCTTCAATATTTTCTCTACAATCTAATCTCTCTTCTCGACTGACTAAGAATGTACCGGAAGCAACTATATATACACGTGTGCTCTGCTCTATTTCTTGGTTTGTTATGCCAACAAACCTTTCCCGCCAAAACTAACTGAAACCAAGTGCAACTCACAAGCCATCTTAAGTGAGCGTAAAACGTCACACATCAACGTCGTTCTAATCTATTTGAATTAGAAGCATATCATGTGTCTTACACGTGAAGCATTTTCACTTTAGATGACAAATCAAGACACGATGGTTTGGCTCTGAAATTCCTCAAATGACAAGTTATATGAGTGTCCATCCTCAACGACTTGTTGCATTTGAGTTTAAGTTCATCCTTATCATTTTACTTTAAAGTTTCAATAGAATTAGGATTAAAGAAAATTTTGCATTGTAAATTTACACATTTAATAGTGAGACGGATAGGAACGTACCCCCATCAACAAATGGGCCTCCGTTCGAGCTTCTTCTGTTTGTGGGACATGCATATGCATCTCATCACCGTAAAAATAAATCAGCATCATATGGTTGCAAACAGATTCATTGAATCTCAAAGTTCTCCAAGGCATTATTCTCACCTGCAATTCAGTGGCGGACCTGCAGCAAGGCTAGACCGGGCTACAGCCCGGTCAAACTTAGAAAAAAATCATTCATACCCCTTATTTTACTATTAATTACATACAATAATAGAGATTTTATTTTGTTTTCATACATGTCCCTAATATAATTATCCTTATATTTTCATTAATTTTATACTATAATAGAGTTTTTATTTTATTTTTAAATATGTCCTTAATTCAACTATATTTTTTTCCAATTGAAATTAGTGACTTATTTTATAAAATGAGTAAATTATATATTTACTATATAGATAAAAAAAACATTAGGGGGTAAAATGTTATTACTTTAATTTATTTAAAAAAAATTCTAATTGAAAAAAAGTATGTCAATCTAATAGAAAATTGTCACTAGTATTAAACTACTTAAAAATAAACATGTAGTAACAATTATCAACATTTTCATAAACTTTTTATGTAAATTTTGAAATTTTATTTATTAGTTATATTAACTAAGATAAATTTTGAATATTTTGAGGAGCTTTAATTTGATAGAAAAATCATCAACAACTGGTTTTTTAAAGAGAGTCAGAGTATTTGGCAAAAAAACAACAACACCCAAATACATTTTTGTTAGGTTGAATTTAGTTTATAATTGAAACTTTTGGCTAATAATATTTTTATAATTTAAAAAGAGGAATAAATTTGAATTGTTTAATTTATTGAAACCTGGTAATTAAGTACTTGACTTCAAACATTAAAGTTTTACTTCAATTTTTAATTGATTGTAATTAATGTATTCATTTATTTCAGCTTAAAATCCATAATTAATATATTAATCCTTATATGATCCTTGTATAATTACATTTTATGAGTCAGATTTCATAATTGTAAAATAGTGTTTTATTTTTTTAATTGCTTTTGTTTTCTACTCTTTGTATGTAAATATTTTTTTTTATAACTTATAGCAATAAGATTTTTTCGTACCCCCTTATTTGATGCAATTTTTTCTATTTATAAATTTTTATGCTCACTTTAAAATATAAATTTTTTAATTTAACTTGGGGTAATACAAATTTCTGGATCCACCCCTGCCTGCATGCATAAATGATTAAAAAAAAATGGATTGAATAACTAGAAATAAGCCTTAGAAGAAAGTTATAATGTCTGGAATGAACACTGATCACCCTGTGGCACACGATAGACATTCGATACAAGCTTGATTGTCTTTTGAAAAGAACAACATCCCCATCTTCCAAATGACGATCTACCATACAGCCGACTTTCAATTCATCGGCAACTCTAGTTCTGAAACTACCATGCAACACCCTGCATACTAAAACAATAAAATCGCATACTAACAAATGAAGCTTTTTCCATATGAGGGATGACGAGTTTTGAATCTTGCCTTGCTGTACCATCAGGATATCTGACCATCCTTGCCCCACGATATTTATCAGTACCATTCCGGACCCGTTTGACTCACATAATAGTTTCTACAGAATTGTATTAAAAAAATTCAAAAAAAAAAAAACTACGTAGAACCATCAGGAACAGTATCGAATCACTTGGGACAATTTGTTATGACTCAAAGAATGTTTTAGCAGACAAAACACCGTATTACTTACGCAGAAAAACCCAACTTTTCTTCTCTATGCTCAT
Organism: Citrus medica; assembly: GCA_002013955.2. Taxonomy (NCBI): domain Eukaryota; kingdom Viridiplantae; phylum Streptophyta; class Magnoliopsida; order Sapindales; family Rutaceae; genus Citrus; species Citrus medica. Next base: position 62,990 of record MKYO02028121.1, on the reverse strand, counting down.
TTTGGGTCCAAAACCGAAAGCTATAGCACACTAGTTTTCGGATTTTCATAAGCTTCTCCAAGACGGCATTGGAATCCTGGCCCAATTTTATGCACGCACCTCGATATTAGTGAAATGATGACATGGGGAAAAAGGAGTTTGTTTCGAGCCATGGAATAGTTTCTATTGAATTTTCAAAAAGTATCTAAGAAAAACTCCGTTTTTTGGTCTTTTTCTTTAAAAAAAGTTCTAAAAAACTATTGGAACCTTTTGAAACAGTATCGAATCAACTGAGACAGCTCATTACGATCCAAGAATTTTTTTTCAGAGAAAATAGTATTTAATTTGGTTATTTATATTTTTATAAGAATTTAATAATAAATTCAGTAAGGGCAAAACTACACTGTAACATGGGTATGATTCCCATTTCTTTTGTCTTTTTCAAGGTCAATTACAATGAAATCCTGTTATTAGTTATAAAAATAAAAAAACTAAAAGCTTTTAAATTTCACACATTAATCCTGCACCTAAAGATTTTCAATTACATTAATGCTTCTGGAAGCCATGATTTATTTAGAATTCAAGCACTTATTCTCTTTATACACACAAACACTAGTAAATTAAAAGAAAAGTTTTTTGAAATATTTAAATTATTTTAAATAAAAGAAAACTAAGGAAATATTTAAATTATTTTCAAATAGAGTACTTATTTAGAATTTTTTTATCCTTCTCTTAGTTAAGTTAATGAAACATCTCAACCATATGGACGTGTGCTAATAACTATTTAAATTGTTGGGGTGGAGTAACAAATATTAATTTATTTAAGTGTGCAATTAAATTTATTCTTTTATTTAAGAACAAAAACTCAACCAAAAATACAAACTCATTGTTCAAACAAACAAAAATTATTTTGCAAATTCATAAACTAACACTTTATTATTATTAGTAAATTAACATACTTTTACTACATAATTAAATAATTGATAATATTTTAAATAAATCTTATGATACCAAAAAAAATTAACTACATAGAATATCAAATTAAATTTATTTTCATATTTTGTACATTACAATTACTTAAGATAATAAAATCTCTTGTGTTGGAATAAAAAAGATTATGGGGTTTGAACCTTTGTCACATGGGTGAGAGAAAACTGGTTGTCGTTATGTTAAATTAAAAAAATCAAATTTATATTTATCATTAATTATGGTTCGTAAATAATATACATAATTTAACTATTTAATAAACTAGTTAATTTGTTAATTAATAAGTAAATTTATTAATTTAAATAGATATTAAGACATGTAAGAATAAGTCATTTAATTAGAAATCTAGTTCAATAGTATAATATATATATATATATATATATTAAGGACTTTTATGTCATAATTATAAAACTTAGATTTTTCTTATTTTGCATAAACAAGAGGGGTTTTAATGTTAATAACCTAAAATCATATCTAAGCCATAATGCAAGTCTTGCGTTGCATCCAACGGTGAATTTAAAAAAGACAAAAAAATGGGGCACTAAACCGTAGAGGCAACGTAGCTAAACACATATGACTATTTTTTAAAAACTTAAAGTATTTTTAAAAATAAATTTTATTAAATATTTTATTTTTTTTTTTACAACTTATTATTTTTATAATGTAATTAATAATTATTATTTTAAAAGTTGTAGTATTACTAAATTGGCCCTAACACATAAGTGTAAATTACGTGAAATATTAATTAAAAAGTGAAAAAAAAATACTTGCGTTGTTGTAAAATAAAACGTTCTCTTATCTTAATACATGTATTTAATCAACTAAATAAAAAAAAGTGGGACTATTAGCACCCATGTAACTTTCTTTTAAATTAAAGAAAGAAAAAATTTAGAATGAAAAGTGTTTGTGAGGAAAAAAAAAATATAAAAAATTTTGGTGTAACTGTATAAATATAAAGAGTTAGAGAGAGATATATAATAGTATAATTAAATTTATTTTATCTTCTAATGTAATTATAATAAAATAGGAGTTTTATTAGCGTTATAGTCTGTAGGGTGCCAATAGTTCAGACGCAACAAAAAAAAATCTTCCTATCTTAATTTATGTATTTAATTTATTAGGAGGTTATTACAGCGGGATCCACTTTTTGGGAATAATAATTGACGTTTTTGAATGTCTGGTAATCACGTTGACTGAGATAAGAAAAATGAAAACAGAGGCATCTAGTTCTGAAAAGAGACCAACCATTTTTTGCTTTGTCAGTTGTCACTATTCTTCTTCACTCAACCAAGGAATGGCGGAAGGGCTTCTCTTTGACACAGTTGGGAAGATCTTGGAAGTGCTTGCGTCCCAAATCTTTCACGAAATCGGATTGGCCTACGGTGTCCAAGATGACATCAGCAACCTCAGGGATACCGTCGACACCATCCAGGCTGTTCTTCTGGACGCTGAAGACAAGCACAGCAGGAAGGATCACGCTGTCACCATTTGGCTCCGGAGGCTCAAAGACGCCGTCTACACTGCCGAAGATTTGTTGGACGATTTCTCCACTGAGTTCTTGCGCCGAAAGTTGATGTCTGGGAGTAGAGTAACCAAAGAGGTACTTCTTTTCTTCTCAAAATATAACCAATTTGCTTATGCTCTTGAGATGGGTCGTAAGATCAAGGCAATTAGGGAGAGACTAGAGTCTATAAAAAATGATCGGCAGTTCCATCTTCTTCAGCAGCCCTATGAAAGAAGAGTGGAGAATACAAGGAGGGAAACACACTCTTTTGTGCATAAAGAGGACATCATTGGCAGAGATGGTGATAAAAATGAAATTATAGATCGGTTGTTAGATTCCTGTGAGAGTGAGATTGAGTCTGTCGCAGTCATTCCTATAGTGGGTATAGGGGGATTGGGGAAAACGGCGGTTGCTCAGTTAGTGTACAATGACGAGGATGTGAAAACCCATTTTAATCTAAGAATGTGGGTCTGTGTTTCTGATGTCTTTGATGTGACTACTATTGTTGAAAAGATAATAAGATCTGCAACCAATAGGGAGTCTGAGAAACTTGATCTAGACCAACTACAGGAACGCCTTCGCGGAGAAATTGATGGGAAGAGATACTTGTTGGTTTTAGATGATGTTTGGAATGAGAATCGTGATAAATGGCTTGAATTGGAACCTTTGCTGATGAATGGTGTGAGTGGAAGTAAGATAGTGGTGACCACTCGCAGTGAACGTGTGGCAAGAATTACTAGCAAGCTTTCGTTTCATGCTCTCAGAGGCCTCCCTGAAGACATGTCCTGGTCTTTGTTTACACGAATGGCATTTGAACAAGGATCGGAACCAAAAGATTCCAAGTTAGTGCAAATTGGAAAAGATGTTGTAGGAAAATGTGCTGGAGTTCCTCTTGCCATAAGGACGATCGGACGCTTACTTTACTATAACAATACAGAAACTTACTGGCTGCACTTCAGGGATGATGAACTGTCAAAAGTTCCTCAGGAAGAAAGTGATATTTTACCAAAACTCAAACTCAGTTATGATCATCTGCCATCACCATTGAAACAGTGCTTTGCTTACTGTGCATTGGTTCCCAAAGATTATCTAATAGTGAAGGAGCAACTGGTTTTACTTTGGATGGCACAAGGGTTTCTTGGGCTATCAATTGACAACCAATGTCCAGAAGATGTTGGTCATGAGTATTTTATGAGTTTGCTTTCGAGGTCATTTTTTCAAGATGCAGAATATGATGAATGGGGAAATATAATCAGATGCAAGATTCATGATCTCATGCATGATCTAGCAGAGTCAGTTGCTGGAACTGAGTGTGCCAAGGTGAAACTGGATGCAAGAAATGTTGATGAAAGGACTCATCACATTTCATGTGTTTCTGGTTTCGATTCATCACTGGAATTTCCAACTGCATTGCTTAGAGCTAAGAATCTAAGAACCTTTCTTTCGACAGTTTATTCTTCATCTGACAGGCGACTAAATGAGTCCTACTGTAACAAAATCGTGTCTAGTTTTAAGTGTTTGCGAACGTTAAATTTGAGTAATTCGGAGATTGAGACAGTTCCAAGTTTGATTGGGAAGCTGAAGCACCTGCGATATTTCAACCTTTCTCATAATGCTGATATTAAAAGCCTTCCTGACTCTGTGTCAAGATTGTTGAATCTCCAAACACTAGATCTCTCTTGCTGTGATGACCTTGTGGAATTGCCAAGAGATATTGGAAAAATGGTGAGCCTCAGACATCTTGCAATTGAATCCTGTCTATCCTTGACTGATATGCCAAATGGACTTGGCCTGTTAAAAAATCTCCATACTTTACCATTGTTCATGGTAGGCAGGAAGACTCAGCTGAGCCAATTAAATGGGCTGAACAAATTGAGAGGTTCCCTAAGAATTGAAAACTTGGGTGAGAAGCAAAATTCGAGGTTAGCCAACTTAGAAGCAAAGGAAGGTCTTCAGTCTCTAGTGTTGCAGTGGGATGCGAACAATAATGATATTGACATTGATGATGCTCTGTTAGAAGGCCTAAAACCACACCAAAATCTGAAAGAACTTACTATAATCAGGTTTGGGGGCATCAGGCTTTCTAGTTGGCTTTCCTCTGTCACCAATCTGACAATGATTGACATATCCATCTGTATAAAATGCCAATATATTCCAGAGTTGGATCAATTGCCTTCTCTAAAGCGGTTGAGACTCTTTAAATTATCTGCTCTGGAATACATTTCTTCTTCTTCCCCACCATCAACAACTATATTCCCTTCCCTTGAGGAACTCAGAATCTTTGCTTGCCCTGAATTAAAGGGATGGTGGAGGACAGATGGATCCACTACCCAAATGGCAGAGCCACCTTTGTTTCCTAGCCTCTCTAAATTAACAATAGACGGTTGCCCAAAGCTGGTTTTCATGCCGTTGTACCCATCTTTAGAAGAACTGTGTCTGTGTTCTACCAGTTCCCATCCATTGCAGCAAACGATGATGCTAACGACAAATACTGCAGAACCACCATTCTCCAAATTAAAGTCTCTGACCATTGAATCTATTGATGATTTAGAAACTTGGCCAGAGGAAATGATGCCAAACTTTCCTTCTATCCAGAATATATCTATTGAGTTGTGCCCGAAATTGATTTCTCTTCCACAGCGGCTCAATAATGCTACCACACTAAAGACTGTTGGGATATATGATTGTCCTAATATGGCGATTCTTCCTGAAGGGCTGCAATTACAATCCTTGGAAATCATCCAATGTCCCCAGTTGTCTGAAAGATGTGGAAACAACATGGCTGTTGATTGGCCAAAGATTGCTCATATCCCTAATATTCGAATTGATAACGACTTGATTCAGTTGGGGGATGCTATCAATTGAATGCATAGTAATGATTCTCTCTTTCAACAGGTTGGTATTTCTTTTAAATCCATGTATGTATTTCCGTTTTCCAAATTTTTTCCTACATCCTCTCTTGCTTTCTGTGAACTTGTGATTTTGTGTGCACTAGCAATTTGATCGTGAATGTCTGGCTTTGCAAATAAATTTTCAAGGTGGCTACCCATCTTTGAATCCTCTATGTTTGCTGTGTGGTTGTTGGGCTAATTGTTCATTGAAGTTATTCATTGAAGTTATCTAGTATGAATTTTCATTCATGCACACTGTTCCGAGAAGTAATAACGCTTCTGATTTTTTGGCTAATTTGGAGCTTCATTGTGTACATTTCACTTGGTGGGAGGACATCGAAAATGCAAATCGCGGCGCTCTACTTATTGGTTTTGTACATTTGTTTATTTGTATTTGTCATTTGAGCATGCATAGTTGTTTTTTTTATAGAGTTTCTCATTTTTCATGTAATAGCTTGAAGCATATACTGTATATGTATAATTATACTATGAGGGGGTAAGGCTCGTTGTGATCTCCTACAAGGTGCATCTCTTTTTTCTTAAGTAATCAAATCTTTGTGCAATATTACTATCAAGGTTACTCCCCCAAAAAAAAAGGGAAAGAAAGAAGAGTGAATAAGGTTGGAGAAGTAAAAAAACCAGGTTTCTTGTAGTAGCTTAAGCATATATTGTTAATACGAAATGTTGCTATTGATTTTCCAAATTATTTGTTTAACCATGTTTCATTATTTTTGAATTTGTGGGTCTTAGTTGGGCTGAATTAGTTAGGGCCTTAATCGGTACTATTTTGTAGCCCATATTTTCATTTTCATTTTAATAGTTGAAGTGAAATACAAGTTTGGTGGGCCTCAACTTAAAATCAAATTATAAAACATAGAAAACAGAGCCTATTTGACGGCAATAAAAGTTAAAGCCACTTAGCCACGTTTTCTCTCATCTTCTTCTCTCCTTCCCACCACATGTTATCTCCCACTCTCATCATTTTCTTCTCTCTCTCTCTTACTAGAAAGTCTTTTCTTTAACTCCCATCTTCTTCATCTTTTATATGTAATTTTTTTCTTTTAATTTAATTTAATTTTTTTTCTTTTGTTTTGCATAATTTTTTTTCTTTTACTTTTTTATTCATCTAACACTGACTTTATTGTCTTTGTTTACAGAAAGCCAAATCTCTATAGATTATTGAGTCATTTTGTTTTGTTTTATTCATTTGGGTTTATTTTGTTTTGTGGTCTTTGGCTTCTGCTTTTGTACTTTTAAATATCTGGCCGTATATTATTTGTTATTTATTTATTCCTCGTCTTCCTCATCTTTTATTGATTATTTTAAATTACAAACTGAAAGAAAATGTGCTAAGTAGCTGCAAAATTGTCATCAAGTTGATGATCATGTATGTTAAATTTTGAGGTTTGAGATGATCGAGAGCCGTTATAGTAGCATTGTTATGTTAATGGTGGGTATATATAATTATATCAGGCCTTTCATTACTTTTTTTTTTTTAATGCTTGCATGGGTGCAAAGGGCAGCCGTGGATGAGGATTGGAATTTCGTATAAAAGTTTTTCGTCATAGAGTAAATGCTTCCATTGATATTGTAATGTTTCTTCTGATCTTAATTAATCCTTGGATACCAAATTACCAATTGAGACAATGCTTGCGGATTTTAATTCTTTAATATTTGAATTAATTTTAATCTGAGAACAATAACAAATGCAAGACTTTTTTATTATGACTTAAAATATTTAGCAAAAGTTGTTTTAAAAAATGGTAATATCGAACACATATTCAATGTTTTTATTATTTTTAATTGTATCTATTGAACACATTTTACTGTTTTCAATTTTAAAGTACAGGACATAAAAAATTAAAATTCTAGCTTAGCAACCCAAGGGGGGTGAATTGGGTATTTAAGAAAAATATACAAATAAAATCACAAAACAATTTAAATCAATGCTTCAAGAAATTCAATGACAATAAATTTAAAAATACATAAATTTAAAGAGATAAGGGAGAAGAAAGTATACACATGAATTTTTACATAGTTCGGCAAAACTCGCCTGTGTTCATGCCTCCAAACAAATCGAGTTTAAGAATTTCACTATCTAGGCATTTACAACAATGTTTAGACAAGTGGAGATGAATGTACACACCTTTTTTTGAAGTATTTTCTACACTTACTCTACTCAATTTTGATATTGAAATGAAGTTTAGAAGGATTACTCTCTACAACAATGTTTAGACAAATTATAGCTCAATAATGAAGCAACAAATGTAGATATGCAAAACAAAAGCTCAAAATTAGTTGTCTGAATAAGTTTAAGCTTTATAGAGATCGAAAAAGTTATTTGATTTGAGTTTGATCCAGATTTTTATAGTTTAAACAAGCAAATTAGCAATTTTTGGAGAATTTCCAAATCGTCGCTAAAATGATACGGTTAGCCGCAATGCTAATGGAGCAAGTTACTGTTACAAATCAAATTTGAAATTTTGGCCCAAGCGGATTGCCGCTTGCTTTAAGTTTAGCTACTATCTTTCTGGACCTGAAGCAGTTAGCTGTTATTAGTTAAGTGGTTACCTGCTTCTGTTCCAAAGTTCATAGTTTAGAACAAAACATTTTAAAATTATACTATAGCCTAAAATTTTTTAGACATTTGCAAATATGTCCAATTCCAGAATTTAAAACAATACTATTTGATTTTAAGGTTCTCAAAACTTTTTAATTTAGTCCATAAATTTGAAAAGCAACCAATTTTACAAAATCATTTTTTCTTATATGTACATGAAAAAATGATGATTTTTTTAATATGTCATGAAAAATAGCTTGATCTTTTAAATGTTAAATCATGCATACATTAAATCATACTATCTTTACAAGAAATATAACAATAAAGATCGCTTTAAGCTACTAATCTCAATATTCATCCTTGATTGTATCATTGTCCATTGAGTATCTCGATCTTAATCTCGCATATATAAATTTTTAGCCTTTAAGAATTAGTGAGATTGTGAAATATAAATCTACCATTGTACCCTTGACATGTAGTTTGTTATTATCAAAATTAAGGTTCATTTAACTGTTTAGGCTAACAAAAATGATAACAGATGTTTGCTTAAATTCAAAATACAGAAATTGTAAAATATTATTTTCATTCTCATTCACACCACAACTAGGGCGTAATTGTTGGGATTATGTGCTCTTTAAAGCATACCATTTATTTATAAATGTTAGAGCAAATTTTGAATGGTCCAAAACCCACGAAAAATATAGGTCCAATAAAAATATTTTACATGACATAACCTAGTCCATTTTCTATAAGAATGACTTGGGCACTTAGAAAATATTTCTAAGTAAAACGTTGAAAGTGCAAGTCTTTGATAAAGCGCTAAAGATATGATTCAAGAAAGACCTAGATCAATTCTTTACAAAGAAAGACCTAGGTCCATTCTTTGTAAAAAATTATTTAGGCCATTCCTCACAAAGAATAATGTAGACACTTAGAAAATATTTTTAAGTAACAGCATACGGGCTAATAAGCACTAGAAAATATTTTTAAATTAGAGCATACAGGCTAATAAGTATTTTACGGAATGCACCTATAGGTATATATACACTCTACGGAATGCGCCTACAGACAAATCTACATTTTATGGAATGCACCTACGAACAAATACACATTCTACGGAATACAACTACAAGCAAATACACATTCTACGATACTTTTCTACATAATATGCTTACATGCAAAACATTACAAAATTAATCTTCTATGTAAGGAACCAACATAAGTGTTGAATTCAAGCTCAAGCCCATTAAAAGGTCAAGGACCTAAAAACATGACAAGTGTCCAAAGAATACTCTTCATGGACAAGTATTGACACATATGAATATGTGTCTCTTTTCATGGGTTTTAACTGAAACTTGTCATAAGAAAAATGTCGCATAAGTTCTCCAATTGACCTTAGGATGCCTATATAAAGGCCAAGACCCCCCATTTAAAGGTAAGAGGAAAAAAAGGGCATAAAATTAATACAAAAACTCTGCCCATCTCATTCTAGATTTTTTCTTTTTAAAATTGAGTAAAAAGAACTGACTTGAGCATCAAAGAGTTATCATCGGCACGTCAACGCCCTTTGATAATTGTTTCTTTTTACAGAACAATTAGCCATAATGAGACACATGATTTGAGATGCTCACCTCAAGGAGAAAATAAGCCACAAATCTTAATTTAGAAGAAAGTTCAAAACACAAATCAATTACTGTACATTGAGCAAAAATTTGCATAAACAATAAATACATATTCTGATTAATAAAATATTTAAGATATCTTTTCAGACATTTTAATTGCATAAATATTTTAAATAATGTCCATTTAATTATATTATATGTATTTATGTGATCATCATATAGATTTATAAAAGACATAAATACAAGTTATTTTATGATTAAAAATTAAGTTCGTAGTTGATAAATGAAATTGGACACCCTATTTATATTTAGATTGTAGTAAATTCATTGAATAATTTGTCTTAAACATGTATGAATTTATTGATGTAGTTGGACTACATTGGACTGGGTCACATACGAGATTTAATCAACCTTAAAATAATTATCAGACTTATTGAATCTTATATGCTGTCAGACTTATTAAATCTTATATGCTGTCAGACTTATTAAATCTCATAGGAATTGATTTTATTACAATCTCAATCTTAAGTTAATTATATTTTCATGTTTGTAATTGTCATTTCATTTGAGTTACCATGGGTGCGACATACATTTATAATCAAGATTACTTAGTATCTTGGTGGAAGCAATTATGAACAGTGAGACTATAAATTAACAGTATAGAATTTGTACAACATATCTCTTGATGAGTTTTCAGTACTTGATCATAGAATGTTCTAGCCAGAATGTGTCAACATAATTAGTATGTTGACAATAATTGTTAGAGAAAACCAATAAGTGTCAAGGAATAAGAGTAATTAATTTGATTGGACAATTGAGATATCAATTTAATTAGCGATGTGGTATAAAAGGTTGTTTAGTAAAGAAATCAATGTGTCACGAGTCAAATTATTATTCAAGAATACTATCCTAGATACAATATAATTATGGAAGTCAATTTCAATATTTTAATAGAGTAGATTTGGAATATAAATAATTAAGTTAGTTTAATTACAGGCCTAATTATTGTAGCCATTATTGTATATACTTATATAGTTCTCGGGTTAGCTCATTTAATTGACTATGCCACTATTGGATTGATAAGCAAGATAACGAGCAATTTGAGTTAAAACCCTAAATATATTATTTGGTGGGAGGCTCTGTTTAATATATTTGTGTTAAGTGATCTTGTGTTATTTAACAAGATGGGCCTCTATAGTAAGAACAATCATAACTTCATTTTTGGCTTTAATTTTATATTTTAATTTAAATCAAATAATTTTGACTTAATAGAATTAAAAAAGAGATAAAATAAAGAGTTTAGGATTTCCACCAAGAGAGTTGTTCTTTCACAAAAGAACAGAAGAGCCACAATATATAGCACATAAAAGGAAGTTTTTCTCTAGTTTTAAGAGAATAATTTTTTTATTGCTAGTTGCTTACAGTAGTGATAAAAGTGCCCACATGTCAAGTGCGGTTCAAATTTGAATCATAACCTAGAAAATCTTTGGTGATAGATCGTGATGCAATAAAATCATTAGTGACAGATCGTGATCTAACAAGATTAGTGGTGATGGATCGTGATCTTGAAATCTAAATTACTTCTATGAAAAAGCAAAGATATGATTTATAAATTATCGTAATTTTATATATTATGTGAGAATTGCGGTCCAAATATTTCCACTGCAAAATAATTTTTAACCAAACAGTAATTAGATATATTAAAATATTGGAAAGAATTTTCCATCACTGGCAAAAAATCCGACATCTCTCTATTTCTCAATCGCAGTAATTAACATCCTAATATCGAAGGTCGCTGTTATTTATTGTTATTCCCATTTGAATTCAGCCGAAAAAATACAATCATTTAGTCTGTTAATTGGATTAAATGGCATCATGATGATCCCTTTTTAATGTAACACATACTTTTTGAAATAAACACCTTTGTCGTTCACCCTTGACAGTCAACTGCTCTGTGGAACATACATACAGCACCAGCTTTTATTTCAGTAAGTACACTTAATATTAAATGGGCATGGGTTAGTATGTTATTTTTATTTATCTGCCATGGCTTTTTTTTTT
>MKYO02028121.1:37974-51369 GCA_002013955.2 Citrus medica | reverse complement strand
CTGTATAAATATAAAGAGTTAGAGAGAGATATATAATAGTATAATTAAATTTATTTTATCTTCTAATGTAATTATAATAAAATAGGAGTTTTATTAGCGTTATAGTCTGTAGGGTGCCAATAGTTCAGACGCAACAAAAAAAAATCTTCCTATCTTAATTTATGTATTTAATTTATTAGGAGGTTATTACAGCGGGATCCACTTTTTGGGAATAATAATTGACGTTTTTGAATGTCTGGTAATCACGTTGACTGAGATAAGAAAAATGAAAACAGAGGCATCTAGTTCTGAAAAGAGACCAACCATTTTTTGCTTTGTCAGTTGTCACTATTCTTCTTCACTCAACCAAGGAATGGCGGAAGGGCTTCTCTTTGACACAGTTGGGAAGATCTTGGAAGTGCTTGCGTCCCAAATCTTTCACGAAATCGGATTGGCCTACGGTGTCCAAGATGACATCAGCAACCTCAGGGATACCGTCGACACCATCCAGGCTGTTCTTCTGGACGCTGAAGACAAGCACAGCAGGAAGGATCACGCTGTCACCATTTGGCTCCGGAGGCTCAAAGACGCCGTCTACACTGCCGAAGATTTGTTGGACGATTTCTCCACTGAGTTCTTGCGCCGAAAGTTGATGTCTGGGAGTAGAGTAACCAAAGAGGTACTTCTTTTCTTCTCAAAATATAACCAATTTGCTTATGCTCTTGAGATGGGTCGTAAGATCAAGGCAATTAGGGAGAGACTAGAGTCTATAAAAAATGATCGGCAGTTCCATCTTCTTCAGCAGCCCTATGAAAGAAGAGTGGAGAATACAAGGAGGGAAACACACTCTTTTGTGCATAAAGAGGACATCATTGGCAGAGATGGTGATAAAAATGAAATTATAGATCGGTTGTTAGATTCCTGTGAGAGTGAGATTGAGTCTGTCGCAGTCATTCCTATAGTGGGTATAGGGGGATTGGGGAAAACGGCGGTTGCTCAGTTAGTGTACAATGACGAGGATGTGAAAACCCATTTTAATCTAAGAATGTGGGTCTGTGTTTCTGATGTCTTTGATGTGACTACTATTGTTGAAAAGATAATAAGATCTGCAACCAATAGGGAGTCTGAGAAACTTGATCTAGACCAACTACAGGAACGCCTTCGCGGAGAAATTGATGGGAAGAGATACTTGTTGGTTTTAGATGATGTTTGGAATGAGAATCGTGATAAATGGCTTGAATTGGAACCTTTGCTGATGAATGGTGTGAGTGGAAGTAAGATAGTGGTGACCACTCGCAGTGAACGTGTGGCAAGAATTACTAGCAAGCTTTCGTTTCATGCTCTCAGAGGCCTCCCTGAAGACATGTCCTGGTCTTTGTTTACACGAATGGCATTTGAACAAGGATCGGAACCAAAAGATTCCAAGTTAGTGCAAATTGGAAAAGATGTTGTAGGAAAATGTGCTGGAGTTCCTCTTGCCATAAGGACGATCGGACGCTTACTTTACTATAACAATACAGAAACTTACTGGCTGCACTTCAGGGATGATGAACTGTCAAAAGTTCCTCAGGAAGAAAGTGATATTTTACCAAAACTCAAACTCAGTTATGATCATCTGCCATCACCATTGAAACAGTGCTTTGCTTACTGTGCATTGGTTCCCAAAGATTATCTAATAGTGAAGGAGCAACTGGTTTTACTTTGGATGGCACAAGGGTTTCTTGGGCTATCAATTGACAACCAATGTCCAGAAGATGTTGGTCATGAGTATTTTATGAGTTTGCTTTCGAGGTCATTTTTTCAAGATGCAGAATATGATGAATGGGGAAATATAATCAGATGCAAGATTCATGATCTCATGCATGATCTAGCAGAGTCAGTTGCTGGAACTGAGTGTGCCAAGGTGAAACTGGATGCAAGAAATGTTGATGAAAGGACTCATCACATTTCATGTGTTTCTGGTTTCGATTCATCACTGGAATTTCCAACTGCATTGCTTAGAGCTAAGAATCTAAGAACCTTTCTTTCGACAGTTTATTCTTCATCTGACAGGCGACTAAATGAGTCCTACTGTAACAAAATCGTGTCTAGTTTTAAGTGTTTGCGAACGTTAAATTTGAGTAATTCGGAGATTGAGACAGTTCCAAGTTTGATTGGGAAGCTGAAGCACCTGCGATATTTCAACCTTTCTCATAATGCTGATATTAAAAGCCTTCCTGACTCTGTGTCAAGATTGTTGAATCTCCAAACACTAGATCTCTCTTGCTGTGATGACCTTGTGGAATTGCCAAGAGATATTGGAAAAATGGTGAGCCTCAGACATCTTGCAATTGAATCCTGTCTATCCTTGACTGATATGCCAAATGGACTTGGCCTGTTAAAAAATCTCCATACTTTACCATTGTTCATGGTAGGCAGGAAGACTCAGCTGAGCCAATTAAATGGGCTGAACAAATTGAGAGGTTCCCTAAGAATTGAAAACTTGGGTGAGAAGCAAAATTCGAGGTTAGCCAACTTAGAAGCAAAGGAAGGTCTTCAGTCTCTAGTGTTGCAGTGGGATGCGAACAATAATGATATTGACATTGATGATGCTCTGTTAGAAGGCCTAAAACCACACCAAAATCTGAAAGAACTTACTATAATCAGGTTTGGGGGCATCAGGCTTTCTAGTTGGCTTTCCTCTGTCACCAATCTGACAATGATTGACATATCCATCTGTATAAAATGCCAATATATTCCAGAGTTGGATCAATTGCCTTCTCTAAAGCGGTTGAGACTCTTTAAATTATCTGCTCTGGAATACATTTCTTCTTCTTCCCCACCATCAACAACTATATTCCCTTCCCTTGAGGAACTCAGAATCTTTGCTTGCCCTGAATTAAAGGGATGGTGGAGGACAGATGGATCCACTACCCAAATGGCAGAGCCACCTTTGTTTCCTAGCCTCTCTAAATTAACAATAGACGGTTGCCCAAAGCTGGTTTTCATGCCGTTGTACCCATCTTTAGAAGAACTGTGTCTGTGTTCTACCAGTTCCCATCCATTGCAGCAAACGATGATGCTAACGACAAATACTGCAGAACCACCATTCTCCAAATTAAAGTCTCTGACCATTGAATCTATTGATGATTTAGAAACTTGGCCAGAGGAAATGATGCCAAACTTTCCTTCTATCCAGAATATATCTATTGAGTTGTGCCCGAAATTGATTTCTCTTCCACAGCGGCTCAATAATGCTACCACACTAAAGACTGTTGGGATATATGATTGTCCTAATATGGCGATTCTTCCTGAAGGGCTGCAATTACAATCCTTGGAAATCATCCAATGTCCCCAGTTGTCTGAAAGATGTGGAAACAACATGGCTGTTGATTGGCCAAAGATTGCTCATATCCCTAATATTCGAATTGATAACGACTTGATTCAGTTGGGGGATGCTATCAATTGAATGCATAGTAATGATTCTCTCTTTCAACAGGTTGGTATTTCTTTTAAATCCATGTATGTATTTCCGTTTTCCAAATTTTTTCCTACATCCTCTCTTGCTTTCTGTGAACTTGTGATTTTGTGTGCACTAGCAATTTGATCGTGAATGTCTGGCTTTGCAAATAAATTTTCAAGGTGGCTACCCATCTTTGAATCCTCTATGTTTGCTGTGTGGTTGTTGGGCTAATTGTTCATTGAAGTTATTCATTGAAGTTATCTAGTATGAATTTTCATTCATGCACACTGTTCCGAGAAGTAATAACGCTTCTGATTTTTTGGCTAATTTGGAGCTTCATTGTGTACATTTCACTTGGTGGGAGGACATCGAAAATGCAAATCGCGGCGCTCTACTTATTGGTTTTGTACATTTGTTTATTTGTATTTGTCATTTGAGCATGCATAGTTGTTTTTTTTATAGAGTTTCTCATTTTTCATGTAATAGCTTGAAGCATATACTGTATATGTATAATTATACTATGAGGGGGTAAGGCTCGTTGTGATCTCCTACAAGGTGCATCTCTTTTTTCTTAAGTAATCAAATCTTTGTGCAATATTACTATCAAGGTTACTCCCCCAAAAAAAAAGGGAAAGAAAGAAGAGTGAATAAGGTTGGAGAAGTAAAAAAACCAGGTTTCTTGTAGTAGCTTAAGCATATATTGTTAATACGAAATGTTGCTATTGATTTTCCAAATTATTTGTTTAACCATGTTTCATTATTTTTGAATTTGTGGGTCTTAGTTGGGCTGAATTAGTTAGGGCCTTAATCGGTACTATTTTGTAGCCCATATTTTCATTTTCATTTTAATAGTTGAAGTGAAATACAAGTTTGGTGGGCCTCAACTTAAAATCAAATTATAAAACATAGAAAACAGAGCCTATTTGACGGCAATAAAAGTTAAAGCCACTTAGCCACGTTTTCTCTCATCTTCTTCTCTCCTTCCCACCACATGTTATCTCCCAC
Organism: Citrus medica; assembly: GCA_002013955.2. NCBI lineage: Eukaryota > Viridiplantae > Streptophyta > Magnoliopsida > Sapindales > Rutaceae > Citrus > Citrus medica. Next base: position 46,943 of record MKYO02028121.1, on the reverse strand, counting down.
TCTCATCATTTTCTTCTCTCTCTCTCTTACTAGAAAGTCTTTTCTTTAACTCCCATCTTCTTCATCTTTTATATGTAATTTTTTTCTTTTAATTTAATTTAATTTTTTTTCTTTTGTTTTGCATAATTTTTTTTCTTTTACTTTTTTATTCATCTAACACTGACTTTATTGTCTTTGTTTACAGAAAGCCAAATCTCTATAGATTATTGAGTCATTTTGTTTTGTTTTATTCATTTGGGTTTATTTTGTTTTGTGGTCTTTGGCTTCTGCTTTTGTACTTTTAAATATCTGGCCGTATATTATTTGTTATTTATTTATTCCTCGTCTTCCTCATCTTTTATTGATTATTTTAAATTACAAACTGAAAGAAAATGTGCTAAGTAGCTGCAAAATTGTCATCAAGTTGATGATCATGTATGTTAAATTTTGAGGTTTGAGATGATCGAGAGCCGTTATAGTAGCATTGTTATGTTAATGGTGGGTATATATAATTATATCAGGCCTTTCATTACTTTTTTTTTTTTAATGCTTGCATGGGTGCAAAGGGCAGCCGTGGATGAGGATTGGAATTTCGTATAAAAGTTTTTCGTCATAGAGTAAATGCTTCCATTGATATTGTAATGTTTCTTCTGATCTTAATTAATCCTTGGATACCAAATTACCAATTGAGACAATGCTTGCGGATTTTAATTCTTTAATATTTGAATTAATTTTAATCTGAGAACAATAACAAATGCAAGACTTTTTTATTATGACTTAAAATATTTAGCAAAAGTTGTTTTAAAAAATGGTAATATCGAACACATATTCAATGTTTTTATTATTTTTAATTGTATCTATTGAACACATTTTACTGTTTTCAATTTTAAAGTACAGGACATAAAAAATTAAAATTCTAGCTTAGCAACCCAAGGGGGGTGAATTGGGTATTTAAGAAAAATATACAAATAAAATCACAAAACAATTTAAATCAATGCTTCAAGAAATTCAATGACAATAAATTTAAAAATACATAAATTTAAAGAGATAAGGGAGAAGAAAGTATACACATGAATTTTTACATAGTTCGGCAAAACTCGCCTGTGTTCATGCCTCCAAACAAATCGAGTTTAAGAATTTCACTATCTAGGCATTTACAACAATGTTTAGACAAGTGGAGATGAATGTACACACCTTTTTTTGAAGTATTTTCTACACTTACTCTACTCAATTTTGATATTGAAATGAAGTTTAGAAGGATTACTCTCTACAACAATGTTTAGACAAATTATAGCTCAATAATGAAGCAACAAATGTAGATATGCAAAACAAAAGCTCAAAATTAGTTGTCTGAATAAGTTTAAGCTTTATAGAGATCGAAAAAGTTATTTGATTTGAGTTTGATCCAGATTTTTATAGTTTAAACAAGCAAATTAGCAATTTTTGGAGAATTTCCAAATCGTCGCTAAAATGATACGGTTAGCCGCAATGCTAATGGAGCAAGTTACTGTTACAAATCAAATTTGAAATTTTGGCCCAAGCGGATTGCCGCTTGCTTTAAGTTTAGCTACTATCTTTCTGGACCTGAAGCAGTTAGCTGTTATTAGTTAAGTGGTTACCTGCTTCTGTTCCAAAGTTCATAGTTTAGAACAAAACATTTTAAAATTATACTATAGCCTAAAATTTTTTAGACATTTGCAAATATGTCCAATTCCAGAATTTAAAACAATACTATTTGATTTTAAGGTTCTCAAAACTTTTTAATTTAGTCCATAAATTTGAAAAGCAACCAATTTTACAAAATCATTTTTTCTTATATGTACATGAAAAAATGATGATTTTTTTAATATGTCATGAAAAATAGCTTGATCTTTTAAATGTTAAATCATGCATACATTAAATCATACTATCTTTACAAGAAATATAACAATAAAGATCGCTTTAAGCTACTAATCTCAATATTCATCCTTGATTGTATCATTGTCCATTGAGTATCTCGATCTTAATCTCGCATATATAAATTTTTAGCCTTTAAGAATTAGTGAGATTGTGAAATATAAATCTACCATTGTACCCTTGACATGTAGTTTGTTATTATCAAAATTAAGGTTCATTTAACTGTTTAGGCTAACAAAAATGATAACAGATGTTTGCTTAAATTCAAAATACAGAAATTGTAAAATATTATTTTCATTCTCATTCACACCACAACTAGGGCGTAATTGTTGGGATTATGTGCTCTTTAAAGCATACCATTTATTTATAAATGTTAGAGCAAATTTTGAATGGTCCAAAACCCACGAAAAATATAGGTCCAATAAAAATATTTTACATGACATAACCTAGTCCATTTTCTATAAGAATGACTTGGGCACTTAGAAAATATTTCTAAGTAAAACGTTGAAAGTGCAAGTCTTTGATAAAGCGCTAAAGATATGATTCAAGAAAGACCTAGATCAATTCTTTACAAAGAAAGACCTAGGTCCATTCTTTGTAAAAAATTATTTAGGCCATTCCTCACAAAGAATAATGTAGACACTTAGAAAATATTTTTAAGTAACAGCATACGGGCTAATAAGCACTAGAAAATATTTTTAAATTAGAGCATACAGGCTAATAAGTATTTTACGGAATGCACCTATAGGTATATATACACTCTACGGAATGCGCCTACAGACAAATCTACATTTTATGGAATGCACCTACGAACAAATACACATTCTACGGAATACAACTACAAGCAAATACACATTCTACGATACTTTTCTACATAATATGCTTACATGCAAAACATTACAAAATTAATCTTCTATGTAAGGAACCAACATAAGTGTTGAATTCAAGCTCAAGCCCATTAAAAGGTCAAGGACCTAAAAACATGACAAGTGTCCAAAGAATACTCTTCATGGACAAGTATTGACACATATGAATATGTGTCTCTTTTCATGGGTTTTAACTGAAACTTGTCATAAGAAAAATGTCGCATAAGTTCTCCAATTGACCTTAGGATGCCTATATAAAGGCCAAGACCCCCCATTTAAAGGTAAGAGGAAAAAAAGGGCATAAAATTAATACAAAAACTCTGCCCATCTCATTCTAGATTTTTTCTTTTTAAAATTGAGTAAAAAGAACTGACTTGAGCATCAAAGAGTTATCATCGGCACGTCAACGCCCTTTGATAATTGTTTCTTTTTACAGAACAATTAGCCATAATGAGACACATGATTTGAGATGCTCACCTCAAGGAGAAAATAAGCCACAAATCTTAATTTAGAAGAAAGTTCAAAACACAAATCAATTACTGTACATTGAGCAAAAATTTGCATAAACAATAAATACATATTCTGATTAATAAAATATTTAAGATATCTTTTCAGACATTTTAATTGCATAAATATTTTAAATAATGTCCATTTAATTATATTATATGTATTTATGTGATCATCATATAGATTTATAAAAGACATAAATACAAGTTATTTTATGATTAAAAATTAAGTTCGTAGTTGATAAATGAAATTGGACACCCTATTTAAATTTAGATTGTAGTAAATTCATTGAATAATTTGTCTTAAACATCTATGAATTTATTGATGTAGTTGGACTACATTGGACTGGGTCACATACGAGATTTAATCAACCTTAAAATAATTATCAGACTTATTGAATCTTATATGCTGTCAGACTTATTAAATCTCATAGGAATTGATTTTATTACAATCTCAATCTTGAGTTAATTATATTTTCATGTTTGTAATTGTCATTTCATTTGAGTTACCATGGGTGCGACATACATTTATAATCAAGATTACTTAGTATCTTGGTGGAAGCAATTATGAACAGTGAGACTATAAATTAACAGTATAGAATTTGTACAACATATCTCTTGATGAGTTTTCAGTACTTGATCATAGAATGTTCTAGCCAGAATGTGTCAACATAATTAGTATGTTGACAATAATTGTTAGAGAAAACCAATAAGTGTCAAGGAATAAGAGTAATTAATTTGATTGGACAATTGAGATATCAATTTAATTAGCGATGTGGTATAAAAGGTTGTTTAGTAAAGAAATCAATGTGTCACGAGTCAAATTATTATTCAAGAATACTATCCTAGATACAATATAATTATGGAAGTCAATTTCAATATTTTAATAGAGTAGATTTGGAATATAAATAATTAAGTTAGTTTAATTACAGGCCTAATTATTGTAGCCATTATTGTATATACTTATATAGTTCTCGGGTTAGCTCATTTAATTGACTATGCCACTATTGGATTGATAAGCAAGATAACGAGCAATTTGAGTTAAAACCCTAAATATATTATTTGGTGGGAGGCTCTGTTTAATATATTTGTGTTAAGTGATCTTGTGTTATTTAACAAGATGGGCCTCTATAGTAAGAACAATCATAACTTCATTTTTGGCTTTAATTTTATATTTTAATTTAAATCAAATAATTTTGACTTAATAGAATTAAAAAAGAGATAAAATAAAGAGTTTAGGATTTCCACCAAGAGAGTTGTTCTTTCACAAAAGAACAGAAGAGCCACAATATATAGCACATAAAAGGAAGTTTTTCTCTAGTTTTAAGAGAATAATTTTTTTATTGCTAGTTGCTTACAGTAGTGATAAAAGTGCCCACATGTCAAGTGCGGTTCAAATTTGAATCATAACCTAGAAAATCTTTGGTGATAGATCGTGATGCAATAAAATCATTAGTGACAGATCGTGATCTAACAAGATTAGTGGTGATGGATCGTGATCTTGAAATCTAAATTACTTCTATGAAAAAGCAAAGATATGATTTATAAATTATCGTAATTTTATATATTATGTGAGAATTGCGGTCCAAATATTTCCACTGCAAAATAATTTTTAACCAAACAGTAATTAGATATATTAAAATATTGGAAAGAATTTTCCATCACTGGCAAAAAATCCGACATCTCTCTATTTCTCAATCGCAGTAATTAACATCCTAATATCGAAGGTCGCTGTTATTTATTGTTATTCCCATTTGAATTCAGCCGAAAAAATACAATCATTTAGTCTGTTAATTGGATTAAATGGCATCATGATGATCCCTTTTTAATGTAACACATACTTTTTGAAATAAACACCTTTGTCGTTCACCCTTGACAGTCAACTGCTCTGTGGAACATACATACAGCACCAGCTTTTATTTCAGTAAGTACACTTAATATTAAATGGGCATGGGTTAGTATGTTATTTTTATTTATCTGCCATGGCTTTTTTTTTTAAATAAAAAAAGTGCCATCTCAGAGCCGCTGACATTGCAAAGACTAAAGGCAATAAGTTGATAGCTTAATAATAAATATAATCTACAATGTTTCAGGAATGTCTAAATGCAGGAGAGATTTTAAGCTATTGATTTAGAAGTGGACAACCTTGCTTATAGGGGGACTGTCAAAACTTTAATTCTATTATTGCGGCCCTTGCTGAATTTCAAGCTTAAGCTTTTAGTCAAACCTAACTCAACAATTTTATTTGGCCAAGCAGTTGATGCCGAAATTCGAACGAATTGGGTAGTGATTCAATTTCAGATCCCTGCATCCACATTAAATTTGTTTGGTAGGAAGCTACTGATTGATCTCTAAGAATATTCTCTGACTATGAGCAGAACATTCATGAGCATATAATTTTCAAGCTAATAATCAATAAGTACCTGAAATTACAGAGAATAGTCAAAGGCACTGGAAAACCCTCCAACGCCCAAGTGAGTTTATGGGTTTACGGGAAAAATACAATACGACATCTTCTATTTTTATGAAGAAAAATAATCTTAAGTAAATGTAATAAAGGAATAAAATAAAAATTCAGAAAGGAAAAGTCCTCCCTCGGCGTGATTTTCTTGGGGTTTTTATAAACACCTTCTACCCACGTCCTTAGGTCATGACAATAACAATTAATTGATCAAATTTCTACCCTGATTTTTCGGAGGAGGTTTGTGGTGGTTTATTTTGATTGAGTCTTGTTTCCTGGTCATCACCTAATCTAGGTGGTCTGCTTGAGATCATCAAAATTATCTAGTCGAGGTCATCAGCTCAAACTCATAGCACCTGGTCATCAACTCAAGCTCGTAGCACCTGATCGAGGTGATCTGCTCAAACTCATAGCACCTAGTCGAGGTGGTCTGCTCAAGGTCATAGCACCTGGCCATCTGCTCAAGCTTATACCACCTGGTCACCAGCTTAAATTCATACCACCTTGTCGAGGTGGTCTGCTCAAGCCCATAGCACTTGGTCGAGGTGGTCTGCTCAACCATTTGCTCACTTTCACTTGGAGAAAATCATGGTCACCCTATTTAATTTTCCAAACACAAGCCATTGCAACAGACAATAATGTTAACGATGACCAGTGCTGCGGCACCGCTGAGGATTCTGCCAGAAGGGTTACAATTACAATCCTTGGAATTCATCACATGTCATGTCCCTATTTATTAGATAGAGGGGGAAGCTACAGGGCAACTGACTGGCCAAAGACTGCTTACAACTCAGGTACTTAAATTGATGGCAAGTGGATTCAAAAGGAGGAATGTATCGACGGAATAGATATTCAGTTAAAGGGTTGGAAGACTTTGTGGACTGAAGTTGATTCCACACTGGTTATTTGAATCCTCCATAGTCTGTTTGGTGATCGTTGGGGTTAAATAGTTGATTGATAAAAATTACTGTATCATGCAAACAACATCACTGATCTTTAAGATACATGTTTTGATAAGTTTCTGCATTATTTTATTATGTATTTTGTCGTTCTAGCATTTGTATATTTGTTGTTCTGATATTTTTGGCAATGGTTTCCCACACATAGGTGGGGCTCATACACATTCATTTAACTAATGTACGTGTCTTCAGGAATATGTAAATGTTGGAAAGGTTAAAGTTATCTGAATGCTTCAACACTCTAATTAATTGAGATCATTGCAAGTGGTAGTATAACAGGGGAAAATTCAATTTATCAGTATGTTAAATCTTAGATTTCCAACCCTTTTGCCTATCAAAACAGCTTAATATTTCAGGTATTAATTTCATGATCGCTATCTACCTGTAGATAGGGAATCTAGGATGACTCCTAGCTGACAATATAGTCATTCAAGTGAAAAAAATGATGTATTGTTTAGGATACAAACTTTGTAACCCTCTTTTGTAGCATATCATTGCTCTTTTTTTTTTTTGAAAGGAAAAAACCTTCATTTCACAGAAGAAAATAAGTACAGCAAATGAGGAGGGAATGAACCCATCCACACAACAGTTTCAAGTCTCTCTAAAGCTAGTTTTGCTAGAGAGTGGGCTAAAGCATTACAGGATCTATGAGTATAATGAACACAAACTGAGTCAAAATTCTTCAACATACTTTGCACCTCTGAAATAATCCAGAATATTTCGGATCTACAGCCCTGGTTGTTGTTTACCAGCTCAACAACCTCTTGAGCATCTGATTCCACCACCAGTATGTTTAAGCTTGCACGATCAGCAATCTGCAGGCCCCAATCAATAGCTTCTGCCTCTGCATAAGCAGCTTCCCCAAAATACTTTGATACCTTAATAGCAGCTGCAATCACATTCCCTTTCTCATCTCGAATTACAGCCCCTAGGCTTGAGATTTGCTTCTCTGAGTTGGTAGCAGCATCCACGTTGACTTTGAAGTACCCTCTTTGGGGAGGATTCCAAGCCTTGCGGATCAAGCTTCGCTGATTGCCAATATGAGCAGCTGCTGGAATTTGGGTTCTTTGATAAGCTTTCATCACAGCTTCAGCCTTGGAAACAAGGAATTGAGGATTATCTTTTTTGCCTTTAAAAAGCCAGCTATTCCTTGCATTCCATGTCATCCAGAGAATCACCACCAGAAATTCCATATCAGCTTTGCTTCTCTTTGAATTTAAATCCAGTAAAAAACTCAGGAGATCTTGATCACTACTACCCTTCAGGTCATCTGCAAATCTGGTGGTTTTCCAGATTTTCTTAGCAACCTTGCAGCCTACTAGAGCATGAAAGATAGTCTCCATTCCATTTTTGCAGAGCTGACACAAGGGTTCCTGAATAATCTTCCTCTTCCACAGATTTTCAACTGATGGAAGAATGTTCTTTGCAGCGCTCCACACAAAAATTCTTATCTTCTCAGGCAGAGTGAGCAACCAGATAAACTTCCATTGGTTGTTGGAATTTTCTGAACTTGATGGAGTGGCTGGAAGTTTCAGGCTCAAAGCAATCTGATAACCACTCTTGACTGTGTAATGGCCTCTCTTTTCATAATGCCAAATAACTTCATCCCTCATTGGTCTTCTAGGGAGTGGGATTCTAACAATTGCTGACGCATCCATTTTGTCAAAAAAAACTGTAAATCAGTCTCTCATTCCAGCAATGCTCATCATCAATTAACTCAGCAACTACTACATCAGCTGGTAAATTTGGTCTGACAATTGGTTTGAAGGAAGAGGGCCTGGGTAACCAATTCGACTTATGAACCAAAATGCTTTGACCATTTCCAACCCTCCATATTGATCCCTTGGAAATTACTTGCCGGTGTTAACATATATGTTTCCATAATATTGATTTTGATGATAACAAACAAGATTAAGAATGATTAATCTTTTAAGCCTAAATTATTTAATATTCTTTTTAAATAAATCATTATTTTCATATTATAAATGTTTTATATTTAATGGAAAAATGATTTTATGAAATTGATTGTTTTTATTCTTTTTAAATAAATCATTATGTTCACATTATAAATGTTTCATATTTAATGGAAAGATGATTTTATGAAATTGGTTGTTTTTCAAAATTTATGGTTTAATTGAAAGAATTTTGAAAACTTTGAAATAAATAAGTAGTGCTTGAAATTTCGGATTTGGATCTATTTGAAACTATTTAAATGTTTTTGGGTCATTCTATAATTTCATAAAGTTTGGGCGAAGTCATAATTTCAGAAAGTTGTGGGATTGAGAAAGCATTATTTAAAATT